>CAXHWN010000862.1:192500-602500 GCA_964020975.1 Hermodice carunculata | reverse complement strand
TGTCCATGGACAAGTCTACAGTATTAGGTATTAAATACGTTTCCTTTTAGCTTTTCATGACCGTGAGGAGGATAATTGTATGTATTGCACGGAGAGAGAGAGAGAGAGAGAGAGAGAGAGAGAGAGAGAGGGAGGGAGAGAGAGAGAGAGAGAGAGAGAGAGAGAGAGAGAGAGAGAGAGAGAGAGAGAGAGAGAGAGAGAGAGAGAGAGAGAGAGAGAGAGAGAGAGAGAAGCCGGTTGTCACGTTGAAATGAAATGCAATGAAATGAAACTTTATTGCTTCAATACATCAAACAAAAACAAAAAAAAAAACAAACAAACAAACAAACAAACAAACCAAAAAAAAAAACAGTAGCATTTTGTCAATAACACGTACACAGGATATGGAAAGAAGAAGAAGAAATAAAAGGTCTATCTTCAGGAATGCCTCTAAATTTCTTACTATAGTGGTTTCCGTCTAATGGCTAGACAATTTGTTATATATTTTTACCACAATTTTGATTAATTCAGTGTCTCGTAATTCCATTATGAAATTAAATAATTGTGTCGTATTGCCTTGTTACACATCTACAAATATATCTTCTATTTGTTTCAACATTACATTTCGGGCTGTTCTAAATTGGCAACAATTTAATACAAAGTGAATTTCATCCCGGATGAGGTTACATGTATTACATGTCCTGAGGCTTACTGGTGTTTTTTGGAGACGCGTATGTCTACCTGTTTCATTTTGTAGATTATGGGCACTGATACGGAGCCTAGTAATATTTTTGCGAATAGAAAAATTGTTTATAACGTCTAGATATATCTCAAAATTTAAGCGTTTTTGTACTGAACATAAGTTTTTAATTTACATTCACTGTAATTTTGTTGTGACATACCACTTTCCCACTGTCTCTCAAATTTCCCCTGTAGTTTGCTCATAAATAACGTGGATGGAAATATGCCAGATCTGTTGCCTTGATTATGCCAAAGTTCCTCTAAACAAGTCGCAAACAATATATCTGTGATGCTTTTCATCTCCAGTGACTGGTTTGGATTTTCATATTGCACAAGAATCTGCTAATAGATAATTTTTGTTTCACTGTTAGCAATCCTAAACCAATTTTTTACACACCATATTCCTTATCTTCAAGGAAATGGGGATACATCCAAGCTCACCAAGGGCAGCTGCATAACATGCTTTCCGATTCACTCCAAGGCAAAACTTCAGAAAACCAATATAAAACCTCTCGATACCAAATTTAAAATTTCCTGAAATACTCTCAGGTATTATTGACATTGATGAGCTAATCCCATAAGCTCCCCAAATGTCGGACGCATATAACAATATTGGGGAAATAAATTTATCAAACATGAATAGATACATTTTGACACGCACATTACCATTTCTAAACGCATGCTTAAGTCTCGCTAGGGCTTTACTTGCTTTATAACGTACTAATTTGATTGTGTCATCGAAGGAGCCTGAAGCCGAAATTCCAATGCCAAGATATGTATATTTGAAAACTATATCTAGTAGAACGTCGTCTAACGCAAATGATCGATTTAGATTTTTGTATGTTTTATTGAAAATCATAATTTTGGACTTCTTAATATTGATACTTAAATTCCAATCTTTACAATAAAACCTTAGAATATCTAAACATGTATGTAATCCTCGTTTACTTTCAGACAATAATATCAGATCATCAGCCTAAAGCAAGCAACTAATCTCTTTTTCTTTCAAAGACACAGCATCACAATTCCGAATAAATCGGTTAAATCATTAACAAAAATATTAAATAACGTAGGACTCATGACACATCCTTGTTTAACGCCCCTGAGTAAAGTTATGTTATCAGAAAGTCCATCGTTAAATTTGACTTGAGTACTCAATTTAAAGTACATATCTTTTATAACGTTATACATGAAAGCCTTAATTCCATATTTCAACAATTTAAAGAATAATCCCTCATGCCAAATGGCATCAAAAGGCTTTTGAAAGTCCACAAAACAAACAAATAAATATTTTTTTTTTAACCGAGAGCTTTTGTATATTAATCTTCTAATGTTTTGAGCACAGATATATGATCGCTAGTTCGACATTTCTCCAAGAACTCGATCTGGAATTCACTTTTGATATTAGCATCTGACAAATACTTTTGTAATCGAGTATTCAGGACAGTACAAAAAAGTTTCGACATACAGCTACTTAATGATATGCCTCTTAACATATTAGGATCACTTGTACACCCACCTTTGTGTATCAGAACTAGTATACTTTGCTTCCATAAAGTTGGGAAAAAACCCGATGTAAAAATATTATCAAATACCTTCAGCAAAGTTTGTGACAAAGTAGTCTTACTAGTCTTACTCTGTTTTAACATTTTATTCAAGATAAAATCCTTGCCAGGAGACTTTTGTTTTTCAGTTTTCGAAAAGCAACGTTTAATTCTGTGTCACTGATTGTATAATCGAGTGCAGAAAAGGATTTCTCTGTATGTTCTACATTCTTTAGCAAAGTGTTCACTTCTTGCTCCTCAGGGGAGTCGCAACTGAATTTCTGGGACATTATACGTGAGAAATGGCTAAACCACTGTCTAGGAATAATATTTTCGCAGGAATTGTTTTTGTTGGTAACCGTACATTCTAATTATTTAATGAGTTCCCAATGAGCTTTCAGATCTTTGTCCTGAATATCACCCTGAGATTTCATACTATTATTCTTAAAATCAACTTCTTTTCGTTTACATAGCAATACAAATCTTTTCCTCGTCGAATAATATGATTCTCTCAGTGCATAATTATGCGGGTCACTAGACAATTTCTCAGACATTCTTTTAATTTCATTGTACATATTATAACAATCTTTATTGGCGTATCTAGGAAATCGCTTACCCTTTTTTCTTTTAGGTCTAACTTTTAATATGATCCTTGCTGCCTTATATATAATTTTGTTAAAGTCTTGGATCATTATGTCAATATCATTGCGATTTTCCACATTATAATGACGATGCAGAAAATCATCAATGTCCTGTTTACAAATCAAACTTAACGCTGTGGTAAATATCGCGGGATCCATGTCATTCCATACAAAACGTTCCGGCGGTAGTTCAATTATATCACGTGAAACACATAATGGTACTGTTTCTCGTCTCAAAGAACCGGTCGCAATATCAAATGACACGCCACAGTGGTCGGAGAACCACGTGAGGGCGTGGATTAGCATACTTGGTATTGAATGGATCAACGAATTGTCAGCCAAAACCTAGTCAGTGCACGTTGGTTGCCTGGCGTTGTGGCTGTAGCATGTGAACTTCCATGTGAAGTTACCGAGTTTACGGCCGTTTAAGCTACGCAAACCTGTGGACTTGCACAAATCAAGTGAAAGATTAGCATACTCAGTCACTTTTCGCTTATCCATATCCGTTGTTTTTCTATGAATCAATGTCATCGTATGATGTTATGCCCTCAATATCTCTGACTGGAAAGCAGATCTATTTGAAGTATTCATTTTAACTGGGATCATGTGCTGCCGCCTATGCTGCGACAAGTACTTTGACAGGAAGGAGAGCAGATTCATGTATCAAGTCGGGCCAAATAAGCTACTATGATAAAAGTAACTACTTGAGAAATCAAACGGCTTGAGAACAGGCATTCACGAAGTTTTAAAACACATAAGGTTCTAAACATATTTAGAAAAACTTGTTTGGTAGAAAAAGTGTTATTTCTGAACGGTTAAGTAATGTAATTGTTACAAGTGCCCTTATCATGGCAGGGACTTAGTTCCGTTGCCCAGCACCTGAGGGTACCACATCAGGTCTGCAGTCAATTTAGTTTTATATCAACACCTCCTATTTTCAGTCAAGAGAAGCTTGCAGGCAAATACCAGGCATGATAATGATAACGTGTACATGAAATTATGTCCGCTTTGCACAAGACATAATTCAAAGAAGGTCTGCTTTTAATCAGCACTTAATTACATCAAAATATATGAACTTCTGTATTATTCGAACATTCTTGTCCGTGTGCATCAAGATATATTCCGAGTCTTTGTTCCCAAAAGCGCAAAATACTCGAGATGCACACCCAAGTAAACAGGTTATTTTAGTATGTATTCTGGACCAAGAGTTGCGGTGCATCTATGTCCTAGCAAATCATTGTAGCGGCGCTGTAACAAACTGCTCGTTACCACTCGTCAGCCACAACTCACTATAATTCATCGCCAATTCCACAGTAGAGCATTAGAAAAGCAACGCAAGCTCTGTCACTATTGGCGCTTTCTTTCAGGTGGAATGACTTTGATAATAAATGGGACAAATTTCCAAAAAACAATGCCAGAAGGCTCCAGTGTAAAGATCGGTGGCGCTAAGGGTTCCATCCTGAGCTGGACAGACACCCAGATTCGAGTTACAATCCCTCCTCACGTGCCGGGTTCATTCTCCGTCAAAGTTTTGGTTGGAGCGATGGGATGGGCCAACCTCAAGTAAGTATATATGAGTAATAAACCTTTCTGCATGTTATTATCTCCATCACCGAAGTAACTCTGATTCCCATTCACGTACGTCTGCCTCCACAATGCATTACTTCTGAGCGTGAGCAGTGCAACATGGCAACCTTGTTCAGGAGAAAAAAATCTAAAATCACAAGGGAATATACAGAGCAAAATAATCACTGTCTGCAGGGAATTTATCAGATTTTGTCTGTACTTTAAGTAGACAACAATTTTCACATCTGACTAAGTTTTGTCAGAGTTCACCGACGACAAAGTGTATTTTAAAGGAAGGCAACCATGACCCTTAGATACTAGTTTATTAACATAGTCATACCAATTTCTACATACAGGAATTAGTGTCAAGATATTGTCTTGCATCTTGTTCTTATTATAAGAAGTTCAACTACAACTCTATTTACACTGTGTAAGCAACATGTCCTCCTTTGGATGAAAGCATGCAACGATTATGGCCAATAGGAATGCTGCAGTATTGAGGTTTACAGAATATCCATTGCAGCAACCGCTGAATATTAAACATCATTGTTGCAGCAACTCTGGAGAACAAAGCATATTAACAAGCTGCAGCACACCACACGATGAAGTGTCTGTCAGATTATTACTTAGTCGTGTGAATTAGGTGTCAATTGACCCCTGTATTACCTCACATTATTATGTAAACACTTGCACAGACCTGCCTTTGATGAGACTTCTGGATTTACCCATGATCCTTGAAAATTTACCCATGATCCCTGAGGATTCCTTTGAAGCTCCATACAGCCTTCACTTCCTGTGGCTCAGACAAATTACTAGATTACTATGTCACCAATTAGACAAATGGTTTGAAACATCATTCTTGCATTCTCCCATCTGTCAAGTCATTATTATGGTAAAACTGAAACACCAAACAGGATTATTTATGAGTGCCTTCCTTTCAAGAACGTTACTTGGTAGCCTAAGGGAATTTTGGTCTGGAGCGAGAATAGCTGTTTCTCTGACCTAGTTTGGCCAATGTGTTGCTTAGGACTTATCACACCATTACTCACGCTCTGAGCAGTGCATTGTGGAGGCAGACTAAATCAATACCAACCTGACGAAATCAACTTTTCCAATTTTGACTTCTAAACAGTTTTTCACACCTTTAAAGCATTTGAAAAGCTCACCATCTCTAGGTTTCCCAGCTTGGGACCACACTGTAAACCAAAACTTTTTGCGATCCCTTATCTGGCTCAGTTCAGGCCACCAGCATGGTTTTGGCTTATTACATTTTGTTAGGACGCAACCAGTTTCTTTGGCTGCATCAAGAATAGCAATAGACAGTATACTCAGATACTCGTCAACATCTTTCTAGAAATCATGTTCATCGGTCTTAACCCTTAAAGTGCTGATTTAAGATTGAGTCAACAGTTTTCCTCGGTACATTTTGCGCGCAATGCGCGCAAAGTGTACCAAGGAAAGTTGTTGACCAAGACCACTTTTTGCTTCAGACAAGGCTTCCTGGTATTTGAATGAAAGGTATCTTCATGAGGAATTTGACTCTTTTAACCATTGTATGTTTAATTGTAATGAGAAAGCAGCTTTAGCAGTGATTAGCACTTTAAGGGTTAATATGTGTATTTAAGTGACCAATGTCGTTCAACCTACCAGTTAATGTAGACTTATATGTGCACCATTTTTGACAGGGTTACTCCAGTTTGGGATAACAAAGTTGGGCGACTTAAGTAGGCTAACATTTTGAGGGGAACATCCATCATCAGAGTTATTAGCATTAATACTAACAGAAAACTCAAGTCGAATTGGAAGATGGTCACTTACATTAAAGGCTGCCTCTTCTATAATAAGTGATGCACTCTGTGATCTTTGGTGCATCGTATGAGGATGAAAAAATGTGATCAATCCAGGTGTAAACACCTCTTTTGTTATTAAAGTATAGGTATACAAAGGTTTCTGAGCATACATAAAATCAGCTACGATCAAGTTATCAGCAACTACGAGGTCATAAAGAATCTTTGAATGACTGTTAAACTCCTTGAGATTATACCATTTCTTATGTATATTACCTGAGCGTGGCAATGCTACATTCATGCAGAAGGATTTTTTCTCAATTTTGCACGACAGGACTCTTATTTAACAGTCAGTGTCGCCGACTAAGTCAGCCATATGATCCAAAACATGATCCACACTGCGGCTAGGGTGAACGTGCCCAACATAAATGTGGGTCTCATATAAATCCATATCAGCGGCCCACAGTCCTGATTTAGTAACTTCAGCATACCTCTGTTTAGTGTCAATATTAGTACCAGCTGCAATAAGGGTCGTACCAGTATTTGGTGGCTTGTCAGTGGCTACTGGCACTGGTATAATTTCATTCGCTAGTCCATCGTCGCCGATCACACATGAGGTGGCATCGCTCATTGTTGGCAGCACCGGATGCGCAGATACATCATTGGAGTATCATTGCAGATATTACCTCTTTTCTTTTTCTTTCTTTTGTTTTTCTTCACTGCACTTACCGCCTTTGCCATTTGAGTCTTTGTCATTAACAGTAGGAAATTTCCCGCCAGAAATGGCGTGTTCTTGATAAACAGACATGTCAACCTCAGATTGACTATCATCTTCAGAGGATTCCATGATGTGAATGAAGGTAGAGTTTTGTGTATTGTAGTCAGTAGTCTCGCTTTGGAGCTTGGCAATCCTCTCCCAAAGATAGAGCACTATTTTCAACAGTTCTGCTACTGTCGTGACCTGTTCAGCCTGATCAATGGCGGTTGCTTGTGAATCAGAGCTGTCAATGCTAACTGACTATCCAAATATCTTGTCAAGTTCTTTGAGGGCAGTTCCACTGGCTACATGTGGCCAAGATAAAATATATCCAGCAGGATAGTTCCTTTCGCCTTTCTGTTAATAATTCGTCTGTCCTTGTACTCAGGGAACTTCTCGGCAGCCTTCTTGCACAGTTCATGGTGTAGGTTCCCGAGTGTATCCATGTCAAAACCCTCTAGAGCACACTACACGTCCTGCCCCCCATACTGAAACACAAGGTTCATCGAGTTCATCACAGTCTCACACAAGTTGGCTTCTTGGGATATTACACAGTCCAGCAAGATCCTTGACCATTGAGCCGCTGTCCCGATCTGCACGGGGGGAAGTCTGACGTTCAATCATTGTAGATGCGTAGCCCACTGCATTTGCTGGTCAACCCTGGCCAGGTGAGAACAATAGTTTTATGTAATGACGAGAACCGGTGCTCGACGTCACCCTATGAAGACCTCTGGAGCCAGAGTTTGGCTTCAATGTTGATCACTGTTCCTTGGTTTAGAAAGGTTGTCTTGTAACCTGAGCAGTTCCAATATCTCAATGAACCACACTGTCCCTATTAATCACACCTACATGTAATATTATCATGGTAAATCAGAAGTTTCTATGGAGCCTCTGTAAGAAGTCTTGTCAAAAGCAACGCATGCCCAATATCAATATGCAGCCAAGTGTCTGTGTGTTCATGGCTAATGTTAATGCATGTCTCTTTCAATCTAACCTATAATTTATCCAAAATCAGTGCATATAATATTTATCACATCTCTATATTCGGAGACATTTAGATGTTGGCTTACATGCACGTATATACCACGTCATGAACCTGTTTCCGTGGAAAAAAACTGGTTTTTGTTCCATGGGCCAAAGAGACCCTGGTAAACATGCCTTTTAGAACATAGTTGCACGTATTGGTGGCATGGCCCATCTTAAAACCCAAATGATAGAGAAGTGGTTAAGTATTGTTCACAAATACTGAGGACTCCGTGTTCCCTCACCACATAGAACACACATTTCGCTGCACATTCCACGTGCGATTAAGATCAATGAATCAAACGTAACACCACCTGCCCCACAGGTGTCCAAAATACGTCAGGGATTTTCACGAGATCTAAAAATAAAATAAAATAAAATAAAGGCATGACAGACCCACATTCCATAGATGATTATGATATCACTAAAAATTATAGCTCCTACATTTTATAAAGGATTAGGACGTTGCAACCTCTAAACTTAGAGTCCGCATTTCACAGAGGATTAAGACAGAAGCTCCCAAAATTATAGGTTCACAATTTACAAAAGACTATGACATAACACTCCTCAAGAATTATAGTTTCACTTTCCGCGGAGGATTAGGATTTAACAATATCTAATTATGAATGGCTAGGTATTATATTTAAAAAAAAAAATCTTTCATCATTCTGAAACCTGTGCACCTGTATAGACAACTAGTTCTACAATTTTCTAGCTTTAACCAGTTTTTATTACACCCTGTACAGCTACAATTTAATGATGGTGTTATATCGTAATCCTTTGTGGAATGTGAATCTGTAATTTCATGAGGGTGTTATATCCAATCCTTTGTAGAACGTGGAGCAATAATTTCATGAGGTTGTTATGTCCAATACTCTGTGGAATGTGGAGCTATAATTTCATGAGGGTGTTATATCCAATCCTTTGTGGAATGGGGAGCTATAATTTCATGAGAGTGTTATACCCAATCCTTTGTGGAATGTGGAGCTTTAATTTTGTTATGTCTTTTTCCTCTATGAAATATGCACTCTAATTTTTGAGGGGTGTGACGTCCTAATCCTCTTTGTAATGTAGGGGCTATCATTTTAGTTACATCAAAATCCTCTCCGAAATGTTGGTCTGTCATGCCTTTGTCTATTTGTATTTGTTAGATCTCTTGGAAACCTCCGACCTGTTTTTAGACACCTATAAGCAGGGGGTGTTACGTAATCAATCTTAATCCCCTTTGAAATGTACAGTGAACTGGGTATTTCATGCAGATAACATATTAAAGACACTGTAGTGGAAAGAGCAATGGGCCTGTAATTGTCACATAACCTGCTCTTAATTAACGGGAAAAGTAGTACCTCAGAAAACATCTGGGATGTGACGTGCATCCCCAAATAGCAACATTACGTGGATAGTAAGATAGATAGAGTTACCTGCATGCGTCAAATACTCAGCGACCAGTCCGTCAGTACCTGCAGATTCTCCATTGAACAAATGCATGCTATTTCAGGTACTTATATATATATATGTATATATATATATATATATATATATATATATATATATATATATATATATATATATATATATATATATATATATATATATATATGTGTGTGTGTGTGTGTGTGTGTGCGTGCGTGCGTGTCTGTCTGTCTGTCTGTGTCTGTAAGCATGGTGGAGCATCGTAAAGACTTGGTCTGTACAAATGTGGCTTATATTCTGCATTCTGCTTTTGATTATGAAAGTAGTTTGTCCACATATGTATGATTTCCTGGCAGCCTCATGCGCCCCCAATATTAGAAGACGGGGGAAGACGTTTGTTATTCAATACACTTACACCTTTCCAAAAAGAGTTATAATCTTTGTCAATCAGACTTCTGGCTATTGCATCGGCTCATTCATTGCACCACTCTGTTTTCAAATCTGCAGTGGGTACTTGAACTGCGCTGTGGAAGTGCGCATTAAGTTATATAAAGGACCGTACTTGGGATTACCATTTTCCCGCCATAACAGAAAGCGTCCCTCGCTTCGTCATGGACACATTTGGCATGTTTATTCAATCGTGGAACTTACTTACATGCAAATTTCCCTTCTGTACTCATTTCCTTAGCCTTCAATAGTGGTCCTACGTTTCAAGTTACGTCCACTTTAATTGCATTCCAAACTAAAGATAAATATACAAATACAGCGAGCTTTATAAAACTAAAAATGTAGATAAAGCCACGGTGGTTTACCTAATCCCGGTGCGTTTTTTAAAAGAAGAATCTGCGATACGACAGATTGTTCGAATTCATTTTCATTTCTTGGGCAACGTAATTCAGTCTTCAGCAACATTACCTTCTGATGGAAGATTATATGTATATGATACTATGCGATCCCTTTATTTATTTTCTCAGCAAACATGACATTCCTGATTTTAAATACATCCTGAAAGTAACATCTGTGTCCGCAAAGAAAGGGTCTTTTATGGGTGGCACTTGTGTTATCATCAAAGGTCAAGGATTTGATACCAATAGAACCGGAAATGTTGTCAAGTTTGGCGACGTCATATGCAAGGTGCAAAGAAGTACGTCCACAGAGATAGTTTGTGAAACTGAGGAGGTCAAAACAGTACACAGAGTTACAAACACCGGCACCGATCCAGGTAGGTGAAGTAAATATTTTCTCGCTCGTGCCAGTCAACAATTTCCAGTAACATTAAAATATCGTGCGGTTTTGAGAGCAGTTTTGTGGGGCGCGTTCTGAGCCTGAGCACTTCAGCGCTGTTCAGTGCTCCGAGCGCGGCGTACGGCATCAAACATGATCCCGTTCCTGTCACACACGTTAACGTATGAACGCTGTGAATGTATTCTGCTTACGTTTAACATGACCCCGTTACTGTCACATACGTTAACGTATGGACATTGATATACGTTAACGTACGAACGCTGTAAATGTATTCTGCTTACGTTTTTTAATAAATACCTTTTAAACGTTGGGCCTGCTTCCGCTTACGAAGTTAAGATCTATATTATTTTGTGGGTGATTAAAACTTCATATTCTTGACAGTATCAAATTGAGATTCTACTCTAACTCCGCTCTTAGAGTATTTAATGGTTCTAATGGTTCTTGTACAACCACGTCCAGTTTTAAAAGTTTGCTTTTGCATGAGAGATTAATAATATTTTAACACATTATACGCACAAAAAACATGGACGTGTTTCGCCCCCCCCCCCCCCAAAAAAAAAGGTTACTTGAAATTTGAAACAAGTTTCAGCAAATAGCCCAAAAGTGAATCTAACGTTACATTAACCATAACTTTGTGAACTTTGCTTTTGGTTTGACATGAGCCCAGGAGACGTGAATCACCAGAGAGTGTCAAGGGGATCACGCGATACATTTTGTAATATCTGGTTGGTCAGAATTTGGCACATGATCTCTTTTGCTAGGGGACGAATGGTCGCTTTTAATTTTAAGCTAGTTTTATGCACATCATCGCATGGACATGAACCGCCCTCTGCCCCTGTATGATTTACAGTGTATGGGCCAATGTACGCGTGGAACCCACGTCAGCTGGACATCGAAGCGGGAGATACTGTGACATTTCATTGGTCCACTCCGGCCTGCTGCGTCAATAAGATAAAATACGCCGTTAGGCAGACTGACAATGCCTACGCTACTCAGACTTCTGCAAATGGATTTACCAGTGGACAAGGGTCTCCTAATGGTTAATTAAATCCGTTTCTTGCACAAACCACACAAAAATCCAGGATGTGAAAAATTCGCCTACTTTACTGATTCTACTAAAATGCCTCTTCCATCATTAATATACGGACCATAAAGGAAAATTTTATACTCCTTGGCGGGGATTGGGCATTAAACACCCATCGCTCGCTTAGGAAATATTTTAACCACGTCTTGTTTTAATCTGGAAAATTGTAAATTGCCACCATGCAACTGGTTGATTTTTCCATGTGATTAATTGATATTACACGTCATTTTACATATTCAAATTTGTCATGAACAGTAAGTGTTTTCAGAATTGCACTTTGCTAAAGTCAATGAAATTTTAAAAAATAGAAGGGCGTGACAAGCAATGCTTATAGCATGCTTGTACAATGGTGGAATCCAACATGTAATTTCGACCAACTTTTCATGGAGGCTAAAAACGTTTAGTATAGCGTGACTTATAATGATGGTAAGTCCGGCCATCGTGACTTATAATGATGTTACACGTATCATTGATTTCAATTTGTCTTCCATCCGCACATTCATTACCTTTCAATCAGGTGATTTTTGAAAAACAATGTGCCCGAGTCATTAAATTAGAATTATGTCATGGTTCATTTAAGTCCATCAACTATTTGACGGGTAACATAATTTGTTTTTGAATGATTGATAATATAATTTGATCGCAAAAGATTGTGTAATTTTAAGTATCGATATAGATATATCATTTTTATGTAATACGAGCAGGTGCGATTATTGCTTTATTACTGTCTCATCCGTTGTGTTCATTTTGTCAGGCCGTTTCGTGCACACATTTACTGTACCCGGGCTCTACCACTACTGGAGTGGCCCAGTTGTTTCTGACGGCAGTATAGTAATGCGAGGTACCGTTAAAGTAGCTGCGAGAAAGTCTCGTAGAGTGCCAATATCCGTGCAACGGGGTGGTTTTCATGCCATCCATGATGTCGAGAGTGGTAAGAAAGCAAGATATGATGCGTATTTTTGCTAATGTAAGTCATCAGTGTCTTTTTTCAAATAGCATCCAATAAAGCATGCAGGTTTTATGCCATGTCAACTGCTTGTGAAAAACCAGCGTCACATAAATCATTAGATGTTATCTTCCTTTGACTCGTTTAGCGCCAACAGCGACTAAAGCATAGCTGACTAAAACGAACTGTCCTGAATTATAGTAAGGGTGATAGATTCGTATTCCTTGCAAAAAGACATTTCATTCATGCGGCAGCACGCCTGCGTTGACTGAACATAATAATAAACAACCCTTTTGAAGGACATCAATATGTATCAAACACTTCAGACTAATGGAATCAATGTTTTTATTCCTTTTCCTCGTAAGGATATCTTTAAAAGATCTTTTATTTACAATGGTGCTACAGTGTGGAACAGCCTTCCTGACTTTTTAAAACAAAGTGGCAATGTTGATGAGTTCAAAGTAAATTACAAAAGATATTATTCTAATTGATCTGTTCATATATGTATTATGTGCGTGCTGAATAAGGTTATGTATATTTTTTATTGTATGTATCTTACTGTATATTGTTTTGTATATTATTTTATCTTGTAACAGGGCCTCGTGGAAGAACAGCCTTTGGCTGAACGAGTGTCCCTGTGTAAATATGTTCAAATAAAATAAAATAAAAATAAAATAACATAGAATAGACCACGTCAACAGACTTCCTCAGCACGCTTTGGGCGCAATGCGCTGTTGACTCCGTCCAAAATGGGCCACCAAAATGGTTCAGAAAATAAGGTATCATTGTCTGTTTTTCAATAGCGTCCAATATAGCAGCAGGTTTCAAGGGCCACACCCATGTGACTCCAAGCGTACTTTTTGTATGTGAGCATATGCTGGTTGGAGCATGCTTTAAATATTGTGTTTAAGTCTAAATGCGAGTACTTCACAGGCCAGCTGGAGTGTTCCGTGATATCTTTGTTGTATTCACTGCTGCTTATTTATGCTAATTAGTCTGATAAGGACTGTCAATTTTCCTCCTGTTATTCGTTTAACCTTAATACAATAGGAGATATGCATATTAAGTTCCCGATTCAACTGTATACCTGATTGTCTAGTCTCGTTCGGTGACATATGGCGAGATACAGGTCGGTACCTGTGGGGACAAGCGGGTTATTTCTAATATTGTGGAAATGCAGAGTACTTCTTAAAGGCACATGGACATTTTTCTTATATATGGGTTGGGAAGTACTAGAAGAATACCACTTTGGCATATTTGAACTTAAATTTCTCAAAAAATGCTAATTTCGTGAGAAATGAGCACATGATCTGTCTGTGACAGTGATGCAACCCGCACGTCCCCCGTGATCGCCAGGCGTCAAACTTGTGCTTTGTGGCGGAAAATTAATATGCATACTGCGTATTATGATTTGGGAAATCGGAATGTAACTGTAGATTATCCATAAGCAAACAGATACTACTACCACTACTACTATAACTACTACTACCATTAATGATAATCACTGCTACAAGTATGGTTAGAACCCCTGAAAATACGAAATAGCAAACAAATCTTAGAATAACCTTTTCTTAATGTGCACCACAGGGACTGATAACGACACGTGTCCTGGGATAACTGCCAACATAAATGGCTGCAATATATCTTCGGCTTACTCTGACCATAATTCGACGTTTATGTTCACGTTCGACGATTGCAATACACCGGTTGTGACGTCAATCAGCCCAAACCATATTCTGCTAAATGATGTTCTATATATAAAAGGACACGGATTTAGCTCATCGCCAAGCGAGAATACTGTGACAATTGGAGGCAAAGAATGTGATATTTCAACGAGTGGCAGCACAGAAAGCCACATAGAATGCACCATGAAGCATGAACATACCCTAAGTGTGGGTGTGGCGCACCCAGTGAATGTCCTTGTCAAAAATCGAGGATTATCGCGACGGGAAATCGACAGCGAAACGGGCAGGAGTGTCGTTTTTATTCCGGAAATTGGTAATTTATCACACACAAGAGGCTCCACTGAAGGTGGCTTAAGGTTAACGGTGGTGGGTGTGGGATTTTCAGGACCTAAGAGCCGCATGTGGATGGATATAGGAGATATAAACTGTCCTATTTCGTCCTGGAATTACACACAAATTGTCTGCATCACTCCGCCTGGGAAAGATGATTCATCATCTCGTAATGTCACGTTAAGAGTGAACACTGGAAGTGGTAATACGATACGTGCAATGTGCAAAGGAACGTGCAAATTTTCACCAGCCACTGATGCTACTCCCACTGTGACTGATGTTAGTCCCATGCAAGTCTCAGGCTCTTCCACCCAGATTGCGATAACTGGAACTGGTTTTGGTGCGGATAAAAAAGGCGTGGATATTTCGATCGGTGGTCACCTTTGTGACGTCACAGCTATTAATAATACTTTTATAACATGTACTGTTGGTTACGTAACTGTTGGGTCACAACCCCTGAACATAAATGTGCTCAGTAAAGGTACCCCTACATATAGTACAGGTTTAAGTTACATAACGAGTTCGGCCTCTATCTTCAATTTTACACCAACTAAGGGCAGTACCATGGGGGGAACAGATATCACAATTACAGGAAATGGCTTTGAACCTGCTGATCTTTCCGTGAGAGTAGGTGGCAATTCATGTACTCTCAGGGCGGCAAATATTTCCAATATTGTGTGTACAACAAAAGCTCACAGCGCAGGTGATGCAACGTTGCAGATAGTATCAAACAAAGTTCAATACCCCCAAAAAACGTTTAAATATGATGACACCATGACACCGGATATTTCATCAGTGGTTCCATCTAGAGGTGTAAGCGGAGATTCAATCACCATCAACGGGACCAAATTCAGTGCTACTGCGTCAGATATTACTGTGACCATAGATAGGGCACCTTGCACACTGGTGACAGCATCAACTACGTCATTAGTTTGCACTGTGGGTAGCCATTCAGCAGGATCGTATGCAGTTGTTGTTCTTGTTGAAGGCAAAGGCTACGCTTCCGGAAGTTCCTCATTTAAATATGACCTTGAGGTCACAAGCCTCAGTCCCATGTCAGGTATGAAAAATTGTTTTTGTTGACACGCTAAATAGCTTGATACGTACGAAAGATGGGTGCATCACAAAATACTGGCCGTGTGCATTCATTAAGAACAAGCTCCCACGCGCGGAATAACGTGTAAGGTTTTGGATGTTAACCCCAGTGTCATTCCCATGTTTCCATTCAAGGTTTTTGCAGGCAGCTTAACATTACGGATAAAATACATTAAAAGCCGAATGCATAAAAAGTAGCCCGACGCTATGGGCAAACTTGTCCATATTTCAGCGAAAAGAAAGCTTGATCGTGCGATATTCCCTTGATAGTCCCAAGTGACAATCCCAACTTAATCATTAATGTTGCCATTAACATACTAGTTGATATTTTCCTTGGAGGCAGACACAACTTACCTGATGCAACAAATGAATCAATCTTCACTGCTGCTCAAACTGTATAATTGATACGAGACTATTTAATCAGTAAAATATTCTCTCTCGTTTTCTTGATTGATCATTACAAGGAAATAATTGTGGGGTTTTTTTTTTGTTTCGTTCCTTAAATGTAAGAAATAAGTTTTCTCTAGTCTTTTGTCTTCCATTCTATACCCTTATCATTATATTGTTCTGTTTGCCTTGTGTCATACTGATTGTGCGTCTTTCGTGTCTGGACCGCCTCTCGATTAACATTTGTATTTCTAAATTGGCAATCCAGGACAAATAAATATGGGTACAATACAGAGTGCAAAAAACGTTGGATCAACCGTGGTTCACCCTCAGTGACGTTGGCCGATGCCAGGAAACCAACGGCATTTTCCTGTCTAGATACTGTTGTTGTGGTCCTTGTTGTTGTTGCTGTCTAAAAATGTCGAAAAATTACTTCAAGATGCTAACTTTTTTCCTTTGAAGTGAATTCTTCACCCCACATTCAATTTCTTGCCAAACTGAGACAACCTCTCAAGTAAATAGACACGATTTTCCCCGGCATGACCGTACTGCAACCCAATTACATTTTTAACAATATCATGTATTATAAAGATTTCAGTAGCATCGATTGCGTTTGAGGCCAATGTTATATTTTATCCTGACAGCTTGACAGGATGGAAAAGACGATTAATGCGTGCCCGTCATTCGTCATATGCCAGGCTAGGAATATGAAACTTTCTTGTATTCAGAGCCCTCTGTGGGGCCACATACAGCATACACAAGCACAATGCCCTCTATGGGGCTACGCATCGATCAGGCACCGGCATTCCACAGATCTACTGCTCATGCCACTTGGTGCATGTTAATAATTGCTAATAAATATTGAATGCATAAATTGTACTACATACTACATTTAACAGTTACCAATACTAATGCTAGGTAAGAGATCTTTGAGCTGACAATTGTCCATGTCTTATCACAGCTCTTGTAGAGTTCGTGAATGTAAATTAAAAGTCAGTCAGCACCATCAAACATCAAAGAAGAATAGGAATATGAAGATTTTTACCCTGTCGTTCAGGCGATCAACGAAACGCAGTGTTCACTGAATCGGGTCACCATGAGAGCCTTTTTATACGTAAAGCACAATATATAAACAGTTGTACAGTTACCAAGAGATATGCCCATAGCATATAATTATTCTTTAGGTAGAGTGTAGTCATAGGATTGGAACTTTCCTTGAGTATGTTCTAGCAATAAAAGAACATATCATATACACTATTCTGCGTGGTGGACTGCACCTTCTTCCTTTGTCACATATTTAACCAATAAATGAAGCAGGTTTTGTTTATCCCCCCCCCCCCGTGTCAACAACTGCCACAGTGAATACTAGTAGCTATCGGTGGTGCCACCTTTATGTGATATGTTCCTTTGTGGAAGATAGCTATAGAACGGGGATTTTCCTTGAAGTATGAAGACACTGCAACATTTAGAACTATTTCCCCTTTTTAAACAAGGAACAGATGCAGCGCACAACCATAGAATTTGCATTTAATTGATGCTTAGTAAACACGAAAGTTATCCGTTTTACCCGTGCCAATTTGTAGATATTAGTTATGCTTTTGAAATATCGGCGGCCATATTGTTTTTTTTTTTCTCCAATCTGGCTGTTGTACGCTATGCTGAATTGAGCAACAGATGTTGATATACTACGTTTGTTTCTTTCCCTGCACTTGATAACATATATAACTCCTTTTTTGAAAATGATTCCCATAAAGCGATTAAGTGTGCTACACCAGGGTAAAATTGATTTTACAGGAAGTTTTGCTGGTGGTCAAATTGTTACGTTTTCGGGCTCTGGTTTTGACGGCAATAGTACATCAGTCACAATTTGTGGAAAACCGTGCTCAATAATTCACCCCGTGCTTCCCAAGAGAGTCGCATGTGAGACACCCGCACATTCAGGCAAGTTTGAGCATGCATGCATAAAATGGAGCCAACCTTGAATATCTGTGTTGATTGGAAAAATACATTGTATTTGGATACCTTTGTGTTCTGTATAAACTCATGTTTTATCAGAAGGGCTTTCGTATTTGATGAATGTAATCCAGAGTCCGTTTCATTCCCGCGGTATTCCATTTGTGTGCATCCATTTGTCCATGCAGAGCAAAATTCTTGCATGTACACTTGTACTTAAGACAGAATATAGTGCAAACTTTGTATTATGGACCTCATATGTTTATCCGTTTGTATTGGTGATGAAGGCACGCGTTTGTTTTTGTTTTGTTTTTTGTTTTGTGTGTGTGGTTTTTTTTTATAACTACAAGAACTACACTTAATGTATTTGGCTACAATGAGCATATCATCAATTCTAGTTATGAGCAAGTAGCGCATACAATGAAACACTTTTTTAAAACAGGAACTGGTACCAAGCAGTGTGATGTGGAGATGACAGTGAATAATTGCAAAGAAACAAAATCCAATGCGTACGAGTATAAGGATACGCTGACACCGGAAATTACGTCCGTCACGCCCTCTCGTGGTGGAACAGGAGGCGGGACTAACTTGACGATTACAGGGTCGGGCTTTGAGTAAGCAATTCTCATTACTTCTTTGTATTTTGACTGTTTCCTTTTTTAGGGGCAGGGGGTGTTCGAATGTTTGCTTTTTTATTTTCAGTTTTACGCAGTCTTCATTCCAAACTCGCCCTCCATTCTTAGATTCACAACACATTGCGGGACATTTGGTTTTCTAAACATTTTGAGCGAAACATGAAATTCGTGTGTTTTAATTGACTCACGTTAATTAATTAAATCAGCAAAGAGTAAAATAGAATGTGCCTCACTCCAAAGGAGGGGGGACATAGAAATCACACTCGTCTTTTGTCTGTGCGCGAGGTTCGTTTCAGTTCATCACTAGAAAATTGTTATCCATTTAAGACTTTGATTTTGCACCATTGATGGTCCTCTATAGATGCCAGCTTCGATTTGCACAATTAGTGACCTTGAACATATTGCTAAAATCATCAGTCACATTGGTTATTTAATTCCTAGACCATAATTCGTTAAATTGCCGAGACTTTGATATGCCACTTGAAAATGATCCCGTCTGCTGTGTTGCAATTGGACGCCTGACAACGACACAAAGTTCAAAATCGAATACCACTTCTGGTTTCCAAATGTGAAGTCAAGAACTATTTTAGGTTTTAACTTTCATATTGGTGTGGGCTTTTGTCGGCTGAAAGAGGTATGTTGGGATTCAATGCTATTGACGTAAATTTTCTTTTTCGGACACGTTGCAAATTTTGAAATTTATATTTGTGTTGAATTGAAAAAGCCCCCAGCTGTATGTCTAATTCCATAGGTTGCAATGTTATTTTGGGGAGATTTTGCTAGTTATTTATTACATTTATATATGCAGAAAAGCAATGCTGTGTATTTTGTAAATATGTATTTGTGCATGAAGTGTCTTGTATTATTTCACAGCGAAACTTTAAAAAATGTGAAAAATATAAAATGATAACTATAGCTTCATGTAAAAGTTTAAAAATAATTCCAAATTTACAATAAAATATTGCATTGTCTACCTGTACATAGTTTTGTCGGATGCAAAACAACTTCATGCCTGTAAGAAAAAGAAGAGGATCACATCTGACACCGTATAATCAGAGGTTCTTGGGGGAAGTGACTTGCACACAGTCCCGTTAGTGAAGGCATACACGATCCTCTTATATAACTTATGTGCTGAAATTAATTTTCTCTGCCATTGATGATTCAGAAAACACAGATCAGGCAATTTCAAGATGCTTCGCATACTATTTGGGTTGTCCTCCATTTTGTGTTCAAAATTAGAAAATGTTGATTTGGTAATGGTTAAGCGAGTCATGAAGTGACAGGAAATAGAGCTGAATTGTTTGAGGAGTAAGTGTCATCATGGAGTTTGTTTTACATCTCTGATGCAGGATGTACATTGTTGCAGGCCTTGTTATGATTTCCATGGGTTTATACAGATGGTCTAGCTGGAACTGTTTATTTTACAATCACTGGGCTGAATATAATGCCCCAGGTTGTTTCCACTTCAGTTAAACATTGGCGGATGGTTTAACTAGGATAAGCTGCCCAGCTAGAAAGGGTACATATTGGTTCAGGGGTAGGTCAAATTGTTCTTATCTGAACCTGTACTATACAAATTTGGTAATTATGGTTTGTTTGACAGGTATTCTTCTTTCATAATGAAGCTCTGCATTTATAAGCAAAACTTCACGTATTTAACTAATTCATCAATTGCCACATTCATATTTATTCATGATTATGTGGGTTGTCTTTGTTGAATATTTAGCTCAGACAAGGAGCCGCTACTCAGAGAGACATGTACGGGTAAAAGGCTCCGAAACATGTTGAGTAGTTACCCGCTGAAGACCCTTTAATTTATTTGGGCTAATACAGCCTATGTCAAAATTTTACAGAGGAACGTGTGCAATATGGACAATAGTACTTCTATGTATGTAAGTTAGACAGGGACAGGTTAACTTATGGAGAGTAAAGAGTTCGGACTGCGGAATTGGGTAATGACTACTAGGAAGTGGTTTTGGACAAGAAGGCACAAATACAATGATAAGCAGGAAGTAGTGGGCAGAATAACTGCTCATTTGTGGAAGGAAATAGAAAGTGCTTCGTCTTCACAAGTACTCTTTCACTGCCGTATGTTTAACTGAGTCAACAGCATTCCTGTACGCGCTGTGGACGCAACGCGCCCCAAGCGCGCCGAGGAAAGATGTTGACCCGGACCATTATATTCTCTGGAACTAGAAGCATGCTGGTAGTTGAACGAAAGGTCATTTCACACTCTAGCATCCTTTTTGTAGCCGAGAGCAGTTCTTCTCAAGTAGTTCTCCTGCATTGGCAGTTGGCTCTGAAATCGTTAACAGCCGGTGAGACCCGCCTGCTGGCAGACCAATCAACACCTACCGATAGGCAATAACATACTTATAATAAACCTGTCATTTCTGGCATGGCAACTTACTGATTTGTGATTATGCCTGTGTGATAAGATATAAAACCATGATCAACAACTGATGAACCTTATAACTTTTGTGGCACCTTTCTAAGTATCTAAAATGGAAAATTTCTCGCAGGTCACTAATGTATTCCGAAGAAAGAAGGAATGTACCAGTGGTTCTGATATTAGTGGTAACTTTATTTATTGAACACTTGTAAAAACATAAATAAACTTTTAACATAAATGAAAAGTATTGTGTTATGAAAATTTTATTTTCGGAATAATGACGTGGTCTGAGATCCATGACGCATAATCTTCCACGTTATCGTCCCTTTACGGAGAAACCGTTAATAGAAAACCCACCTCTCAACCTCCTAAAACGGTGGTCGCTGAAAGAGGGAGTAATGTACATACCATGTTCATTCTGGTATTAAAAGACTTTCAATTGGGGCACACGATGCGTTTCTATGTATTTGTGATTTATGAGGCCCAAAATCTCTCTTCACATTTCTCTTTGCGGGGTAGTGATGACAATACCACTTGTCTTAATAGTCGATGTTGGGGGAGGTATCTGAATGTGACAATACTTTCTTTCAACTAAAGTACGCGGGAGGTAACTGAATGTGACACTACTTTTTGTTGAACTAAAGTACGCGAGACACCACTTCCAGTGGACAACCATTAGTCAATCATTGACGCTGGGTTTGTTTACCCGCCAGGTGGTTCCACTTGTAAGGGGGCAGATACCAAGCTGAAGTTGTCAGTCGCGCTGTCTACAACACACATCTTCCATTGTTGACAAGGACTTCACCGTCAAATATATGACAAAAGCCTGGCATGTTAGCGCCGATATGCCTAGTCTAAATTTTGCGGTTCGAGGGAAAGCAAATTACAAAAGTCTGTCTTAAGACCTAATGGGACCCCTGAATTTAATTTTAAAATTAACACAACATTTTTATATTCAAATACAGTCGGCCTACATGATTCCTCTTTGCTTACCAACGCACACAATTCTTCAAATAATGATATGAAACAATGTACATGTTTTTCCTTCATAAAAACTACTTAAAATACTGTATTTGCGGGAGGGAATGGACAAGCTATAAACAGTTGCGGTCACGTGACTATTTACAAAACGGTGAGGTCATTTTAATCAGTACGCAAAAACTTGGACAGGTGCTAGATCTTGTGCTTGAATATGTGTCTCGGACAGGGCCATATTGCCCCTCTTAATTAGATTATGAATGAAAACTAAGTGCAAAATGTCTATGTCACGATGAGCAAGACCGGCACAGTCTACCTGCACGCTGGTCTGCCTGTCACAATGGTGAGGGGAAAAGGACTTTCTGAATACGCACAGCATCTGTTTGTAAAAAAATTCCCAACAACCTGGCAAAGAACAAAAGGGAACACCGTTCTTTGCCAGGTTGTTGTGAATCCAAAACAAAAATAACCTTTTGACCCAAAACAGGCACAGGTGACCTCATGTGTCATGGCTCTTAATTTTGCATCTCACCTCATATAGTATTTTTAGTAGTTTTTATGAAGGAAAAATATATACATTGTTTCATATCATTTTTTTTAATTCAGCGAGTTTGTAAGGCAGACAGAAATCATATGGGCCTAGTGGATTTAAATATAAAGATATGATGTTATCTGTAAAATTAAATAATCCAGGGGTCCCATCAGGTCTTCAGACAGACTGTAGTCGTCCAGGTCCATAATAATAGCGTCCTTGCATTTTTTTTTTCTTTTTTTCTTTTTTTTTCTTTTTTTTTTTTGTTTCTAGTTTTAACAATTAGTGGACGAAAAATTAAAGTATAATACCAAATTTCAATCTCGTCGATGCGTCTACCAATCATGTCAACACAGTTACATTGACGCTTACTTTTCGGAATGATGCTTAAAGATCCTTAAGTTCTTGCTTCTTTGGTTTTGCACGTTGACAGTTGGAACATAACAGCCAATAACGTCGTCACCATAGACGGCGCCACATGCAAAGTGACATATGCTACCAATGAAACCATTATATGTTCTACGGGTAGCCACCATGGGACAGTCGAAACCAAAGTCCGTGTCAATGTGGGCAAAAATGGGATAGCAAGGCAGGTTAGTGTGGTTCATATATTTTTGCTGTCATTCCGCTTTTTTCTACTTCATCGATCTGAGATAAGCCAGGGGAATCTGCAGAGGAATAATCTCGTTTTTTTTCCTGGCTCCAACGGATTTATCCGCCTTGACCAGCAGTGCCATCTTCTGGCTTTCATGCGGGAAATATTCAGAATCCGAGATCTGGCATACGTAGTAGCAACACGGAACGCGTGTGGCATACATTATATTTTCTTTTGTTTGTTTTCGTCCAAAGGTGGAGTGTGACGGTATTGTACAGTTTTTGTGGCTGAGGGTGGATAGCCACGAACAGCTTGACATCCTGCATCTTGCAGTGTCATTTTTGTAAATATCATGCTTTCCAGCGTGTCAATTTTGAGAAAAAAAACACAATTACCTACATTAACTTTTTAAGTGAAAAATTTTGGACTGAGTCAACAGCTTTTCACGGCACGCATTGGGCCTAATGCGCGCTGTTGACCTGGGATATTTTCTCTAGAACTACAGGTATGCTTGTACTTGAATGAAAGGCCTTTTTACGAGGAATACTAATGCACGATCCTAATAATAGTTCAGACTAGTTGCCCTTTTGTAGATCTACTTTAGACGTGATTGGCACTGAAAGAGTTATATCACATCTAAAAATATCTATTCTAAATTCATGAACAAGGGGGCAATTAATTTCCTGCTATTATCTCCAAGTCAAGGGTTCATATATCATCTCCTTTCCTGACATCACAGCGTACCTTCGCAAACAAAAATAACAACACAGCCATGACAAACTTCATTACATGCAGATTTTTTCCCCATTTTTACAGACTTCAGCTTATTTCTATTATATTGATGTATGGTCATCCAGATGGACTTGGGGTAACGACGATCCACCAACGAAAGGGAATTTCGTCATAATTAAAAAGGGTCAAGTGGTGCTACTGGACACAGACACACCTATCTTTTCAATTTTGCTCATTGACGGTAAGTACTAACGCCATCTTGTGAGCAAAAAGTGCATAACGTGACTGTTGAGTATTAAAACAAAAGCAAAAGTAAAGCCAACAGCAGTACGAGCATCCCACCCGCAGCGTACCTTGGTATTCTCAGCATACCTTGGTATTCTCAACCCCAAATAAGACTGTTTGCGTTCCAGGGGTGTGCAGAGTGGGTTGACCATCTTCACTGTTTGCAATACCATTTTTCACCCACATAGGTCAGGAGTCAGTAGTTTTTTTTTTTTTCAAAAATGACAGGATACACGATCACCAAGATGCTAGGCAAAACGACAGCGTTATATTTCAAGGTTACTTAAGGTAAAATGTCAAAAACACCAAAAGAAAAAAAAAAACATGTTTTCCTATAAATGTTAACATTTAAAAATGTCGCCCGCGCGCGCTCTATTTTTCTACAACTCTTTTATTTTCAATAGGGAAATTTATTTCAACTGTCATCTTTTGCAGTTGCACTCTCAACTCGCTATGGCAGCTGAAACCTGACTTGCCAGCAAATTTTACTGACTTTGAGCTGATAGTTTTAACGGAGTCGGTTAAATCTGTAAAACCCAGGCCTTGTCCTTGAAAAAAAGTCAAGATCTAAAAAATTATCAAGCAGAAGTTCCCCTAGACAATTTATTTTTACGAGATTCGTATCCTCCGTTCCCCTTCTGTAGTCTTGGAAATTATCCAGAGTCGGAATTTCCGGGCAGTAATGTTCATGACACTATTATATAATGCTAAATAGATAGTAACCTGCCTGTAGTACACTGTACATTCACCCTAAGTTAGCAAAGTCACATACACAAATCAGACAGGAGGAAAAACAATCTGATGCCACATTAATACATTATCCCAATGCAATGCATAATGTCCCTCCAAACAATTCTCATGCGACAAAGAATAGCGTACTAATTCGGTGGGTCAATAGCACTTTAAAGAATGAAATTAAGTTTCCTTATACATACATATATATATATGTGTGTGTACATGTGTGTGTATGTGTATGTGTGTATGTGTGTGTGCCTGTGTGTGTATGTGTGTGTATGTATGTGTGTGTGTGTATGTGTGTGTATGTGTGCGTATGTGTGTGTGTGTCCGTGTGTGTGTATGTGTGTGTGTATGTGTGTGTGTCTGTGTATTTGTGTGTGTATGTGTGTATGTGTGTGTATGTGTATGTGTGTATGTGTGAGTGTGTGTGTATGTGTGTGTATGTGTGTGTGTGTGTGTGTGTGTGTGTGTTATTAACCTCTTTAATTGGTTGTGCCCTCAGGCTGACATGAAAGCAATGTCAATAAAAGAGTTTAATAATGTATTTATTGACTGATTATGCTTGCTATTTTTATCGTACTACTGAATATAATAAAAAATAAAACATCCTCCAAGTGTAGATCCACTTTGCGTCTGCAATCCTGCTCAACTTGCAGCAAAACCATGGGCATAGCGCACATCAGACGTGTGCCTGCCGTCACATCCAGGGATGCTCTGTGTCAATTTCAGCTCATGCAGCATGTTGTTGACGTCGCTGCACCCTACCGGACTGATATGACTCTACCGGGCAATACGGAAAACATAGGTTCTGTAATGTCATATCAGCCCGCCTACTGCCGCCATAGAGTGCACGCCTGAAGAGCCATATACGGTTAATAACATGCATAGCCCGTTACTAAATATGTATGATATATGCTATACATAGATTTCTATGTCAATTTGCACTCAGATATTGACACATATTCTCAAAATGGTAATTTTATTTGAAAGCAATGAAGTCTGAGCATAGTCACGAAAAACAATATTTGGCATATAACCAAACATTACCTGATCTGGAAAATTCTGGGTTGAAAAGGTAGCTTTCCCAAATGTCAGAAAAGTTAAGAATTACCTCATTAAAATATGTCTACCATCGCATGCAGCTAAAAGACTAACAAGATGATTTTGAAAAAAAAGTGACGTGAATTTGTTTAATCTTAGTGAAATTTTATCAGGTTGAAATCAGAGCCTCGTTTTCGATTTCTCAATCCGCAATGAACATCAGCAAGGGATTTATGGGCTTAAATTTCAAATGGACGTAATTTCTTTAAAATGACATACGCCGGTTATGTAAAAATGGAATAAATTATTGCAAGATACACTTTGTGCACTTTTTTCTTTAATTTTCTTTCTTTTTCTTTTTCTTCTTTTCCTTTTTTTTTTTTTTTTTTTTTTTTTTTGTTGGTGGCTAATTTTTTTTCCAAATGCTCTACGCACAATTTTACACAACTTTTTCACTTCACGATTGCTTGTAATAAATGTGTCACAAAAGACAAAAAATGCCAAAAAAGACTTATCCAGATCGCCGAACTGACCGTCAAGGTCTCAACAAGGTAATGTCAAGGTCACTGACCCTGTCTGAATTTTTTCTGCTTGTATGATTTATCAGCATGCCAAGTTTTATCAAATATAGATTTCTCTCCAGCATATCACCCAGATACGGCTATTTTAATACAAGGATTTGGCTTCATTGGCTCCAGTGTGTAGGAACTACTTTTTATGAATGACGAATAAGTAATGGTGGGTAGAGTATAGTAGGACCATCCCGCCAGCGTAACCGATGAAGATTTCTTTCGTGTGTCAATAAAAATAACATAAAATGCATAGGAATAAAGACTGAGTATTTTTTCTTTGTCGTTGGACGTTTGGATGTAGGTTTGTATGTTCTCGACTTCAATAATTTTGTGCTCTACGCTTTCTCAAATTATTAAACTGAGGTCTTACACACTGGTACCAGACATCTAGAATGATGAAAGGTACCTCAAATATGATTTGTACAACTTAGCTCGTAAGCTACCATTCATGATTAATATCTTGTCACTTTTGCAGGCGGTCACCTAATTTTTGACGAGAAAGACATTACACTTCAATCAGAGAGGATACTTATCACTAATGGGGGT
Organism: Hermodice carunculata; assembly: GCA_964020975.1. Classification (NCBI taxonomy): domain Eukaryota; kingdom Metazoa; phylum Annelida; class Polychaeta; order Eunicida; family Amphinomidae; genus Hermodice; species Hermodice carunculata. Next base: position 575,278 of record CAXHWN010000862.1, on the reverse strand, counting down.
CGTCTCACGGTAAGCCATAGTTCTAAGAATGACTGTTTGCAAATCGCTCAGTTTTAAATTATTGGATAGCCTCGTTATAGCATTTCACCTAAAGATGGAGCGCCGGCTAACTTTACTTACATGCATTGAGCCGTCAGGTGCATTGAATTGTGATTGAAAACTCAATTAATATATCAGAGAGGAGTCAAATAATAGTGTGCCGCTCTTCTCCAATCTGTTTGTGATGTGAAAGAGATTACAAATTTAATCTTTGTTGATATCATGTGCAGGAAAAAAGCTAAACATTTACTTTTTTGTACCGTAAAACACTACAAACATAAACATAAACGATTCCCTTAGATCACAAATGGCGTTATACGATCAATGGAATTCCGAGATGTAAACATCTTAAACGCACTAACCAAGCTACGACGGAATTTCATCCTCTTAAATTAAACCTTAAGACTTATAATAAAATACTCGATAGCAATGTAAGGGAACCAAAGCAAAACTTTCACCATAATCAGTCTTTCAATTCAAAGGTGATTCAAAGAAAAGGTGGGACGTCATGCAATCAATTCTTAACATAAAGAAAAATTAAAACAAATTTCTTTTTTTTTTAAGTAAATAATACTAAACTTTCAAATAAAATCGAAATAGCTAATTGATTTAATACTTTTTTCATGAATGTAGGCCATACATTAACTGCTAATATTAACTCTGCTAAACGTCTACATTTCTGTGTGGTTTCTTCCCACGAAATTTCAACGATTATTAATACTTCAAAACCTAAGTGTATTGCGGGACATGATGGTTTTTCTATGAAATTATTGAAGAGAATGACGGGATTACATCGGATCCATTTACTCCAATCATCATCCAATCTCTTTAGCACTGGCATATTCCCTGTCTAACTAAAGATTGCTAAGGTTTTACCTAAAAAGATGAAGAATTCCTGCCTAACAACTATTGACCGATATCTATCCTTCCTGCCTTCTCAAAACTCCTTGAAAGAGGACTCTTTCAACAACTATACACATTTTTCTCTTCCCATAATCTCTTCTATAGTAGCCAACATGATTTTGAAACATTACATTCTACCGAAACTGCTGTGTTGGAATTTACTGACAGAATGTTCAAAATACTTGACTCAGGCGAATTGCCCGTAACAATTTGTTTGGATTTATCTAAATCCTTTGATACTTTAGATCATGGTATTCTATTCTATAAAGTTAAATCATATGGAGTCAATGGTACTGCACTTAGTTGGATCAAGAATTATTTGCAAGTTATATGCTAATATGTCCAGTTTGAAGACATATGCGCCAAACCTTCGCCTACACAGACTGGGATACCTCAAGGATCTATTCTCGGTACCCTATTATTTATAATACATATAAATGATCTATTGATGGCTTCCCCCAAATTTGATAGTATACTATATGCAAATGATACAACCTTGATAAGTTCATATATGTCTTCAAATCTAACAATACTGCTAATAATGCAAATATATCTGATTATTGTATTTGTGTCTTTTTGTCCAAAACCACTTCCTAGTAGTCATTACCCTATTCCGCAGTCCGAACTCTTTACTCTCCATAAGCTAACCTGTCCCTGTCTAACTTATATACATAGAAGTGTTATTGTCCATATTGCACACGTTCCTCTGTAAAATTTTGACATAGGCTGTATTATCCCAATTAATTAAAGGGTCTTCAGCGGGTAACTACTCAACATGTTTCGGATCCTTTTACCCGTACATGTCTCTCTCTCTGAGTAGGGGATTCTTGTCTAAGCTAAATATTCAGCAAAGACAACCACATAATAATGAATAAATATGAACATGGCAATTGATGAATTCGCTAAATATGTGAAGGTTTGCTTATAAATGTTGAGCTCCATATGAAAGAAGAATACCTGTCAAACAAACCCACGAACTTGTTAAAGTGCATGATTGGCTCCCTGCTAATAAATTGTCGTGAAATGTCTCCAAGACTAAATTCATGATTTGTCATTTTCCTCAGAGAAAAATTAATTTTGCCTTGAATATACAGATTGCCAACACACCTATTGAAAAAAGCGGATGTCTTTGATTGCTTGGTGTTACCTTTTAATGATCATATCAACTGGAATGATCATATCTGCAAAATATCCACTTAGTTTTCATGAATTATTGATATTTTGAAGAGATTGCGTAATTCACTAGCTTTCCAGCAGCTTATGCTAATATGCAATTCTCTTTTTCTTCCTCATGTTAACTGGTGTTTACCAGCCTGGGGATATTATTCGGATCCTATCCTCTTACGTCAAAACCAAGCTATTCTTCTGATTTGCTAGGCTAATTACCGCGATCAAAAAAATCTCTTTGGAAGAAGCTGCGTTCGTGAAAAATGGGGATAGTATGCGCGAAAGAGCTGTTAAATTCTGGTTCAGATATAAGATTATTAACTGCCGCAATATTCCACATATATTTTTGCCACCGAACCCCTTATATACCCATATAACACCCGATACAAGGGTAATCCCCGCCCGGACATTCCAGTAAGAAGTACCACCAAAAATGTTAGTAGATTTTGTTTGCCAGATTTACTCAATAAAATGCCATCTTGTTTCAAAGATAAATTTTATACCTACTGTAAAACGGGTTTTTCAAAATGTTTCTTATGTCAATATTCCGAGTATTTTACAATAGAAAATTACTACATATGTCATAATTGAGTATTATCGTATTGACCACTTAAACATTAATTTATTTGTACTTATTATTGCCTACGCAACGCGTTGGTGCCATTTATCTTAGTCCTAATGACTTTGCGTAAGATGCGAAACATTACGGTTTAATCAGTTAAAAATTATTCATAGGTAGCCCCAATGATAGCGGATGAAAATAACCTAACTTGGGGTCATCCTGAGACATCACTTTGGCCAGAACCAGTTTTTTATTGAACTTTTGTAATGAAAATGGTCTGATCTTTTGTTTCTAATTAATTATGTACAAATTGAATTTGAATTGAAGTTTTATGTCAAACACAATGAATTGAATCTTGAACCTAAACGAATTTTTCAGTTCGGGTAAACAGCGTTCCAGAACCATTTGAATCTGGGTGGGTGATGTAGTTTGGATGGATGTCCACCGAACATGTTTTTATAATCACGTTCCCGTTTTGTTTTGGTTGTTTAATTTATTTTTACCTCAGCTGACTTGTCAGTCAGCTGAGCTTATCTTATGGTCCTCCGTCCGTGGTCCGCATCAATTTATAATTTTGACTTCTTTTCAAAAAGCACTGGTCAGATCCACTTCAAACTTGATGGGGATGTGCCTTGGGTGTGTCTTTACCAAGTTTGCTCAAATGGTCACTGTCCAGTGATTTTTGGATTTTTTTATGAATTTTTGTTCATTTTTGGCAAAATCTTAAAAAATTCTTCTCAGAAATCACTTGGCCAATTGCTTTGAAATTGCATAGGGAGCCTTCTGGGGACCCCTGGACCTTAATTTGTTCAACAGGTGGTGCTGCAATTTTTTTAAATTTTTTTATGATTTTTTGTGTGTTTTCACTACTTTTGACTTATTCTAAAAAAACATCACTTTGATTATGCTGAAACTTGGTGTAAATGTTCCTTGTAAAAGGCTGACACTAATTTGTCCACCAGGTGGCGTTGCTATAGATCCCTGATTTTTATCGATTTTTTTTTTCAATTCGGATACTTATCGGTCAATGCATACATTCCTATTGATTACTATGTACGTGAATGGGCATTGCAGTGATAATTCACATTTTCGACTTTTTCTCCAAAACTGTCAGCCAGATTCACTTCAAACTTGGTGGGGATGTACCTTGGGTGGGTCTCTACCAAGTTGTTCACATGGTCTCAGTCCGGTGATGATATAATGTTTTTATGATTTTTTTGTTCATTTTTTGGCAAAATTTAACAAAAATTCTTCTGCGAAACGGATCGGCCAATTGCATAGGGACACATCTGGGGACCCCTAGACCTTAATTTGTTCAACAGTTCGCGCTGCATTTTTTCTACTTTTTTTATGAATTTTTGTGTATTTATGCAATTCTCCATTTTTGATCCAAAATGTTACAAAGATTATGCTGAGACTTGGTGGAAATGTTCCTCGTCAAAGGGTCAAAGAAATTTGTTCACCAGGTGGCGTTGCTGTGAGTCCCTGTTTTTTAACGGCAGTACATTTTTTTTCAATTTTTCAATGAATTTTTGTTGCTTTTTGCTATTTTCGACCTCTCCAAAACCATCAGTCATATTCACTTCTTACTTGATGGGGATTTACCTTGGGTGGGTCTGTATCAAATGTGTTCATATGGTCATGCTCCAGTGATTTTAGGATTTTAGCTGATTTTTTGTGTGCATTGTTTGACCAAGTCTTAAAAAATCTTCTCTCTGAAACCACTCAGACTTTGAGTTGCATGTAGTGGCACATGTATGAGGGCCAGACTCAGAGAGTACATAAGTGACCTTGACCTTATTTCCAAGGTCACATGTTCACTTTCCTGAATTTAACTGTATTTGATAACTCGAGAACTATTTGAGTTAGAACCTTCATATTGTTCATGGTGGTGGTCCTGTGCTAAGGGTAGACAGACAATGTGTGGATGACCTCGAACTTATTCTCAATGCCACAGTGTCACTAGTGTCATCAATTTCTAGGTGAGCTGAGCATGGCATGTTCACACATGCCTCTTGTTTGTTTGTTTGTTTGTTTGTTTGTTTTTGTTTTGGGGTTTTGGGGAGTTTTTATTTTCTTTTAATTTATGGCAAAATTTAAAAAATAAATCTTCTCTAAAATTGCTTGGTCAATTGCTTCAAAATTGCATAAAAACACCTCTTGACCAGGGTGATACTTCGCATAGATAGAATGTCATGATCAGCTGAAGACGAAATGTTAATACATCCCTCTTGGTTGTTTATAGGTGGGGACCGAAGCTGCGCCCTTCCAACACAAAGCGATTATTTTGCTGCACGGTCACGTCAGGTCTACAGAATTACCAGTGTACGGTACCAAGGTGCTTGGCGTTCGAGAAGGCACACTGGACCTCCACGGTAAGGCTGACATTTTGACCAAAAAAAGAAAAGGTAAAAAAAATAGGAAAATGCACAGACATACCGCATATGTGTGAAGGCCTACATGCTGCGTAATCAAGATATAGTCCATTATCAAATTTGGCATGCAACATTGAACTGAAGTTTTAAAGTGAGAAAGTGTTTCGATAAATAAACCAATAGGAGGGGTTTTTGTTTGTTTGTTTGTTTGGTTGGTTGGGTTTGGGTTTTTTTTTTTTTTTTTTTTTTTTTTCATTTACTGGGAGCAAGTGTTAAACTGCACTGTCCAAATACAATTGGGTGTTTAAACAAATATCTCGGTGTTTCATGTTGACTCGCCGTTGCTTTAAACAAAATGTATTTTGAACGCATCGGAGTGAAAGGAGGATAGGCTTTCTAATATTTAATAGATATTTGAAGGTAGAAGGGTATAAAAATATATCCTAACCTTTCATCATAATCGCATAAGGTCACCAGATTGAGTGACAAGGAAAGACAGTTCCACACACGCACGCACACACGTGTATGTCTGCATGTGTGTGCTCGCGTCGTGTATGTATGTATGTATGTATGTATGTATGTATGTATGTATGTATGTATGTATGCATAATATGTATGTATGCATAATATGTATGCATGCATAATATGTATGTATGCATAATATGTACGTCCTTTTCAGGAAAACACATTCCTATTACATGGACTTACCTGTCCCAAACTGCTGAGGCCGGGTCTAAAACAATCAAATTAGAAGTGGGTGTCAATTGGGCAGTGGGCGATTACATTGTCATTGCAACTACAAGTCATCGTCATAGCCAGAATGAAAATGAAATGCGCAAAATTGTTGCTGTTTCATCCGATGGCAAAAATCTTACGCTTGACAAATCGCTGGACTATGCGCATTTTTCAATCTCTGAAACGTTTGGAGATGGGAGGACTGTTAATTTACGAGCAGAAGTAGGATTGCTGACTCGCAATATAGTGGTAAAAGGTTCCAACGACATTCAGTGGAACAACAAGATTCCTGCTTGTCCGGATGGCTTTGATACCGGTAGGTTTTACTCCTTTTTTGACAATGAAACGCTTGGGGCTTTATCTTCTTCATTTTATGCATGTACACGTACACAATTAGGCGAGCACATGATAGAGAAAAAGTACAGGGAGCTCCAAAATGTACTAATGTATGGCGAAGCGATGGCCACTTTGCACACTGGTTATGCAACGCGTGACTGACATTAACATTGAAAGGTTAAAACAGAACATTGATAGAGTGATGATAAAATGTACCTTATTTGTTTTGTTAATTTATTAGCTGATAATACTTTGGGCCAAATTTTGCTTATACAGTATAAATCTTTTAGTGTATGTTTTTTCAAAATTGTTGAATTCTGTTATTGAATATGAATAACCTAAAACAACACAAACATAACATTGATAATTTGGTGAAGAAATGTGCCCTATTTCTTTCGTTAACTTATTAGCAGATAATATTTTGGCCAATCCAGTGTAAATTTTTTAATGTACGATTTTCAAACGTGTTGGATTCTGTCATTGAATATGAATAACCTAAAACAACACACCTGCTTTTATTCATTTATAACAGGTGAATCTGCAACCCACACATGCTCCCAAGGTCGTTTCGGAGAAGAGACCGGAAGTGACCAATTTGGTGCCGTAATCATGAGCCATGCCCCCCGGCCAAACTCAAATCTCGCCAAAATGAGAATTGAATACATAGAAGTGACATATGCTGGTCAGGCTTTCCGATTGGGCCGTTATCCGATTCATTTTCACTTGGATGGGGACTCTCGTCAGTCGTATGTCCGTGGTTGCGCTATTCATAATACTTTCAACAGAGCAGTGAATATCCATGGCACTCACCATTTATTAGTGGAGCATAATGTGGTTTTTAACGTCAGAGGAGGAGCGTTCTTCATGGAGGATAGCATTGAGATGGATAATACCTTACAATACAATCTCGCGATATTTGTGCGGTCCTCTACCAGCTTAACCAATGAGGACATTACACCTGCCGCATTCTGGATAACTCATCCAAAAAATGTCATTAGGCATAATAATGCGGCGGGAGGCACTCACTTTGGGTTTTGGTACAGAATAGACAAGCACCCGTTGGGCCCTTCCTTTTCGACAAATATTTGTCCACAAAAAAGTGGTCTTGGTGAATTCAACAACAACACTGTTCATTCTTGTGGGCGCATTGGATTATGGATTTTCCCAGCGTACACTCCAACATCCGGGGGACAATGCTGGTCCTCCACACCGGTGCCTGCAGAGTTCCGTCACTTGAAAGTGTGGAATTGTGAAAAGGGAGCGGAATGGACCAAGGCATCCCCGATACATCTCAAAAACTTAGACTTAGTAAATAATGAATTGCGTGGGATAGAGGGAAAAATGGCGAGATTTACGGAGAATGAGAAGGTTGAAAAGTATTCAGTCAAAGGTCTTATGATTAAGGATTCGCTTATTGTAGGGCATAGTTCAATTAGTTCCAGAAAAGAATGCACCAACCAGGCAGTGACTCTGCCTTACGAATCGGGACTTTTAGTAACGAACGTGACCTTTGTAAACTTTAACAGGTCCAACTGTGTCACTTTAGCCAGCACTTCCATAGCTGGACAAACAGGGAGATTCAACGGAGGATTTGGTTCTCAGTTTGAGAATATAAACTTTGTAAATTCAGAAAACAAGGGTGCCTTCGAGTGGCAACATCAAGCCTACTTCGAAGATCTTGATGGCTCTTTGACAGGTATGACATGACGGGGGGGGGGGGGGGGGCAGAGGGGACTCCTACTGCCGTGGTATGGGAAACAAAACATGCATCAGATAAGAGTAAGGGAAATTATTACCTCTAGTACAAAATATAGAAAATAAGGTGCATATGATGCCAGCTAAAAAACAGTTTTCGCCATGGCGTTACATATAAAAATCAGATACCCACATTTGTCGAATACATGACATTCATCGATGTAATTCTATGTTGCTGACACGGATAAGGATATAAACTGTATGGCTCACAGAATTTGCTCTCAGTGCGCTATACGGACAATGATTATCTCTGTCTACCCAATACGTATATTTAACAAGAGGACTAAAACACGCCTGTGCACAGCTTACATAAGTTGCACATATTAAAGTGGTTCTGTGACTTTAAAATCAGATCAAAGCCACCTTCCTTTAAAGGGGCAATGCAGGAATAATCGTCTGAGGGAAAATCATAAGTTAAACTGCCTGGCAGTTACAGCAGTCAACCGCTCCTTCCCCTCAGGTAATTGGGTTTACCTAGTGAGACATCCAGTTATATATAAGTTCTGCGGCGTTAGCTCACCCTAACCACAGAAATTCCATTTGGGGTCATAGCATCCACACATAAATGTCCATTTGAAAAGTGATGTCTTGCTATGCACAGATGACACAAGTTACGATATTCGCTGGTATTTACTGAGCGAGCATATCTATTTGTTCGGACCCCAGCACATGTAACTTTGTATGATAACTACTAATGTTTGGTATTAATGGATATCGATGAGGGTAACTGTAACTTGCATGATCACTTGTGAGAATGATATACGCAAAATTTACAACAGTACACAATAGAACGCATAGACTATCTAGTCAAGTAAGGACCACACAGGGCGCCACAGCTGTGTCCAGAGACTTGTTTAAGTGATCAGAGGGCCAAACAGCGGCAAGTCACTTTCTTGGGTAATAAAATCACAGGTTGCGTGCGCATAAACTTTATAACCTGGTACTACTACCCGTGCCTACCATTGAGACTGTTTCACTCTAGGGCGTTTTACCCCCTTAAAACCGTTATAACGAAACACCCAAGTACGGACTCAAAAGGTTTCAAGCGACCACTCAAAACAATGGTTCATTAGTTCGCGAGTTACAACGCAAAGCAAAATACCTTGGGAACGAGTCAAGATCAACCAAATGCATCTTATTTTAGAGCTGATATAGACAATCACCATGTGCTTAGCCAATATGTCAGATTTAATGCAATTCCTACAGTAACAATGCCAATATTTTGGGGGTAAATTAACCCGTACTCGTGATTCGTAATTTTCAAACTTCATTAAACATGAGAAATGGCCGGAACACCTTGTAGAAAACAATCGTTGTGGATATTGTGTCAAGGTATAGTACCATTATGTTTTAACTGAATTCAGCATGCACTTTATGATGAGGAATTAAAAATAGCGAAAAGGCTAATTTGCATTTTGCTATTCTTATGGACCTACGTAGTAATCAGCAGGTATGCATGCATTTTCCAATTAGTTTCCGAATTTTAAAAACCAAATCGTTAAAAATTAGATCCGGAGCAACACCACACCACTTGAACCAGTTGTTTTGAACATTTCACAAGATATACTTCAACTAGAGTTCAGTTTTTGGCTGACCAACAGTTTTGTAAGAAGTCGCAAATTCCGAAAACCAGACAAAAACTCGTCACAAAATAAGAAAAACTGTCGGGTCGCGCCTTGTCAAGAGATTATGGTCCAGAGGTAAGTGTGTGTTTCCATGCAATTTCAAAGCAATTAGCCAAGTAATTTTGAGGGAACGCCCCCCCCCCCCCCAAAAAAAAAAGAAAAGATAAGCAATCAAACCAACTATGATAAAATATCAAACCTGTCACTGGAGCATGACCATGTGAACAAACTTGGCAGATAACCACCATAGGCACAACCCCACCAAGTTTTGAAATGGATCTGGCTCGTGGCTTTTACAAGTTAAAAATATGAAATTGTTGATGGACCCCAAGCACAGCTGACTAATCAGTCACCTGCATCCAAAGTGACCCAGTACAGGGCGAAGGCAACCCCTTACCTTTTGTCTTATAGAGGGTATCTAGTGCCTTCTGTATCTTTTCTGGCACATGACCCCAAGAGCTTGTATCCTACAGAGGCCAGAAGTGTAGAGGGAAGATACATGTCAAAGGCTATCTCAAGATAATAAAATAAATGTGGCCACTGATACATTCTGAGTGAACAGACCGCAGATAAAATCGCTTTGTATTCATTTGATCCTACGTCATGAGTTGCATTTGTGTCAGGTCTCTCCAGCTAACAAACTTCAGCTGATACCCATTGCTCTCAGGAGATCAAGAAGTCCCCGGACCCTTTAGGCCACCTGTTTCATGCAATTCAGAGTCACTGCTCTTACTGCTGGGTTTGGTAAATAACTCGGAACTTGACCCAGGTTCACTCACACCATCATACTTATTGGAAACCTGAAAGGTCGTTTCATCAGAAGATAGTCCTACTTTAAACATCAAGCCAGCTAGGAGGGGATAGGTTAGGACAGGTTTATAGTAAGTGGGTGCAGCAGCAGGGAAACTAGATAGCCCAGCACCGGACCAGGAAGTCCCAGGCTCAGATCAGGATAGGAGAAGTTGGGGAAGAAAGAGGAGAAGAGATGAGGGCAAGGTCAGGGTAGGATATGTGAATTGTAGAGGAGTCAGAGGAAAGCTAGTCGATATCATTGATGTGGCAGTCAAGGAGGAGATGTCTATCATAGCATTGTCAGAGACGCATGTTAGAAAAGGGGAGCAGGACCAGTTAGAAATCCCAGATGGATTTGTATTCACAGGAGAATGAAGAGAAATGGGGCAAAGGAAGGGAGGTGGGGTGGGTTTTCTGGTGAAGAAGGATGTCAAATGGCATAGTATTAACGTAGGGGATGACGATGAGAGTGAAGTCAGGCATGAGGCGCAGTGGATTGGAGTAGAGTCTGTTCAGAATAAGATAGCTGTTGGAGTAGTGTATGCAGGAAGAGAGGGCCTTCCGGAGGAATGGAATGACCAGATTTTGGAGCGGTTACGGGTGACTGTTAATGCAGTTCAGGAGCAAGGGTACCAGGTGTTACTTGTAGGTGAATCAATGGTCACATAGGAGATGGGTTAGACGGAATTGATGGTGGAGATGCGAATATGAACAGAAATGGAAGAAAGTTGCTACAATTTTCTAGAGAAATGGGGTTGCGTATTTTGAATAGGGATTTTGAGTGTAAAGGGAAGTGGACCTGGAGTGTTGGAGATAGGAGGTCAATCATTGATTATGCCCTGGTGGATGATAGGTTTTTCAGAATGGTGGAAAAGGTTAGCATTGACGAGGATGGCCGTATGAAAATAGGGAGTGATCATAACTGGATGACTGTTGATTTGAGGTGTAGGAAACAGGTGAAAAAAAGCGGTGGGTAAAAGTGGGTATGGTGCATCAACAGGGACACAAACTGGTATGCATACAAGGAAAAACTATCAGATGTATTGGATGGATGGAAGGAAGCATGGGTTGATACAGAGTCTAGTGATGTGCAAGGCATGTCTGATGATTTAAGGAGAAAGATTTTTAATGTTGCCAAGGAGACGATAGGTAGGAAAAGAGTTCCAAGTGACAGGAAAGGGTATAGCATAGATTCAGAGTTAAAGGGGGCTATTGGAGATAGAAGGGTAAAGAACAGAGCATGGAGACTGGCTAAAAAAAGGAGGGAGGAGAGGGAGATTGTGTTGGCTCGAGAGGAGTACATGGAGGCAAGAAAGAAAGTGAATGACATGAAAGCTGAGAGGAGGGCAAAGCGAAATGAGGAAATGACGAGGAAGGTTATGTCAAGTGGGGCAGAGTCGTCAGGGGTTTTTTGGAAGCAGGTCAATAGGAGAAAGAAAGTTTCAATCAATAGGTTGTCTCATAGGAGGAGAATAGTTGAAGGGGAAAAGGACCTAAGGGATGCATTGAAGGGACATTAGAGGGAAGTGAATGATCCACAGTGGGGTATGGGGGAACCACCAATGGTGAGGTCGGAAGCTAGGGAGGACAAGTGGGACCAGGAACTCTGTAAGAGGGTCCAGAGGGTGAAGGTTGAGCGAGCAGTGGATCATATGAAGGCTGGGAAAGCTCCTGGACCAGATGGGGTGTTGAATGAGTTTATTAAGAAAGGACCAGTGAAATTGTGGGAAAGTATGTGTTGGTTGTTTAACAAGGTTATAGAGAACAGGGAAGCACCAAGAGAATGGAGGGAATTGAAGATAGCATATATTCCGAAAAAAGGGTCAGTCGAGCATTTGGATAAATGCCGAGGCATAGCAATAGCATCAAATATTGGTAAAATCTTTACACGTGTCATGTACAGGAGATTGGGAAGAATAGTTGAGAGAGAAGATATGTTAGGGGAGATTCAGAATGGGTTCAGGCCAGGTAGGAGAGTAGTGGATCATATCTTTACTTTGTCCCAGATTTTAGAGATTGCAAGGAAAAAGAAACGGAAGGTGAACATGGCTTTCTTGGATATCCGGAAATATTATGATAGGGTGTGGCGAGATGCTCTGTGGGCAAAGATGGAAGGGTTAGGCTTTGGAGGTAGGTTTTTGGAAGTTTTGAGAGCACTATATGTGGATGTCAAATCTACCCTGAGTTTGGGAGAAGTTGAGGTGGGTGGAGAGGAGTTGAGTATTGGGCTGAAGCAAGGATGTGTGTTGTCCCCGATACTGTTTTCACTGTATCTACGAGATTTGGGAGATAAGTTGATAGAGAGTGGAAAAGGTGTTAAGGTGGGAAATGAGAAGTTGGCAGGTCTATTTTTTGCAGACGATATTGTACTGATGGCAAACTCAAAGGATGAACTGCAGAATTTGCTCAAGATAGCAGGGGAATATGGGGAGAAGTGGAGGCTGGAGTTCAGCGAAGAAAAGAGTAAGGTCATGGCTCTAGGTCAGAAACATGGACAGGGAGAGAAGTGGATGGTAGGAAGGTTCGAGATACCACAAGGACACGAGAAAGTCATTAGAATAGGGGAAGTGGATGATTATGAGTATTTGGGAGTGAGCATTAAGGCTACCGGCCAGGGCATGTTCCGATACCATGTCGATAAAATTAAGCAGAAAGTCAATAGAGCAAAGGGTATGATAAAGCTGACAGCAATGAATAGTTTTAATAAGGCATTTACAGGGAGAGTTCTTTGGGAGAGGGTTGCAGTCCCAGGAATGCTGTATGGTCTGGATGTTATTTCAATAAGTGAGAAGGACTTGGAATGGTTGGAAAAGGCACAGAGAGAGATGGGAAAGTGGATACTAGGGGCTCCCCCATGTGTGGCAACAGAAGCAGTACTAGGTGAACTTGGATGGATAAGTGTCAGGGATAGAATAGCAAAGTCGAAGTTGAACTATTGGGGCTATTTTCAGGAGGTAGGAGAAGACAGATGGTGCAGAAAGGTGTATTTTGAGGCAGTAGGGAGAAGACAAAGTGGATGACAGATATAAATAAGTTGGCAGAGAAGTATGATCTGAAGGGGCCAGATGAGATTGAGATGTGGTGGAAAACGTACATGGGAAAGTTGATTACTGAGAAGCATGTTGTTGAATGGAAGAGAGGGGTGGAGGAAAAGAGCACACTCATTGCATACAGAGGGCTTGATAAACCAGTAAGAGGAAAGGGTTGGGATTGTAGCAAGGGTTCCAAGTTGTTGTTTCAAGGAAGAGCAGGAGTGATTAATCTTGAGAAACGGACACAGAAGTGGACCAGTGGGACCGATGGGAAGTGCAAGATATGTAGGGAGGATGAGGATGAGACAATAGATCATTTTCTTGTGTGGTGTTCAGAGTATCAGGGATTGAGAGACAGTCTGTTTGAAGGGTGGAAAGAGAAGGATGAATTATGTAGAAGTTTAGAACAGGTTCAGAGCATGGCAGAGGGTGATAGGTTAGCCTGGATGTTGGGGTTGAAAGGAGAGACGCCAGGAAGTGGAGTAGGGATTGAATTAGTTAAGGGCTTTCTGGTGAAGTGCTGGGAAAGGAGAAGTAACGTGTTAGGTTTGAGGGAGTCTGAAGCCAGAGTAGGAAACTGAGAGAGGAGAAGGGAGAAGGTAGCCCTTATAAGGGCTCCCACGGCTCTGTCTATGGCAACATGGACAGGGACTGTGGGCATGCCGAGCGCAAGATGCGATTGTGGGATAGGTGTTGATTTCTTGGCCTCCTTTTCAGGACCAAGGCAGACAAGTGGCGCGCCAAAGACAATTATTATTATTAGCCCTGCTTCACCTGCTTACATTAAGGCTTTGCCTTATTGTGAAGTTAGCTGTTCATAGGAGGAGTAGTACGCAGTCTTTGGACAATAGGAGGTTGTATTTAACTGATATGTTTTCACATGAAGTTGGATCCAATGACTACAGGAAAACAGCCTTTCTTGTCTTTGAGTGAAATCACAATTTGATGATAGCCAGCATTGGCAGTTATAATTTTTCCCATCAGATGGCACTGTATGGACTTCCTAAGTGAAGCCAAAGGTGTTCTCTTACGGCAAACAGTCTACTTTCCCCCACACAATCTGCAGCATTGTGCAGCATTCATAATTGCAAAATGATATGCAAATGTTGCCACGATTTTGGGACAACACATTGACTTTTTTAGGGCTACCATTGCATGCAAACCATTTAATTTAACATGATACATTTATACTTTTTTGCATTCAGCTATCGTTTTTTGTAACATAAGACATAATAAATAGGCCTATTTTTATTACTGAAACAGAACAACGTTGATCTGACCAGTTTTCAGGTGTGACGCAATTAATTACGTGACTCTTTTACGTCACATTGCTACATTTGCGTTTTACTTGAAGTTAAAGAACTGGTTTGATTTATTTTATCTGATCACTCCGTCAGGTAGGCCTAGTCGGGTCTGTTGTAAGACCAAGCGCTGTAGGTAAGTGTGCATGGGGTTAATTATTTTTAATCGATTTTATCATTCCGTTTTGGTAGGCCTGATCATGAATGTCAGGTGTAAATTTAAGTAGTTTCATTATATTTATGTAATGTGGGCTACATTTGTATATAGGCCTATAAACAAAGGAGCATCGTATTTGCTTTATTCCGTAATACATCAGCTCGGGATGTTTGTATTGGAAATGCAAATATGCTGCCGCCAGTTGAAGAATGACTTGTCCGGGGATTAATGGCACCGAAACAAATCTTGCCCTGGTTGCCCGCTGATGATCCGATTTTATAAAGGCTAATAAAGTCTAAAACTTGCTTCGAAATTTCAAATATTATGAATATGATTTGTTCCTTTCACAAATAAATTTACTAAAATGATTTAGAACTATGCAGTTTGGCAGTGAATGGTACGGAATAGGACTTTGCTCTTAGATAGGTCGGACTTGATAGTGTTCAAATGGTACATAGGCTTCCAGAATTAGGTTTGTTAAGTCTCTTTTTGTATTAGATATAAATACACAATTTGTCGCTTGATGTCACACATATTGTTAGCAAAAGTACTAATGGAATTTTTGTGTGCAAACAATTGAATTATTTGTGCATGATATATTTAGTGACGGTTTATATCTACTTTAGAATCCTACAAAAAGTCACCGCATAAAGGTGAAGGCAAAACATATATCTTAATCTAAAATCAGTGCAGAGTATTTTATTCGGTAGGCCTACCTTGTTTAGAAACTCAAGGCAACACCCCTTCTAGCCAAGTTGGATAGCACGGTATGGTCAGTATGTCGTCAATGATTTTATTTGCAATACTGTCTTGCAGGAAATGCATCCGGGTCTCGTGTTATCCCGGACAGTGGACTTCTGCCCCCATCATGCACTCACATTAAGGAGTTCAGTAAGAACTACCCAGCCAAAGTATGCCCTCCTTCCGTTCGGTTTATCCGTCTATCATTCAATAAACCGTCCCCGGCCTCCTTAAAGTACAACAATGTCAACGTTACAAATCAATACGGCTTTACGATAGTGCCCTGGGTGCGCAAAAGAGTGACGCATGGTCATGGATGGATGCTGTTGCTGACGTCGAAGGAGGTACATAACCTGGACTTCCAGAATGTTGGTCCTATGACTAATATCAGTATAAATGCAGTCTACTATGACATGGAGGTAAATATTCCAGTGATTCTATCCACAGCAAATGGATAAGATACAGCTTCAATACACAAATTTGCACAAGAAAACATTGTGACAAGGACGTGTGCCATCAGTTTTTTGGTCCAGAATGGGAACTGATTTCTTTTTTTTTTTTCACCAGACTATTTTGATGTGGAATTATATTGTCCTTTCTTTGCGGAAAAATGTTCAATGCTCATCTTAATTGCAGTGCAGCATAAGCTGCAATCTTGTTTGAAGTCAAACGTAATGTTCGTAAATGTTGAGGCAAATCAAATGCATCTTGCAGCTGTAAATCATTTTCGTAATGCAATTTGGTGTCGAACTTCTTCACGGTAAAGATGTAAAATTTGTGATTTGGGTTTTGTGTCTATACAGCAACTTAGCTTATGTCTAAAAAAATTGTTTTTTAAATTAGTTAGCAGCAGACTAGTGTGCCCCCGAAAGCTTCTCTTTTCATATTTACACCTTGAACTGATTCCTAAATTTGGGTCAAAACGACGTGAGACAGAAAAGCTATCTCCATTGTAATGAATCAACAGATGTGTCCAAGTGGGCCTGTGGACTTTGTAAAGTCAGTTTTAGTTTATGCTTAAAGTGAAATAAATACTAACAAACGTTGCTCCAGCCACGAAAACATGCTTGAGTTCCAGCATGCCACGTAATAGCTTGCACGCCTTGCCTCGATCTTGGACAAATACTATAGTCCGCACAAAGGGTCAATTAACAGTTCCATCTAATACATTGCAGAGCATGGATTTCATAATTAACACTCTACCCGTCACTGGCGAGCCCAATGCCGTCTCGGTCTACATTGGGGAAAAGGCTACAAAATCTAGTACAGACCTTACACCTTCCAGCCCAGGAGGGGCCTATTACTTTGACCCAACCGCTAAAAGAGTCAAGTTTATGGGTGAGTGGTTCCGGTATTTTCTCACTAACAACAAATAAATACATCAATCAACCAATCGATCAATTAACCAATCGGCAGACCAGCACGCAGGCTTGCTAGCAAGCGAACTAAGTAATTAATATGTTCCATATGTGTATTTTGGTTTTAATTGTGGCTTCATAAATGCGCACCAGATTAGACTAAACTGACTGGTATGTGATTTGTCTCAACTATGTTACTAAAGAGAAACTCCTACTGCACGTAGAATAATCGTTATCAAAGGAACACTTTATAAACGACAGAAGAGTGATCAATAAGGATACAGGAGCTGGTTATCAAAAAGGCAATCTGAGTCAAATTCGATTCAAAGGATTGGTACATGATTTTTCGCTGTCCTTTGTTTTTACACAGAAGCACGGTTATTAATGATGCAGAAATGGTTATAAGAGTGGTGGCAATCAACTTTACAGCTTTTGTGAGAGGAAGAGATACCATAGAATAATTGTGTGAAACATAGAAGAATGGTATAAAGAAAGAGTAATGATATAAAGCATTAAAGAGCGGTAGGGAACAGAGGAAGAACGCTATGAAACAAAGAATAACGACATAAAGTCCAAACTACGGCATGAAACATAGAAGAACGATATAACACAAAGGAGAACGATATAAAGCATAACAGGACGGTACGAAACATAGAAGAGCTGTATGGGATTAAGGGTAAAGACATAAAACATAAATGGTATGAAAAGGAAGAGCGGCATAAAACAAAGAGCAACGGTATAAAGCGTAAAAGAACGATATGAAACACAGAAGAACTGTATAAAACAAAGAGTAACGGTATAATGCTTTAAAGAACGCTATGAAACACAGAAGAACTGTATAAAACAAAGAGTAACGGTATAATGCATTAAAGAACGCTATGAAACACAGAAGAACTGTATAAAACAAAGAGTAACGGTATAATGCTTTAAAGAACGCTATGAAACACAGAAGAACTGTATAAAACAAAGAGTAACGGTATAATGCTTTAAAGAACGCAATGAAACACAGAAGAACTGTATAAAACAAAGAGTAACGGTATAATGCATTAAAGAACGCTATGAAACACAGAAGAACTGTATAAAACAAAGAGTAACGGTATAATGCTTTAAAGAACGCAATGAAACACAGAAGAACTGTATAAAACAAAGAGTAACGGTATAATGCATTAAAGAACGCTATGAAACACAGAAGAACTGTATAAAACAAAGAGTAACGGTATAATGCATTAAAGAACGCTATGAAACACAGAAGAACTGCATAAAACAAAGAGTAACGGTATAATGCTTTAAAGAACGCAATGAAACACAGAAGAACTGTATAAAACAAAGAGTAACGGTATAATGCATTAAAGAACGCTATGAAACAGCAGAATGATAGGAAACACGGACAACAGTATAAAGTATAAAAGAACGGTATAAAACATAGGAGAACGATGTAAAACAAACAATAACAGTATAAAGCATGAAGGAATGGTATAAAACATAGAAGACCGATACAAAGAATGGTATTAAACACAGAAGAACGACAATCCAAGATGCAGGCTTAAGAGCAATTTGGATAATCTTCCGGAAGTCATTCAAACGATGATTGACACTTCACACATTTTTTTTCCGGAAAATGTACTTGTGTGTGTGTGTGTGTATGTATGATATATATATATATATATATATATATTTATATATATATATTAAATGTTTCAGTTAAAAACGAGCAGAATACAACAATCAGACAAGATCACCATGTCAATCTGAGATTGGTCAAATGCTATTATCCCCAATGCAAGGCTCCAAATGTGTCAGGGAATGTGCCAGGAAACAGTGACAGACCCAGTGACGCCCTCTACTGGTCAAATTCAACTACATGGTCTTCTTTAAATGTGTCAAAGCCAGAAACTGGGAGCAACCTTACGGTAGGTAAAGGTAAGTTTACCAGCTTTAACTCCTATTATCACAGGTATCGTCAGTGGTTTTTTGATTGCCTGTATGAGCAGCTGTAGCTTGATGTGGCAGGCAATGCAGAACCCAATGCAGTGAGACCAGAAATGAGGTCCTTGAATGAAACGGGGTTTTTTTTAGCGATCTTGAAGACGATATTTCTTCTAGTTCTGTGTGAATACAAGGAAAGCTAAGGAGAAGTACTCGATAACATAACGCTTGTATGATTAATCTTGTATAAAAATTACATGTTCGTGTAATGTACATATTCATATCAAGTGATACACAGAACTAGGAGATCCATGTGGTGTTCATTATTACGACTACGTCTATTGCTGTTACTATTACTATTATTACTATTGTCATTCCTGACGTTGTCATCGTCTTTAATCTCATAAGATTTAATTATTGTTGTTGCTGTTTATAAGGCGGTCTTTTGGTTAAGGTCAGCATTACTCTCAACCTATAGATTCGTTACCACGACAACGAAGTTTAAGTTTGAATGAGTTTTAAGATTCAGCGTGAAAGAATTACCTATCCTAATATGTATCTTCCTTATGCAGCATACTTGCCGTGCATGCACCCGTGCAGGCCATGCATTTTGCACAGAACCACGCCCCTTGAGATATTCTGTTTAAGAATGTTTATATGGACGTGTGCGTACCCAATTTTCGACAGGCTGATATCAACATAACATATATAAATACGATCGCTTCCTTGATCAAAGATGCCATATATATATATATATATATATATATATATATATATACGGGTAAAAGGCTCCGAAACATGTTGAGTAGTCACCCGCTGAAGACCCTTTAATTTATTTGGGCTGATACAGCCCATGTCAAAATTTTACAGAGGAACGTGTGCAATATGGACAATAGTAATTCCATATGTATATAGGTTAGACAGGGACAGGTTAGCTTGTGGAGAGTAAAGAGTTCGGACTGCGGAATATGATATTGACTACTAGGAAGTGGTTCTGGACAAAAAGACACAAATACAATATATATATATATATATATATATATATATATATATATATATATATATATATATATATATATATATATATATATATATATATATAATGGCCACCCAAGAAGTGACATCTTTTTGCACATTATACAAACAAGAAATGGAAGGCTAATCAACCTACTTACAAACTTAAGGTTGACGTTGTAAACTGAATCCAAAGCTGGAACTACTGATATAAGACAAGGCATGCGGGTACATATGCTTCAGTAAAATGTCTTTCTGCGACAAATTTGCCTTTGGAATAATTTTAGTGATATCTAGATAAGGAGGACGTTTCAGGCGATGAGGAGATTGATTGATTATTAAAGAGGACTGCAACCGGCCATATGGCATTCGACATTACGCACATATATCCGTACGGCATATCATATCTTAATAATTAAATATTTTACAATTTCTTTGGCTGAGAAGCAGATGTGAAGGGGAGACTGACCTGTATTAGATCTAAATGTCGATATACATGTACCTTATTTCAATCAGGTAATTTTTCCATTAATATGGCCAAAAACTCTGCGTTGTATTAAACATCCCATGTATAGCATTTCTGCTTCGTTTGGGAGATGGGAGTTTCGTAAAAATCGAAAAGTACGATATGGAGGACGACAAACACCCTTTTCCAGCCATTCTGAGTGCGTACATACCCACGTACCTCCAGCCAAGCTATTTACTACATCTCCAATGGCCGTGTCCATGAAGAATTTGACCTGATCCTGAATTTGATCCTAAAATTGTATTTGTGTGCCTTTGACCCTGAAGTACTTGATATTTAATATTTGACAAAACGCCCAAGACTAACCAATCTGTGTTCCTGACTATATTGTGAATTTTGCCTATTATTTTTCCGTTTTGTTAAATTGTTCTTAGGTACATCTACTGCTTTGTCTTTAAGTCTGGACCAAAATCTGGGTCCAATCTAGATTAAGCTACAATCGTGAAAGAGTTGACCACAAGTTATGTGCGATGAACATAGAACTAAGACTGGTTTAAACTCAAATTGTTACTATGTTGTTGGACCCAGAATTAAGTAGTTTGACATAAAACAAGTTCATTTTAATTTTGATCCTAGATAGGAACGATATCCAGATTGTTTGTAAACATGGCAAGAGAGGGATATATGCCCCCGTGCCCTGTTTCAGGTACATGGGTAGTCGTTGACGAGGAGATACCGGCTTTGGATCACTTGGTTATATACGGTACGCTGGAGCTCGACGATCAGTTGACGTCGGACAACACCTACCGTAATCACACCTTAAATGCCAGCTACATCCTTATTCTTGGGGGCCGCCTGGTGATTGGGTGGGAGAACAGCACCTTTAACGGAACAGCCACAATCACACTGCGGGGGTCGCAGGCATCGCAAGAGTTTTCCTATCCTAAAAATGTTGTCGGCCCAGAACTAGGGGCCAAAGGGATAGGTATGTGCTCTATTAATCTATTTTTTGTTTGTTTGTACACTAACTTATTCAAATACTCATCCATTCCAGAATGCCATGTTGGGAAAATGAGGTAAAATTGGACCCTTTTGACATTGTGGAGACAATGTGAATATATCATGTTAAACAAGGTCTGTCCTGAGTTGTAAATTTATGCTAATCATTGAAGTTCTGGGATGCTACCAATACTCAGGCAGCATGGTTACACAGCCGCTTATTTCTTGAATATTTGTGCGCGTGGGAATAACTTCCTAACTGTATATCAATGTATGTATCTTGTTTTTGTGAGTAGACGTCACCACAACAGAGATGTCAACATCCCTGAAATTAGCTGAAATTTTGACCAGTTTACGGTGTTTGTCCCGCATTGCAACTGAGTTATATTTTATACATTCTTTGTTGAATATGCCCTTTTCCTGGTGTTTTCACTCAAATGTTCCTGAAATGGTAATTTAATTGTTGACATCTCTGCAAAACAAAAGTGGTTATGGTCACACAATTTGGACAAATAAAGATATTTAGTATGCCAAAATATCGGATTTGCAAGTGAAACATCAAAGTTGAAGGAAAAACAAATTTCCCTTTTCTCTATTTCAATGTTATAAGATAGCTGCAGCGTAATGTCGTCATTTGAAGTCCGTTTCTGCGACCCCTCCCCCCTCCCTTGAAATATGAGAGGCCGGCCCAAAGTTGCTCCAAAGCGCGCATAAGTGGTGGAGGCTTTTATTTTTTTAGTCCATTTTCTCGGATTTTGATCACTTTGCATGGACTGATGTCGCCACCTGCCGTTAATATTGCATCGCTAACTTGTGCTACATATATATATATATATATATATATATATATATATATATATATATATATATATATATATATATATATATATATATATATATATATATATATATATATATATATACATGTGTGTGCGTGTGCGTATAACACGAAAATGCACAGGGTAAAGTATGACCTCCCATAATGCACCTTATAAAATTCCATTTTCATAAAGTAAAATCTTGCAATTACTTAAAAATGTTTTATTTCGACAACGGTTCCTCCCCCCCCCCCCCCTTTGCCGAAGTACTCCTTTTACTGCACTGACCTAAATAAAATTTAGTTTAAAAAAAAATAAATTTCCAGCGTCGTATCTCACATCCCTGATATGACAGTACCATAACACCTACATATTTGTCTTTACATCTGCTCGTACTTTCATCGGATATGTTTGTTTTTCACAAAAATGACGTTTTCATGTAAAAAATGAACATTTTCACATGTCCACACACTGCACTCGTGCAGTGGCGTTCCATTATCGCTCATACAATACACCATACAAGATATATAACTCCCGCTTTAAGACAAGAAGAAACACCTCCTATAATAAAAAATATTCATACTTTTTAATCATGTATGTCAGTGCACATAACTTTTGACAGCCAGTATTTTTCACAACGTTCGTCTGCGGAAGTGCAATCCGCGAGGCCGGTAAACATGGTAAAGGCAAAGCGGCCGGAAGTTGATCGCTGCCGTGGCAAGGCGGGCATTGGTTCCAAACATTTATGTATTTTTTTCATTGAATAATATATTATTTTTTTAATTCATACAATGTTTGGCTAATATAGGGAGAGTAGACAATTTTACACCAATATTTTGCATGGTACGGCAGTGGACCGTTCACCCATGGAGCTACTATAGTGTAGCTTACCGTAACCAGCATATGCCGGGCACCTGGTGTAGCATTCTCTTGGCCACATTCGTCAACGTTTATTGGTTACATTATTCATCCCCTTGAAATATTGTTGCTAGACTTGCTTATATACTTTTTCTGCCATGAAGTCACTTTTTTGTTCATCAATTGGACTTGCAATTATTTCAGATATATTAGTCTGTTTCTTTCAAATCAAAACGATGTAAACAAAGTACTGAGCATGCGTGAGGGAAATCCAGTACTCTATCAAGAAATCCTTTTTTGGCGTCATCCGTTGTCTTCAGTACTTTCCCGTGTGAACCTCCTACGGGCAATGGCGCATGTTTTGCTGCAGATATCTCCTTTTCTCTTTCTCGTGCACACTGTGATAAACATGGTTAACTTTCACTCAAATGCTAAATGTCATATGATGCAGGTGCCAATTGTGATTGAGCTCCCCATTTAGATTGTTTCCAACCACATTCTCATCACTGCACTGCACGGCAGTACAGTAGTCCCTCCTTTGAAAGACCATTCTTTTGGGAGACCACCTCCTTTGAGAGACCACAATTGTCAGATCTCTCTGTGGTACTTTTCATATTATTTATACCTCCTTTGAGAGACCACCTGCTTTATATGACCACCTTTCGGGTGGCACTAGGGGCGGTCTCTCAAAGGAGGGACTACTGTATGCTCAAAAAGTGGGAAGGTGGCGGATAACCGTGATATAATTGCCCATATATTGATATTTGTAAATGCCTACTGCCACCTATCGTTTGTTTCAGTCAGATGCAATGTGATGACCCTCCTCCCCCTCCCCCCCCTTAAAGAAAGTCGTGATACGTAACGTTTGTTTAATACAGCTATCAGGTGCAGGTCTTCATACGAGTATGAGCCAGTCTCTTGGCCGTGTTGTTTCGCAGCTCCCGGGTGGCCGAGGTGAATAGAATGCAACACAGGCGATACCTTTAGCCTACTTGCAGATGTGCCCTGATGGACAATGCACAGCGACAACCAGCAGAATGGGTGTCGTGATATTCTGGTCGACAGAAACGAATATGATGACAACCATTCTGCTGATTGTCATGATACTCTCGTCGACACGAACGAATAGGACAACCGTTCTGCTGGTTGCCCCTGAGTGATCAGGAACTGAGTACACACAAATGCAATGTTCCACTCTATTGATTGCAGCAGCGACCAAGTTTTACGTCATCCTTTGCCCCAAGACAGACTCCGGGTGCTCCCAAGGTGAACAAACTTCGCAGGAACATAGCAAAGCGCAAATTTGGTTCCTGTCCCAGTTCACAGTCTGAAAGTTGTGTTGAACCTGCAGCCTTCATGGTCTGGAGTCTTGGCCCCGTGTCCGCGACCCTAAAAAGTCAAAGCATGCACTGAAGACCAAGGCCAAGGAATAAAATCTCAAAGGTGCAAAGTGATTTATATATAACACTTTGCACCTTTGAGATTTTACTCCTTGGCCTAGTTCTTCAGTGCATACAGAGAGAGAGACAGAGAGAGACAGAGAGAGAGAGAGAGAGAGAGAGAGAGAGAGAGAGAGAGAGAGAGAGAGAGAGAGAGAGAGAGAGAGAGAGAGAGAGAGAGAGAGAGAGGAGAAGCCAAATACATTCACTAGCAGGCAGGGCTCATGAGGCAGTCGGAACCACAAGCTGACAAAACGGATTTATCCAGGTTTAGACTGGGGACTGGGGCCTGGGGCCTTTCCAATTGGAAAATTTACATGTCCTGCACCCTGGCAAAATACACATTTTCTCTGATAATATATGTCTAGTTATGCACTGAAATTTGTGCACACTGATGTTCATTTTGAAAAAAAGTGCAAGAAAACAAATCTGGTTTTGCACGTTTCTTCCTGGTATGTGTCATTGTTTCATTGGTAATATAATGTAGCTGTTATCATTGGATTTTTTTTTGGGGGGGGGGAGGGGGGTTTGGCTCCCCTGGAAAGACTCAATTCCTTACCCAGTTCATTGTGGGCGTAGCACTTGGAGTGCATAAAGGAGCAATCCGCCCACCATGAACTTGGTCTTTCTTGAACCAGAACCTGTACAAGCCTAATTACATACATACATACATACATACATACATACATACATACATACATACATACATACATACATACATACATACGTACGTACGTACATACATATTTACACACACACACACACACACACATAAATATATATATATATATACATACATACATACATACATACATACATACATAAAAGCCTCTACATATTCTGGAGTTGAGTTTATGATTACATGTTAAGAGAATGATTGCTCCAGATCGGTAAATTTTGTTTGCTCAATGACTTATAGATAAAAAATTACAGGCAGGCTACTTTGATGCAAATGATAAGAAGGGTTGATTTGAATATCTGCCAAATAGTACAGAAAAACATGATCCATATTCATTAATTCCAAACCAAACAATGACAGCAAAGAGATTTCCGACTTGCCAAAGCATCAACATTTCTCTTCCAATACCAATGTGAAGAAACAAATTTCACTCCTGACTTGAGACACGCAGTCACCCATAAAAGGCAACTTGTGGTTTTAAACCTGTCCTCTCAACCTTAGAAATATTCAACATTAACTGCAGACACTAGTTCTTTTCCAAAATCTATAGGCCTAACCACCCAAAACACAAATTTCATTACTTCTGCCAAAAATAAAAAGAAGCCAATTAGGCCTATCCCCCTTTAGTTCTCCCGAAGGTTATCAATCTTTGTGATTTGGCAGACACTGTTCCTTGCATGTCTTGAAAGAAATGTCATTCATGCCTCTCTGTTGTTCAGCTGTTTTTGGCCGCCTGGAGCTGTTTGGTCGTCATCGTATGACCACATGGACGAGACTCAATCAGACGGCAAAGAAAGGTACTAAAAAACTTCACCTGCAGACAGCTGTTGATTGGATGGCCGGAGAGGAGGTTGTTGTGACGTCAACTAGTTTCAGTGCATGGCAAACAGAGATATTGGAAATTGAAGCAGTTTCATCAGACCGAACTGAAATTATGCTAAAGACTGCACTTCGACATAAGCATTTAGGTGAGTCCAGCTAATTAAAATAGCAAATCATTGTTGTGAATGTGTGGTATGGTAAATATCTCTCACTGGTACATCCATGGAACTGTTAATGGCAGCTTGGCAGTAGTTGCACCTGTGGTTTTCCTGTCATCCCAATGAATTTGGATCATGGCATCAACAAGCCATATCAGACTGAGGCCATGCTAACAACCGGTCTTTTACAACTGACGGCAATTAATACCACTCTCCACAACACTCTCCCCGTGCATAAAGAATCAGTTGATTCTTTTAAGGTTACTAAATTTAAACAAGAGGACTGTGACAGTCCTGTGCTCAGCTGACTAAATCGCCCCTTGACTTTGGAAATGAGGTCAAGGTCACTGACCTATTCTGAATCTAACTTTCATCGAAGGCCATCCCCATGTGCAAGATCAAAGTCACAGTACAAATAGGTCTCAGGTTATCACGCGACCAGTAAAATTCATGTTACTGGCCCTGTGACCTTGAGAATGAGGTCAATGTCACTAATACACGGTCTCAATCTTTCCTAAAAAGAGGACCACCAACAAGTTCAAAATCAAAGTCCTACTTTCCAAAGTTCTCAAGTTACAATCTGAAAAATAAAATTCACGTAAGTGTATGTTTCCCAATGACCTTGGGAATGAGGTTAAGGTCACCCATGTACTGTCTGAGTCTGGGCTTTGCTAAGGACAACCATCATGTTCAACATCAAGGTCCAAAATCATAGAGCTCTGAAGTTGTGAGCTGAACGGTAATATTTGAGCAAGTAGCCCTATGATTTTTGGAATGAGGCCAAGGTCATTCCTCTACTGTCTAAGTCTGGCCCTCATTAAGAACAACTAGCATGTGAAATACGAATGTCCAAGCCTTAATCTCTTTCAAGTTACCATATAAACTGATTTTCATGCACCTCGCCCTGTGACCTTGGAAATGAGGTCAAGGTCACTCACCTACTGTCCATGTATCACCCTTATACCCAGAAGTGCCCTAAGCAATTTCAAAGCAATTGGCTAAGTATATACAAGGATAAAGACTTTTGAAGATTTGGCCATATAGTGAACAAAAAAATCATCAAAAAATCCAAAAATCATTGAACTGTTACAATTTGAACAAACTTGGTAAACACCCACCCAAGGAACACCCCCACCAAGTTTAAAGTGAATCTAGCTGAAGGTTTTGCAGAAGGAGGTAAAAAATTGTCAATTAGCATTGCAAACCCTAATGACTTTGCAATCCCTATTGACTTGCATGGTAATCATTAGGCATGTAAAATCAACAAGAAAAATTCCTTAAAAAAACCCAAATCACTGGATCGTAACCATTTGAATAAATTTGGTAGAGACCCACCCAAGACACCGCCCCCCCCCCCCCACTAAGCTTAAAGTAAAGCTGGCTAATGGTTTTTAGATGAGGTTGAAAATGTAAACTACCATTGCAATTCCCATTGACTAACATAGTAAACAATAGGAATGTATGCATTGACCAACAGCTACCCAAATTGAAAAATTCGTTAAAAATCAGGGATCCACAGCAATGCCACCTGGTGAACAAACGTGTGTGACCTTCCCCAAATAACATATCCACCAAGTTTCAGCACAATCTGAGGGATGGTTTTGGAGAAGCCAAAATAGCAAAAATGCACCGAAATTCATGAAACAAAATCGCGTTGCAACCTGTTGAACAACTTAAGGTTTGGGGGTCCCAAGAAGTGTGCCTATGCAATTTCAAAGTTATTGGACAAGCAGTTTTGTAGGAGATTTTTTAAGATTTCCCCCCAAAAATGAACGAAAAAATCATTAAAAATAAAAAAAAAACTGTAGACAGTGACCATTTGAACAAACTTGGTAGAAACCCACCCAAGGCAAATCCCCACCAAGTTTGAAGTGGATCTGGCCAGCGATTTTGCAGAAGTGGAAAATGTTAATCGGGGACGGATGATGGACAGACGGACGATGGATGCCTCACCTTTCTAAAAGCTCAGCTGAATTAACATCTAAGCTAAAAAATCTGATTCTTCAGATTATGTATGTATAAAAATATGAAAGAGCCTGCATGCAAGCTAATACTCCATGACTCTCAGCTGGTGAACAATATATGCGATACGAAAGACAACGAGTAATAATACATTTATATACAGGTCATTTTTCCCTAAGTATACTTACAACCACCCACAATCAACATAGCCCATCAATCTGTTGATTGATCCACCAAACCCTTTCACAATTGTATGCAAAGCACCAGTTGTTCCCATTGCAGAACATCATGCAATGTATGAAAACATATCTACGAAATGTAATCTTAATCTTAATTCACATCCAGAAATGCACCCATCAGCCTGCCTCGCTACTCAATCAGTGCATGCTTCACCTGAAACAAGAAAGAAAAAGGGGTGAAAACATGAGCAATCCTGCTACTCAAATCACATTTTCCAAACTATAATATATCAGCGTTCTACTCAGATCATCCTGCATGGATTGGGAGGACATATAAGGCATCTGCATTCCCTTATAAAGTGAATTTATCTGCTACAGGTCGTAGAACTGTGTGGCATTTTCTGATGTAACGACAAACACCAGACACAATGGCACATTCATGGCATCTGCAATAGCTTGCGCAGCTTCAAGAACCATGCTGGGGCTACTACTCTTGGTCTCAGAGTTGTACCAATCAGGAACCAGGAATGGTGCAGCACTCTCCAAAATGATCTTATTTAATGGAATCTAATCCACAATGTCCTGGAGAGATCTTTCCTTCATCAGTAGACCAGTAAATCCCAAAACAGCTTTTGGGACTGCCCTCATCTATTTTGTGGCATCCTCTAAGGATCCTGTGATTCTTTGGCAGGTATAATGCTAGATACTGCAGGCAGTCATCCCAAGCACCATCTCCACCACAATGGATAACTACTAAAAGCTGCTGTCTTCTGGCTACTGGCAAGATGCTCCTTAATACCTGCTTCTGACACCTCTTATCATGATCAGACACTGAAGGACTATAACCAATACACATTTCCCTTACAGCCACAACTTTTGGCAGCTGTAAATATCTCTCAAGCCGAGCAAGAGGTTCTACTGCCCAAAACCTACTGGCAAATCTGGGATGAGCACCAAAGGTCAACCTGAGCCTACTGTCCCAAAGTATGTGCTGCTGCTCCTTGGACGTTGGCCATTTCCATGGGTGGCAGTAGTTGTGGATGGCAAACTGCAGACTAAGTGGCTTACTAGCTATAGGCTTCCTATCCTACAGTTGCTGCAACCTGAGATTCCCAACATCTCGCAAAAGTTCTGCCAGATAGAAGTGAGTATCTGTTACCTGGTACAGGTCTGGGACCACATTCTGTGACACCATCACTTCCCCTCGAGGTAATAATAACATCTCGAATGGGAAATATGAGGCAGGGTGTTGTTTTATTAGCAAGGTTGCTCACACTTACGGAAACTTCTGACACAACCTCCTGCTCAAGGTCACTGCCAGACTAGTCCAGTACAGCCCATTTTTTCGTAAGAGGATATGTTGCCTACATGAAATAGATACACCACAAGTATAATTTAGACATATTTACATGCCATGGAGAAGTCTGAACAGATATTCAGCTTACACAATAACAGCACAATTTACAGTGGTTCGTCAATGCCAAGGTGGTGTTCAAACAGACATTCTGCATAAACTATTTACACACATTTTGCATTTCCTAGCTATAATCTCTGAGATAAGCAGGCTGCTTAACCTGTCTATCCCCTGTGATACAAACTCGACTGCTGTGAAGCGGCATCTCATTTTTGTCAGAGTCTGATCTGTTAGAATAATTGACATCTTGTTGTTGGTGAATGACACCTCCAATTATGGAACCAACAATAGTGTCAAGATTGTTGCTAGCTTCTTGACCATCTTCAAACAAGGAATGTTCACCATCAGAAAAATGAGTTCCCAGCAGAGTATCAACTTGTTTCATAACCTCCCTGCCCAACGTGAGCGTGTTAGCAGAAAAACCTGTTTATCTGTGCACCATGCTGCGAGTGCCTCCAGCTACCAATGGGAGATCTCCATCCCAAGTATTCTGAGTGCTCCTTAAACAGCAGCTGATTATAGACAACAGAACATTGTATTTTTCAACCTGACCATTAAAACATGGGCAAGTCTGTAGATGGCTCCAAACGATTTCCCGTCAAAATTGTTTTCTTGGTCAGAATGGATTTGAAGGCCGCAACCAAACCTGGAATTGAATTTGTAAACTTTTTTTCTTAGCTTCAGTCTCTGGTGACTGATCTGGTAGTGTATAACATTCAACTTATTTGGTAAACTAGTCTACAACCATCAATACATATTGATTCCCTCATTTTCTACATGTAATTGGTCCCAAGATATCTATGTGGATCCGTTTTGAATGGAGCCTCAACATGCTACATCCTCATTGCATCATTTTGCCACTTCCCTGTTTTTTGCTCTTGTTGAATGAGGCACAAGTACTGACAAATCCCAGAATGTCTTTTAACATTTCTTGTCAATAAAGAAATCTTTTCACTGAGTCTGGTGTTTTGGTCTGTAAAAAATACTTTGAGAATGGTAAGTCATGGCTGAGTCTCATTACTTTGTGTTTAAGAGACCTAAGAAGTACCAAACACCGTTTTGAATATGTTCCTTCAAGCTTGTAACGAAAAATAGCATTCCTCATGTCTAATTGGCTTTTAAAATACCACAAGTACTTAGCAGCTGGACTGGCTAACCACAATGTTTTAGCTGATGGTGGATCAGTGGAAGCTAACCATGTCAGAACACTTTTCAACTCAGGGTCTTCATCCTGATCCTTTCTGACAGTCTCCAGAGACACACAATCCACCCAGTTGACACCTATGTCTTAAGAATCATTTCTATTGTCAGCTGACACTGTCTGCAAAAGGTATCACATCATCTTCATCCTCAAACTTTGTGCACTGACAATACGCTCTGGCACATTAAGCACAATCTTGCTCCTGCTTGGATACAGTTACATACTTCCAGAGAACCGGATGGTCTGGATAACACATCTGCATTGGTGTCGCCTTTCTCTGGTCTGTGAAGAATAGTTAGATAGTATTAGGATAATTCCTCCATCAAGCAAGCCAGTTGTCCCTCAATGAAATTAAGCCACATCAGCCAGATGAGGCTATTTCGGTTGGTTCTTATAAAACAAGGATTTCCCAACAAATAATGCAAAAATGTCTTGTAAACTGCACCACAGCCAACAGTTCCTTGCATGTCATACAGTAGGATCATTGCACTGATGTAAGTGCAAAACTAAAATAACAAATGGCCCTCCTAATACCGTCTTGGACCTGGCAAAGCTCTGCCCTAATGGATGGTCAAAGGCATAACAAACCAAAATGAAAAATACCCTCTGGCCATGGCAAGGAGTGTACCAGAGCACAAATGAGCCATTACATTGTGTTTTTGACAGCTATCTGATGTTCTTCCTTTCATCTAAAAATTCCTTTAGATCCAGTCAAATCATGCAGGCACATGGTCACTTCAGCAAGGTAAGTGAAATGATCCCTATGATAATTTACCAAGCCTGAAAATGACTCCACATCTTAAAGCAAGATGGAACCAGCCAATTGGAAAGTTCCTCAAGTCTATCCAGATCACCAAAGATACCAGCTTCCCAAGGAACATACTTTCTGTATCAAATAGCAGACACTTCATGGGCTTCAATTTTAGATTGTGCTCATGGAATCTTTGCAGCTCTTCTTGTATATGTTCTAGATGCTTGTTGAAAGTTTTATTTATGATGACCGTGTCATCAAGATAGGCCAAGATGGTCTGCCAAGTCATCCCTTGGAGCACTGAATGCATAGCTTATTGAAAGGTCGTGCCCCCCCCCCCCATTAACCCAAAAAGGCATTTGTACACTCCAGTCCTAGTTATAAAGGCTGTTTTGAGCCAATCGCACTCTTCCATGTCTATCTCATAATACTCAGAGCCCAGATCTAAGACACTAAAATAATTACTGACACTCAGGGTATTATAACATTCCTTTAAAAGGGGTAGTGGACATGCATCTTTAACTGTCATGTTGTTCAGTTGCAATAATCGATACATCATCTAGCCTTCCCATCTTTTTTCCAGAGAAGTACTGTCACTGTCTGACTCAATTATGGGTTAACGAGTGCATAGCCACAGAGGAACAGAAGTGTTATTGTAATTATATATGTAGACATTGTGATGGTGCATTCACAAAACAGGCCACTTCCTGTGTTTGCTGGCAGAACTCTGGACTGAACTAGCATGGAGAATGTTACAGTGACCTGTGCTGCCATGTCTACAACAGCCTACATATTGATATTATTCAAGTGTACTGGCACTATCATGAGGCCATCGTGGTTGATGTTCCTAGCAGTAAGCTCCTGTGACCATGAATCTGTAGCAGTTTCTTGAATGTTTTCATGAACTGCACCGCTTTCTGAAGCTTTTATTTTCGCTGGAGACAGACTTTCCAGCCCATATGAAAACAGACTATTGGTAAACAAAGATGCCATGGGTACAACAGAAAGAATTGCTGATGCTTTAAAATCAGAGGAAACATTTAACGATGATGAATTTGACCTATGAGACAGACATTCCATCTGCCACATCTCAAAATCCACTAATGATGATGATGGAAGATCTTTGCCTACTTCTATTTCTCGAGTCGAATAGAGGCCATCTATTCAACCCTGTTTAGTCTGGTCGCCTTCTTTGTGGTGATGGTGATCCCTTCACCTTATTTGGGCAATCCTAAATCAAGTGGTGGTGGTTACACCTATGACACTTTACATGATTCAAATCTCATTTTCGTCTGGGGCTGGACTATGGAGCTGTCATTTTTTTTCAGAGGAAAATAGCGCAGTTCTGATCATCCTGCGCCAGTTTTCTCATCGTACTTTGGTTCTGCTTGAGGATCTTCTCCAGTATTTTTGACTGAGCTTCTTCCTGGTGGGTCCATGACAGTCTTGGCTTTGGTGGTGTTGCAGGTGCTGCCACTACAGTACATATGCTGGCTTCTTCAACCTCCACATCCTCCCTGATGATCCCTTTGGTCTTCTGGGAGCCAAGTATTAATTCTTGGTCCTGGATGGTCAATCTCAAGATCTGTAATGCCTCCTGCAAACCTTTAGGCTGTTGAGATAGCACTGTCATTGCTGCCTCTTTGTTGTGAACTGCCTTTAAAAATGGCTCCACACTCAGAGAGTCCAAAAAGGCATCTAAAGTATCTGGGTACCCATTTAACACCAACATTCGGCATTGCTGGGCCAATTTCCTAACTGTCTCTCCCTCCAGCTGTTTCAAATTAAACAACTGTTGCTGAATCATCACTAGCAAATCCCTTTTCCCAAAACTTCATTCATCTTCATGAACAGCCCATTATGAATTCCTCTTGATCATACTTACACAAGGTATCATTTAATTTAAGTGGGCTGTCTCTCAGTGACTCTACAAAAGGATCCAACGTCAGATCACTTGACCATCCATAGCAATTTGCTGGGCATTTGGAAAGCAAGATAGAGCAAATGTCAATTATGTTTCCCATCATACATCACAGTCTATGGAGCTAGTGGACCTATGAGATCATCAGATGGTCTCTGGTTATCTGCAGTGCCTAAGAACCTGGCCTGTGCACCACCATACACATCTCCCGCTGCAA
This sequence comes from Hermodice carunculata, assembly GCA_964020975.1. Classification (NCBI taxonomy): domain Eukaryota; kingdom Metazoa; phylum Annelida; class Polychaeta; order Eunicida; family Amphinomidae; genus Hermodice; species Hermodice carunculata. The sequence continues at coordinate 541,576 of CAXHWN010000862.1, read as the reverse complement.
CCAAGTCCATAGCATTCAAGATGGAAATGTTTGGATCCTGGCTCACTGGTCTTGGTGGAGACTGTAAAATGTTGCCTTGAGGAAGACTCCCAAAATGAAGTTAATGTGTCTTCACATCCACTCATGGCTCTGGTTTGACTGCAAACAGGTCTTTGTATGCAAACTGCAAATTTATCTTTGTTTCCATATTCTGCAGCCTGTGGTTGAAGTTGACCTGCATTTGATCTACCTGCTGTTCAACATCTTTTTTATTACCAGTCATTTTTGACCTCATACCTTGCAACATGACAATGACCACATCAAACCTCTTATCCCTTGAAGAGCGAACGTTGAAGTTGATCCATTGTTCCTTCATCAACTATTCAAGTGTTTTCCCTGTGCCTGCTTTATGAATATCTACCATACATGCAAAAAACAACTAACTTGTGAAATAGATTAAATCTCTACCATGGAGTGTCAATTTTTCATTTTATGCAGAGATTCCGCATGGAATAGGCAAAGAAAAATATGTTCCAAATTTGTCATCAGACATTCAAATTGCGGGACTAATTGGATATCTACAAGCAGTTGAAATGTTCATGCTTTTTTGTGGAGAATGACAATTTTCCACTGCTCCAAATTTGACTAAATATTTCAGTCAAAATTCTCTTCAAATCTTATAGTTATTGTGGTAACTTTTCAATTTAAATAAATTTGGATAGCAACAGAAGTGTGCAAATGCAATGCTACTACCAACAAAAGATATTCCAAACTCAAAAGGAGGGAACAAATTTGACATCAGACCACAAATATTATGTGACTGAGCTTTCACCTGTCTGATGCAAAGACTCAATTCCCCAGCTCCACTAGAGAAATCACTCCAATGGAATACACACAACAAACAAATAGACTTATCTATCTATAATTTACCACAATGCACTACAAATATTTGTGTTCAATCAATAGGGCAAAGAGCAAACTATCAGAGCTGAAGCACATTACTTATTGTGGCACCATCGACCTGCGTGTTGTGGTCTCCCCAAAGACAACCTTTAGACTGGAATAGCTCGGGTAATTCAAAATTTTCTGTGTGTTTCACCCTAAGCTAGCAGAATCGTTGCTATGTGGAACACTATTACATTTAGTGTGGAACTTCTGCATTAGTTTTCTTTTTCCTCACGCCGGTAATCATTGTCGGCAATGTGAATGACTGACAATGACGATCGTCAGTCAACCCTGCAATTTGTCAGAAATGGTGAGTTAAAGATCCAGGCGTTTCTCGTTCTAATGCTGATAGCACCGTTGTAAATGTGTGGTAAGGTAATTGTCTCTTACCTTGTACATCCAGGGAACTGGTAATGGCAGCTTGGCAGTAGTTGTCCCTGGGGTCTCGACTGTCATTATCCATCAGGTTCATCTGTAATGAATCTGGGTCGTGACGTCAGCATGCCTTATCAGGCGGAGGCCATGTTTACCATAGGTGTTTAAATGATTGATAGCAGCTAATACCGCTCTGCAAAACAATATGTTTATAATCTCAAAATGTGATTCTTTAAGCAACAGTTACATTTTGTCTGTAAGTGCTCATTCTCCCACCTGCAATTGAAGACCTGTTTGTCCCATGATATCGGGCTTCCGATAGCATTCACATGTGGATGAAGAGCCCGCTTGTTTCTGAAACTAGTTCCCGGTGCAATTTGATTGATGTTACAGGTTTCAATTCTTAGAAACCTATGAGGACTTTATTATATTGAGTTATGAACCACCAGGCTTTGAATCTTCGCAACAAAGTGTGCAAAGGCAGCTTTTAACATCAGAACTATCTTTCACAAGATACATTTGTTCAAGTCGCGAAAACGCTACAATGCCAAAAAATGTATTGCACTCGCTTCCTGCTTGAAATTCATCATTCAAACACCATGTCAATAGCAGTTTAAAGTGAAAATTTATTCTATCTTTAAGGAGAAACGCATGAAATTACGTCCGGAAATTCATATCGAATAGCAGCAGAAGTAGGACTTCTGACAAGAAACATCAGGATCGTAGGGGAAGAATATGACGATCTCAAGAAGGAATCGTTTGGGGCTCGGGTACTTGTAGGCCAGGCCATGGAAGAAGGCAATGACATCAAAGTACATAAAGGTAGCGGACAAACAGTTCTGCCATATGTTGGCACATGGCAAGGCAATGATAATTCAAACCAATAACCCTCGCCCTCTTAAATCATTCAGCGCCACATTTTTAATGAGTCGACAGTTTTCCTTGGCACGCAAGGCGCACCGAAGAAAGCTGTTGGAGGATTTTTATATTCCATGTAACTGCAGACATGCTGCTGATTCTGTAATCTTTTAAAAGGAACACGAGTCTGGCACTTTTGTTACAAGTCATAGCAATTTGTTAGAAGTAGCTCAACTGCTGTCTCAATTTGCATTGAATGAGATAACTAGATAAAATTGCCTTGTCATTAAATGTTATCTTGTTCAGCTATTTGTGACTGTCAAACGCGATGAAAGGCAATCTGAATGAGGGTTGTAGACGACACCTAATAAGATAAAGTGTTCCGGGAAGACAGCTTTCCTTGTCGGGAGTTTGGTGCTTAGCATGTACCCCATACCTGAGAATGCTTTTAATCGAGTCTTCAATTCAGTCTTCTTCTAAGTGGAAAACCAGAACTTTCTTAGTGTCTAAATGGTGGGTCAATAAATCCTGTGCCAGATAGATGAAGTTATCGTGTCAATATATTTCGGATTTTATTTTTCGCATGGGCAGAAGAACTGTCGATTTCATACTTTAAAGCCATTCAACTTGAGTAATCATATACTATAGATCTGTATTGCATCTTGTTTTTTTATCATAATTCAGAGATAAACTTTTCGCCTGAAATTATTGACAGCTGTGATCAAACAGACAACATATGATAAAAGTGTAGGTAATAAATTAAATGTTGTGCTGCTCCGTATCATCTATTTGCAGGGGGTGCAAAATTGTCTAATGTGGAGTTCAAATGGACGGGCCAAAATGGATATGTAGAACCACATGACCCCCGATACTCGCTGTCGTTCCTTGATCTTGGTTCTGTCTCATCCGCCAGACCCTCATATGTCAAAGAATGTGTTTTCCGTGGTTGCTTCTCCACTGCTATTGGCGTATTTGGAACTGATGGCATTGTGGTAGAAGATAATGTTGTATATCACACTGTTGGGACAAGTGAGCAAATACCAAGCGTCACATTTCCGTTAAAGAGGGGAGAAACACATTGGCAGATATGTGTCAACGTAAACGAACGTGCATTTTAGAGTTACTCTTCAAAAAATCTTATTTTGAAGAAGCGTTAATAGTTCTCCTTCGGTAAATTTGTGAAGGAATGTGAACATTAAAAAATCTATTCTTCAGACACTGTTAAGTTATATGAAATAACAAAGCTTGTTTCTCAACATTTTTTACGATCTAATTTACATCTTATGAAACCCATATCATAAACGAGACCGGTCCCAGTGCCACATTTGGCCACCATTGGGAACATTTAGGATATAAATGCGCGGGAATTGAGTATCCAGTGTCATGCGCGAAGTGCTTTGGCTAAATTACTAGCTCATTCCATTACAGCCAATCGCACACACATGTACCAACGCATATATATATATATATATATATATATATATATATATATATATATATATATATATATATGTATATATATATATGTATATATATATATATATATATATATGTATATATATATACACATATATATGCGTTGGTTTCACTAGGAAAAGCTGTCCAGCTAGAAAGGGTACATTTTGGTTCAGGGGTAAGTCAAATTGTTCTTATCTGAACCTGATCTATGAAAATTTGGTAATTATGGTTTGTTTGACAGGTATTCTTCTTTGATATGAAGCTCTGCATTTACAAGCAAAACTTCACATATTTAGCTAATTCATCAATTGCCACGTTCATATCTATTCATTATTATGTGGGTTGTCTTTGCTGAATATTTAGCTTAGGCAAGGAGCCGCGACTCAGAGAGACATGTACGGGTAAAAGGCTCCGAAACATGTTGAGTAGCTACCCGCTGAAGACCCTTTAATTTATTTGGGCTGATACAGCCTATGTCAAAATTTTACAGAGGAACGTGTGCAATATAGACAATAGTAATTCCATATATATATACAGGTTAGACAGGGACAGGTTAGCTTATGGAGAGTAAAGAGTTCGAAATGCGGAATAGGATATTGACTACTAGGAAGTGGTTCTGGGCAAAAAGACACAAATACAAATATATATATATATATACATATATATATATTCATACGTACATATATTTATACATACATACATACATACATACATACATATATACATACAGTCTTCCTTCAGTTTCATCGCATAATGACGTGCATGTTTAAATAGAGATATCGTACATGGTAACAATATATTTTTTCCTAAGGTATTCGACTTCAAGGATCTTGGCATCAGGTTAGACGAAACCTCGTGTCTCTGATGGTCAATCCTGGCACGTACCAGTCAAGGCAACGGATCGACCTTGAATGGCCAGCAGGCATTGATAGCAGCATGGCCGGCCTCTTGCTTTTGGAGGACAATGTTGTCGCGGGATCAGAGAGAACTGGGTACAAAATTAAAGGCGAACCATGCAGGGACAAAAGATCAGCAAACTGGACGAGCAAGGGAAATGAGGCACACTCGGTTCTCATAGGAGTTGCCATGTTCCCAGACCAAGCAACATTCCCATGCTCAAAAATTTCGAACTTTTATATTTACAAGGCCGCTGATTTTGGCGTTTATGGGCAGATATTTCCACACTTGTTGGTAACCGGATTGCGGTCAGTCGATAACCAAGTGGGTGTCTTCCCCATGGTCATTGGACCTAGTTCTTTGTCTCACGTTAGAGAAGACAAACGTGTCGAAATCAGAGATTCCTCAATCGTAGGACAAAGCCCCAGCTGGGATTGCGACGTGGATGTTATGGATGTAAACGATGACAATGTCAGGTTGAGCGCCTTGGGGCGCTCATTTACGACAGCATCTGGTGGAAAGGTAGGCATTGCGTGGGCCACATTCATGTCTGACAGAAATAAGGCTCCTGAGAAGCCTTTCATAGGAACAATGTCATATCCTGCCATTGGCGGCTTGACTGTCGTTAAAAGTAAGTAATTTCATACTGGATACCTGTAATATTTGTAGAACTCCTTGAGTTTCAGTTTCCTATATTCCATGATGGAGGCTAGTCATAATAATAATGATAATAATAATAATAATAATAATAATAATAATAATAATAATAATAATAATAATAATAATAATAATAATAATAATAATAATAATAATAATGATAATGATAATAATAATGATAGTAATAATAATAATAATAATAATGATAATGATAATGAAAATGATAATGATGATGATGATAACAACAACAACATTTATTTCATGTCGAGTGCAAATAAAACAAAGAACATCAGCGCCGAAGCCGAAGCAGCTATAATTCGACAGTGATATGAATTGAAGGGGCAAACCATGATGTGTATACACTGAAAACATGAATATATACAGCCATTCAATTTACAAATCCATAGCTTTTAAAATTAAGAGTTTAAGAAATTAAGTCAGACCGAAATTCTGGTTGTACATAGGATACATGTAGAGCATTTACAGGAGGGGTCAAGCCATTTGTTAATCAGAGTCTTAAATTCATTTAAAGTGGTAACTTGCTTAAGAGCAGAAGGTAGAGAGTTCCATATCTTGGCCCCTTGGTACATAAGAGAATTACATGTATAACCGTAGGTGGGCGAACCATATTTGGGCAGAAAGAGCTTGTGTTCATCCCGAAGTTCATGTTTAAATTCCTTTTTGTCAAACATATCGTCAAGAATAGCCGGACATATTTCAGATGTAATTTGTTTATACTTCAATGGATAGTTTTCTTAGTCTACCTAAGTCAAGAGAGGATTTCTGAGAGTGCGCCAGAAGTTCGACATAGGTGCTAGAAATATCAATATACACAAATTGGAGTGCTCTTTCCTGTATCTTTTCCATTTTCCAAGAAATTGTTTACACACATAGATGCCATGCTAGTGGACAGAAACTAAAATTTGCCAGTATAAGGGTATTAAAGGTTGACAGCTTCTCTTTGATGTTTAAAATATTCGAGAACCTCTAAAGAACAGAAATTTGCCTTGCAGCTTGTTTACAGATATGTGTAACATAACTCTGGAATTTCAGATTTTCATCTACATAGATACCAAGTAGCTTGATACATCTTTCTGTATTTATGGTAAAACCGTCATTTGAAATTTGAAGTCATATTCATTAGGATCATTTTTTGTACCTAATAACATAGCTTGAAACTTACTTGGATTCGCTTGCATACCATTTTGTCTGAACCATTCAGTGCCCATGTTGGCGGCACATTCAAGGGTTTCTTTCATAACATCTAAATTGTGAGCATGAAAAGACAGTGTATTATCGTCAGTATAATAATAAATGTCGCATTGGTTTTCTACTTAGCAAAAAAAAAAAAATCGAACATGAAAATATTGAACAGAAGGGGCCCTAGTTTACTGCCTTGAGGGACCCTTCGTAGAATTTCTGTCCACTCACTAATGGGGCTGCCCTATTTCACTTTTTGTTTCCTTTTGTCTAGATAGCTAGAAAGTAATATACTTGCCACTTCAGACATACCATGTGCTTTAAGCTTTTGAACAAGAAGCTTATGTTTCCCGTCTTCACTAATTCGACAAGTAATATTTAAGAACTATACTTTTTTCGAAAGGCACATAATAAGTTTGACACGATAACATTAAAGAAATCAATCATTTGTTAACTTAATAGACCTTCAAAAACTTTAGAAATGCATGATAGGACACTGACTGGGCGATAGTTTGACTTGTCTAGGGGATCAGATTTCTTAAAGACAAGAGGAACATCAGCTTTTTACATATCAAATGGGAATGTACTTGTCTGAATTGAGTTATTTATGAGAGCAGTTAAGGATGGACAGCGGGCGTCTGCTCCAGCTCGTTGCAACGTAGCTGAAAAACCATCAGGACCTGTGGCCTTTTTGGGATCAATCTTGTTGACAGAAGCAAGAACCTTTTGTTCAGAAACTGTCTGAAAATCAAAATGGTTCGTCTGCTTATCTTTCAGTTTACTTTTAATAAGATTGATGCTTAAGTGTTCATCGTGGTTTTTGGTTACCTTTAGACGCAGAGGGTAGATCACTACAAATGTTCGTGAGATCATCATTAAAGATTTCACATACATCACTTGCATCGTGAAACAGTTTTCCCTCATGTAGGAAAAGGATGGAACCTTGGTTATTCCTTTTCAATTTTTCCGTTAAAAATGACATATAGTTTTCCAGAAGGAAGATTTGGAATTTGACGAGCCACATGGGTCTCTGAAGTACTTCTTTATTGATGATCTACGCAGGGAAACTAATTTGTTTCGTTGAACCCGATATGTTTCCCATGTTCCGCTATACTTTTTAGCTTGTTTACGTAATTTCCTTTTAACATTGATAGCCTTACGAAGTTCACCGTTCAGAAACGGTGCTTTGTTTGAACGCTCTTTTCTTCTTTTGAGTGGACCGTGACGGTCAGTGATTTCATTTAGAAACTTATCATAGAACCACACAGCATCGTCAATATCATCAAAAATGCCGGCCACGCGGAAAGGGGCCGAGTTGAAATCAAATATGAATTTTTCCTCATCAAAAGATTTGTAGCTACGATACTGTATATCTGTTGTTATCGCCCTGGGAAGCTGAATGTTGGTACGAGTGCAAAACATGTAATGGAAATCACTAATACCTGTGTCTACACATAATGTGGAAGCTACCAGATTAGGAGAGTTTCTTAGTATCACATCAAGAAGAGTGGGATTGGTAGCTTTTAAGCAGGTCGGGACCTTAATAATATTAGAGATATTATATACATCAAGAATATCTTCAATCACGCAAGTATCATGTGCATTACTTAAGAAGTTTTTCTTGAGGTCACCCATAACAAAGTAAGTTTTGTTCTCCTTTTCACAAACATTCGATATATGGGATAGAGCATTTTTATGATTTGGTAAAGCAACAAATGGTGGTCGATAGACTAAGACTGACATCCATTTTTCACTTTTGACATGAAAGTCAATGAACATGGTCTCTATACCATTTACATCACATTCTAAGTCAGGTCTCCGCCTGTGTGGTGTGTCCGACCTAACGTAGGCTAGCAGCCCATCCCCATTTGCATTTTGGTCCTTGCGGTACAGGGAGAAATTTTCAACATCAAATTTTGAGTTAGTAAAAGTTTCGTCAAGTTTTGTTTCAGATATGTAACAAATATCTATAAAACCGTTTTGCAGTAGCTCAGCTATAGCGGGAAACTTGTACCTGAAATTGTTTATGACCTTAAAACACCGTGATCAGTTTCCAAACTTTGATCAATGAAACCCAAAGCATCTGGTCCTTCCGTAAGGTCACTTTGGGAGCTTGTATTGTTGTTTTCATTTCCGTCCGCCAGATCCGTCTCAGAGAAGGAACTGAAAAAAGTTTGAGGTGAGGTCTGGTGTGTAATCGGCCCTACCTCTTTTGCCGGGCCTTTGTTGCTTGCAAGGTACACCAAAAAGCTTTTGTTTATGGCCCAGGCGATCACATGATCAGTGTGTCTGTTCCTGTGCAGTAGGTAAGGTTAACATCAATTGGTTCATGTGGGTTCTGTAGAGGGCTCTGTAGGCAGATGGGCTTTGTACATGTATTTCCATTAGTTCCCATTATAATATGCTGCTATGTAGCGTTAAAACAGCTCCACCTAGAAACGCCAAACTTCTTGTGGTAAATGCTTGTATATACATGCAGCTAAAGTATTCATGTAAATTTGATAAGTTTTGCTGCTATTCTGCATATTGAATGTTACTTTAATATTAGACTCTTGTGCAAATACACACCTCTAGCTCACAATTTTATGTATTGGGTTGTGTATCAGCCAAATACACATAAAATTGCAAATTGCGACATCCATAATTTTGTGGCTGTCCGTATCACTACGTTACACTCCTCATTGATAGATGCATACTGTTGTGGCGTCACTTATTTCAGCTACCAGCGTGTCTGATGTAGTCTAAATTTGGTTAATCCGCGGGAAGTTTATGGTCTAGTTCAATAGTTTTCCTTGCTGTTCTTCTGAGCTCTGCGCCCAGGGAAGAGGAAAGCTGTTGATCACGACTCTGCCCATAAAACAGCGTTTAAAGAGCTAAAGGCTTTGTACACTTTATGACTCCCATGAAAATGTCTAATTACTGTCTAGGGTTACAATCTGATACCTTAAAAGGATGTATTTTCTGAAAGAAAACATCAAATTATATTATTACACTGACTATGAAATTCTAGTATCACAATTGGTGTAATTAAATTCCAAGTACAGATTCTTTAATTTTGCATCAAATTTATAATAGCGTTTAAAAAAATCCGATTTAGTTTATAGTGTCAAATGAAAGAAAACGAGTAAACATGCTATACATTTTTGGTGATCTCAAAGGAGCCAGAGAGAAAAGATTTAGGTATTCCTCGCATTATGGTACAATGCATGAAAATATGGAGCAGCGTATTGTGTGTATCAAGAGTTAAGACAACGGCGCTGTCTGTCTGGAGGAACAAACCTGCCGGTGACGCCCTCACAACCTTGGCTTTTAAGATGTTTTGTTTGTGCCTCCATAACGTTCATAGTAAGCCTGGTAACAGTTATCACCGAACTCTTCAGTGCTGGCGCCTCCTCCCGCTCAGTGGAACTTGAACCAGAGCTGACAGGAGGCCTGGTTGATGTAATAGTTTCCCGATATTGCAGATAATATTTAGTCCAATCGGGCATCAGCAGTGCCACCGTAGAGACGAAGCATGATATATTTCAAAAATGGTGCGGTTAGCATGCCCAAGTCTACGAGAAGTTGTAATGTTTGCTGCGAAAATAGCACGACGCCCTGTCATATCTGATGATCAGATGAAAATTATATCAAACTACGATCAAAGCATAAATATTTTTGTTTCACTGGCTGCCGGGTCAGGCAAGCCCCTCATATCCAAGTCGAGTAGTCTAAATAAATACCAGCGTCCACAAAGCCTTCTGTCAGCTCCCGTTCAAGCTTCATTGAGAGGTAGGAAGTGTCAGCGCTGACGAGTTCGGTAACAATTGTCACCCGGCCAACTGTGCAATATTGCCACCATGATTATTGGAGGAACAAACAAAATTCTTCATTGAAAGCCAGGGTTGTGATGACGTCACCGGCAGAGTGTATCCTCGATCCGGAAACACAGCGTCCTCTTCATATTGCGGTCTGAACCTTTCGGCCATGCTCAGACCTTGTTTGCCTTGCAATGTCGTCTCTGTGCTTTTTTTTCTCCCTTAATTTATAAAACAGGGCTTTTGCAAAGCAAAAATGTCGACCAAAGTAGGTTCTGTAGTATAATATTGCCTTTGTTATAGCAAAAAGTCAGTTGAATTTGGTGTTCTTGTGAACTTTTGGGCAATATGACTTTCATCCGGTCTCTGCAACCTCTTGTAGAACAGCACTGTTATCAGTCCTTTGCATATGGATTCGTTGTGGAAGAGTACCTAGACAATGAAATTATCTATCTACCACCAGACGTCTCTGGCCATGTATTCGGTTCGCAGTCAGAGCAGCGCAGCGTTGCACAAAAATGGGATAAAATTGCAATTCAGTGTTTCATTTTCGGATCTGCACATCCAAGAATCTTGGTGTACACGCCAGCATTGCTCGGTGAATTTACCTGTTAGCGGCTCTGAATACCCATTCAACGTATCCTTAACGTTAGCCAAAAATTAGCGCTAAAACCCCAAGTTATGATCGTCATAATTTGTTGAGCTGCAGATTTGGGCATGATGCTGCTGCATTAAGAGTTATTTGCCAATTTGTGTCAGACAACATCGATACGATTGAAGATAAAAATGTCCAAAGTTTACATAAGAATATATGCCATGTGAAACGTGTTTTCATACAGCTGGCTCATTTGCATAAACAAATAGGCAGCCGATAAGCGGCTGATGACGCGTTGGCGAATCCGTGAATTGGAGAACAAGGGGACTACCCCCCCCCCCCCCATTCCCCCAAGATAGCAATATTACCCGCGGCTTGCACCTCGGGTCTTTTGGGGAATTCGCTCTGTATTCCACACTAAAACAGTGAATAACTACTGGTATCCGTATGGAAAGGTATTGGCCTTATTAATTTATACATGATTTATTGATTGACCGTGCAGATGTGAATTTTGCATCCTTCAAAAACAATTCCTGTGGGCGAAGAGATGTGATGTTTCACCCAAACCCGAGGAGCGAGGACGCTACTCACCCGATGCGTACGTCACAGATTGTTTTGAATGACTGCCAGAAGGAAAGTTTTGCGTTCATTCCCAGACCAGATCTTCGGTATTTAATCTCTTCTATTCAGACGACTCTGAGTGTGAGTGTGAGTATGTGTGTGTGTGTGTGTGTGTGTGTGTGTGTGTGTGTGTGTGTGTGTGTTTGTGTGTGCGTGTGTGTGACAGACAGAGAGACAGACAGACAGACAGACCGATAGATAAAGAGAGAGAGAGAGGGAGAGAGAGAGACAGACAGACAGACTGACAGACAGACAGAGAAGGAAAGAGACAACCATATTTATAATATGATTAATAGTTAATAGTTGCATGCGACTCGTGGACCACGACACGCATTTTCCATTTTGGCTTTTATTATAATGTTTCACATGTAAAAATAGTTGTTAGCAAGTTTTTCCTTAATAATCAATTAGATATGTAAGAAAGTTTGCTTATTGTAATTAATATCGCCCTAAAAATGGCTGCCAACAAAGTGCACAGAGTGCTACATACTATTGGCAACAGAATTTTTAATTTTGAATATCTTATAGAGAAAAGTGACCACAGCACAGCACAAAAAATCCCAAAAAAACTTGTCCCCATTTTGTGAATGTAAATGAAATAGGTGCTAAAAATTGGTAGAGCAGCAGAAGAATGAAAAGACAAGAAGGAAGACTGATTACAAAATTTGGTTGTTTACACCGAATGCAAAGGTGAAGGTTATCACTTCTGTAATTCTTCGGTTCTAGCCGTACAACCAGGTTATAACCTATAATTATCATGGTGGATACTAAACCTCTTGGCAAAACCGAACAACCTCTTGGCAAAACCGAACAATATTTTAAATGATATGCCTTGGGCAAATATTTTATACAAAAATATAAATCAATCAATAAGTAAATTATCACGTTAACGTGTCTTTATAGTATCGTTTTGGTGCATAATTTGACAACAAAAAGATTTTCTTCGACAACAAGTATTGCAGGAGATACTCTTCTGAAATATATAGTAGCACTCGGTGGAGTTAATCAGATAAACGTGACATTAGGCGTCAATAAAAGTCAAAATTATGCATTTAATTACGGGTCTTGTGTACATTGTTTTATTAAAAGAGTTCCATAATGCCATTTGAATTAGCAAGCTTTCTTATGTTACACATTTTACAGCTTGGTAAACCCGACGGACTGTGTTGACATGGATTGTGACGGACACAAGAAGGTACTTTTAAATGACCTTGATGGATCTCTGCTTGGACGCCCTGGGAGCATTATTCCAAAATCAGAATTCGCGTGGAACGGAGAGCCAAGTCGGGGAACTGGAGACAGTCGAGTGCCAATACAAATGTTGACTGCAACAAATGGAAGCAGACTTCCTGTCGATTATATTGCTCCAAACAAGGGTATGAATGTTTAAAAAAAAAACATACACAATAAGGTGTCACTAAAGGGACACAGGGATCAAATGGGTAATATGAGTGTAGTTGTACATTTGGACATCCCTACCGCGGGCACCGGGTAAAATCAGTTATATGAGCATAGTGGTTATTGTGGACACCCTCTCGTGGGCACCGTCTCAAAGGGGTAAATAAACGTGACGTATACCTTAAAGGGGAACAGCAGTGAAAGTTTTTACTTTTTTTAGTCATTAATGGTCATTTTAGGTGTTCATGTGACAAATTTTCAACATTTTTTCTCAAACAGGTATTTAGTTAGAGCTATTTTATATTTCCAGTAGGTGTTCTGATGTGTGATGTCACCTGGGCTACCCTCCATATATAATACACAAACCTTGAGGGACACCAAGCTGAGATACACAACATTAGCAGGCATATCATAATGACTTGTTTACTGTGTTAATCACCCCCTTTGATCTTATCAGTGTGGTATATTAGTCGACACCTACTTCAGTAGTTGATTACACAACCTCCGGAACTGTTGGCTTGTGTGTATTGATTTCTGCATTTTTCTTTCCTGATTAATCCTCATTAAATGAGTAAATATCTCAGTTTAGTCAATTTGATTATATCTATACACACTGCTTCATCCATAGTAAAAGTGGAATATGTGTACTTGGTCAGGTTTCCATGTTTTTGTCAAAGTTTTACTCGGCTGTCATTGCATTAGCTGTAGCAGTTGGTCCAGATGACATCACAACCCCTCATATACATATCTAAGAAAAACTGATATCTGCTTATCCAGTTGCGAATAAAGTTTGCATTTTCTGATATTGGTTCACATTTATTATATGAAACAACTCAAAAAGTATAAATTATCACCGCAGTACCCCTTTAACACTGACTTGCCTGATGTTGTTATCCAGTCTTTTCTCTCTACCTCTCTGTGTGCAAGAGGAATTTATATAGGACTGCGTCCTGTTTTCCAGTTGCTTTCTTTTGAAATAAAATATGTTTAAACTAAAGCCTAAATGTCCATTACATGTACGGTGCTCATATGACCTGAATCACGAAGAGAACATGTCTGTTTGTCCAAATCTAAATTATTATTAGCCAGTGTTTGCGACATGTTTGACATCAGTTCTTCCGAAACTGTTATTTCTTTTTCGTTTTGCCACTGGACATGACCTCATTGTAAATAGTTCATGGGCACAATGCCGATATTCTTATCGGTGAACATTAACCGGTGTCTATTTTTTCAAATATTATAGATAATTTAACGAGTTTGGGGGTATTTTGCAGTTCAAAAAGCTAAAATATTCCTGTGAATAAGGGCCCTAACATATTGGGATTTGCGCCGGCCGGCGGAGTAATTGTCGGCCGTCACAAGCTTTCGTCAACTCGTACGAGTTAAACACGCACGGGCTTGTAGCGGCGATAAAACAGATTAGCGAGATTGAACACACTGACATTCAACCGGCCGATTTAGGATTCGCACGAACGTCGTACGAACGTCGTGCGACTTTTAACGGTCAATGTGTTTCAGCGCCGCGCCAAGTGGCAAATCCGCGCCGATTTTCAAACACACAGTATTCGATCAAAATTTTTTGATATTGCCGCAAGGTTTTCCACATTCGTGCAAGTATTTGCGTCGCACGTGTACATGTATATCTACACAATGCAATTCTTTTAAGCCAGACACACTGAGATGACCTGAGATTAGCCACGATCCCTTGGGTATATGGGTCCTTGTTTCTCTTATAAAGAAATAAACGGACTAGATTCAATATGACCTACTGTATTTTCAATTGCTTTGGCGCTGAGTTTGTTCACGTGACCACCGACCTCCATCACATGATCTACATGCAGCATGCATAGATTTTCAGCATTGTTCTGATAGCTGTCACATTATTTGGTTACAGTTTTCCTAAATTACATGTAGCCCTAACTTTGTGAAGTATTAATTTTGGGTAGAAGGCCCATACTGCCTCTTGACAAAACTTGCCCTGTGCTAATTATTATAATGCTTAGGCCTGCAGTCTATTTGACAATTATGTGGTGAATATGCTTCATTACACTAAAACAGACGCAAAAATATCGTTTTCCCCATCTATTCCTAATATGATCGATAATCGCTTGAATGTGTCCAGTCCTAGGCCCGTATTGCGGTAATCCTTATGTGTCGAATCGTACAGATGGATTTCTTCTTCCCTACAAGGCTACCAGCTGCTTCTCATTGTTAAAAGACCGACGTTTTCTTGTCCTTGGTGCGTCTGTATCAATGTGAGAAGAGAATGTGCCCCCAGTCTCATAATTGTGTAAGTTTGTAAGTCAGGGATCCACACAGGTGACAACACTGTTGTACTCTTCAAACACGAATTCCAAGGGGGGGGGGGGGGGGAGGGTGCAAAAAGGCGATTTTTTCATTTCAATATTTTTTTTATTTGGCCACATAAAAAGAGAGCTATATTTCATATTTTAAAAAAAACATACATTTTACAGACATTAAGGGATGATTTCCTACTTTGCTGCGAGTCTATTTAGGTGCAAAACTACCGGAAGTACTTTTCTGCTCTACCGTCATAACAGGCCTTATATTATCAAGAAAGACAGAGCAGATTATTTGGTAAGTTTGATACCACAATTAAGAGTAGGGCCTGGTGCATCAGGATACTTGTACTTATTTAGCGATCAACTTATCTCATACTTAATCTTGAACAAACATGTGGTGTTGGTTTGATTCGGTGATTCTGCCACGTAAATACATAAGTTTTCGAGCTGGTTGCTACAGTTTTACTAGTTATTTGTTGGTATTTTGTACTCAATGCTGAAATTAGAGTCTGCTTAAGAATCTGTAAATCTTTTTAGCCATATCTAAGCAATGGGCCTATAAAGTGATGGAATCACTTTTTTGCGTGATGGAATCACAAAACTCCCACTGTTTTTGTATATGCTACACCTAATGCAGGAGTGCATACTGCAAGGTAAATACGAATGACATAACAATTTCCGTTTTGATTATGGTTGAATAATAACAATACAAATTACAAAAATCTGTGTATCTTCAAATCCATCTTCAGAATTAATTTGTTTGTCTGCCTTAAAATCAGAATGCAAACAGTTTTTTTTGTTTTTGTTTTTTGTTTTTTTGTTTTTTGTTTTACAGGTTATTGCGTGATTCTGTCGTATCAATTGTTTCTTTCATGTCGAATAAAATCGTATAGGGTAACCATAGTGCTATAACCTATACTCTATTTCATGAAACAAATCCACGTTTAAAACCCAAAATTGAATTTTTCATTCTAGTGCCCAGAACTTGCATAATATGCGTCATAAATCCACCAAAGTGTGCGTGACGGAATCGCCAAAGAATAGTTGTTTATTATCATTAAACTAGCATATTCAATCAAATCACTCTGCGAAGGTACAATTTTAAATAAATATATGTTATCCTCACATTAGGCGCTAACCATTGGCATTCTGCCAATGAAATGAGTAAATATCGTAAGGCAGATATTCAAGAAATACACAGTTGATGATAAAAAAAATCCTCCTGTCAGGCCACCGTATTCTGCCTGAACTTTTCTACAGTTGACAGTATTCCCCACACCGAAAATTACGATGAGCATGATTTAAAGGTGTACTTTTGATTAAATATTTCTACAAATTTTATTGCAAATATTCAAAGATATGTTAGAAAGTTTGGCTCCATTAATTTGAGAGATTTTAGACTTGCATGTTGTTTAATTTAATTTTATCCTTTGGCATCATTCTGTTTAATATTCACCTTTCAGACACTTTATGCTGATTTGCTTTCTGTTAGGTTAAACCCCTAGGGGCTATAGGCAGCAAGCAGCTACCCACGACAGTTACAAGCTTGCCTTATTGTACTTGATATCTGGCTAAGAAAAATTATATTTTGATTGAATTCTCTTGGCTTTCATTCTTTCTGACTTACCGTACAAATTTAGCTGTTAATATCCAAAGGTTAGAAAGTTTGGCTTCAATAATTTAAGAGATTTTACACTTGACTATTTTGCTAGTTAATTTTATCTTTAACATCATTTTGCTTAATATTCACCTTTCAGACATTTAGGCTAGCTTGTTTTATGTTAGGTTAAACCCCCAGTGGCCATAAGTAGCAAGCAGCTACCTTCGAAAGTTGCAAGCTTGCCTAATTGTTCTTAAAATTTGGTTTTAAAAAATCATGTTTTGATAACATGTTTTGGACTTTAATGCTAATGACTTTCATTCTTTTCTGACATGCCTAAGTACACATTAACTCAATGGAAAAAACCCTCAAACCTGACCCATTGTGTTGAAACATTGACTCAGGGTTGGCAGCGAAATGGAGCTGTATTGATTGGAGACTTTCTAAGTGAGGTGTAGGTGTCATCATGGGATTTGTTTTTACATTTCTGGTGCAGGATGTCCATTGTTGCAGTACTTGTTAGGATTTGTGAAGGTGGTTTAGCTGCAACTGTTTATTTTACAGCCACTGGGACTGAATATAGTGCCCCAGTTTGTTTCTACTTCAGTTATACACTGGCAGGTGGTTTATCTAAGATAAGTTATCCGGCTAGAAAAGGTACATACTGGTTCAGGGGTAAGTCAAATAGTTCGTATGTTAACTTGCACTATTCAAATACAGTAATTATGTTTGGTTTGACGGGTATTCTTCATCATAATGAAGCTCCGCATTTTATCAGCAAAACTTCAAGTATTAAGCTTATTCATAATTTGCTACGCTCATATTCATTCGTCAATAATGTGGGTTGTCTTTGCTGAATATTTAGTTTGGACAAGCTATTTACATGTCTCTCAGAGAGACATGTACGGGTATAGGTTCCTAAATATGTTCTGAGTAGTTGCCCACTGAAGACCCTTTAATTTATTTGAGATAATACAGCATATGTCAAAATTCTACAGAGGAACGTGTGCAATATAGACAATAGCACTTCCATATGTAGATAGGGTGGACAGTGACAGGTTGGCTAATGGGGAGTAAAGAGTTCGGACTGCAGAATAAGGTAATGACTAGTAGAAAATGTTTCTGGACAAAAAGACTCAAATACAATATAAATACAGGCCCATTGTCCTTATTTCAGTCTTGGTTAAAGTGAGTGTATAATAATGTCACTTCAAAATATTCTATATGATATATACTTGTTGGTTCTTGGGCATTTGCGAGGTATAACTGTATGGTTAATTTTGAAAAATATATTTTCAAGCAGGCTTAAAACATCTTCTATACAATGAAACAGCAATGGACAAGTTCAGTTTTGAAATTAAGTTCAACTGTCCAATGTTAGCAGCTGAGCATATAAATGGTAGCAAGTGCACTCTGGCAGAAATTAAAAACGTTTGAATGAACATTTTTGTTTGGGGGGGGGGGGTGGCCTTCTGTTTGAAGATTAGTCTATTTTGTGATTCCGTCACGGCAAAATTGTGATTCACAATAGAGTATTTTGGTTTTCATCACAATGGTGATATTTTAATATAAAAATTAATTGGTATTGTAATACACAGCTGTTGCATTTTGTTGTAAGTGAAATTTTTAAGGGCTGGTTTTTGTGATTCCGTCACGCAGGTAATGTGCTAAATATAATTCTAAAAACACGTGCATATCTAGGTGGAAAGATAAAGTCTTCAAGAGCAGAAAAATGCTACCTTTACATTATAATCTTAGAAGACATATTGTACATAGCGGCGAGAAAAGTTTGGTCAAAGAAGAAAATATGTCGTATTGTGGTGACTCTGTCACGCTGGAATTCATGCAAAGGCTTTGGTGTTGTTTGGCGAACTTGTGTCTGCCTTTCTGGTGTAACCATAATTTCAGGACCCGGCGACGTTCTACTGACATCTTCCGTTAATTTTGGTTCAGTTGATGGTCGAACACAACGAGTTCTTCCTTTTCCACGGCTACAAGGCATTTTGTCAAATCGAGATCTCACGTTCTCCTCTTTTATGAGCAAGACACATCACATGGTCACATGACAGACAAGAGCACACCCTGTATACTAGTTTCTAAACTACAAAAGCTGAAACACCAATCGGCTTGGACTTGCACAACAATATCAGAAAAATCCGTACGACGTTGGTACGAGTTTCAAAACCGACGCGATTTTCCGAAGTCGGGCCAGCGGTGAGACACATTGAACAAACACCTGTACGGGCGACTTGGAACACTGGCACGACGCTCGTACGAGCCCAAAATCGGCCGGCTGGCTGGTCAATGTGTTAGGGCCCTTACAATGAATGACTAAATATGTCGATGGAAAATTTATATTCTCGTGTTACTTAACTCTTTCCCCCTGAATTAAAAGCGAGTAAACGACTTTCCTCGGCGTGTATTGAGCAGCAAGTGCCCAGCCCATGCCAAGGAAAGCTATTGAGCTGGATTATGTGATATTGATAGGTCTCAAGGGCAATTCTCACCCAAATTGTTACATCTGGTAACATCGAACTTTTGCCAATGGGTTGAGGATGTTGCAGTACTTTATTGAGTGAGGGATAAAAGTGAAGTTTAATGTGTCAAATGCCAAATAATGCGTATGTCTTTACTGCTATAAAAACTAAAGAGAACTAAGTGAATATCAAACAACATTATTTTTACCCCTCGAAAATGTTTTGTTTGATAGTATGTATGTATGGGCCACAGAATATTTTTATCACGATTTTCCGACTCAGACATACTTGAATAAAGGACCGTACTGGAAGCCTAGATTTTACATAATTGTATCGAGTAGTTACCCGGTTTCACCTAGTTTTATCGAATTAGCAGAAAAATTGTTGAATACCGAAAAATGGTCAAAACTTCATTTTATGTCGAATATGACTACATGTACATACCAACCCACCCCACCTTGCCAGGCCGTACGAGTTTTGATTTCTAGGAAAAGATAGATGAGTGGGAGCCCAAGTTAATAACTCCATATGTAGACATATTTTAGCGGGTGTAACCAGGCTTTGCAACCTTGGTGCACCAAATGACCCCATGACGCGGCCCCGAGGGGTAGCATTAATTCTGTCAGGGCCAATTGCGACTTAAGTCGGGCTTCTTATTTCGAGCTTGTCTCAATATCATGATAATAGTACAATAATATTTTTTGTAAAAAGACATTTAAATCAAGTGCCAGAATGACTGTAGTTCCAGATATAACAGCCACGGTAAATAGCTTTCCTCTACGCCCATTGAGCGTATTGCTTATTGGGCCGAGGAAAGCTGTTGCCCCAATCCAAAACTTTGCACTGAAAGAGCAAACGTACACCAACTCGTGTTTCAGGTATTATACGCAACAACAGATGCAAGTTTAATCCTGATTGGCAGGCGTACGAATGCCATGGCTTAAACTATAAGATGATGATCGTGGAAAGCATGGACCAGGACACAGAGACCCGCCGGCTGTCCCCCGTTGCAATCCTAGGAGACGGATATTTAGACCTGGTCAACGGCCCGATGGACCACAGCTGGTGCGCGGGATATACCTGTCAGAGAAGAATATCCACCTTCTACTTCCTCGTTGCAACAGGTACACACATTTTACAACAGAAGTACACCGACCGTTCCAAACGTGATTGTGTCACTGAACATTGGTTGAGCTTTTCCAACTAGTACAGTACAGCAGTCATTTTATAGTTAACATCGTGCGCGTAATTTTGTATGTGCATGATTGTATTTTGTCTGAAGCCTGTCGCTTATTACCTTTATATTAGCTTTAGGTTTATGTGCATTTTGATATGCAAAAAGAACAAGCATAAAATATCATTAATAAATCATTGTCAGGGACAGTTCGTTAACTCGTTTCATATTTATGTTAGTTGGAGGGAGAAAAAGATGCAATGCGAAAATAAAGTTACACTTTGTTAGACATTGAATCAATGAAATAGTAAGTTCTGCATGTACCCTCTGTGAATTAACCCTGTGCCCACATATCACAAGAAAGACCGACCTCCTGTGCATTGTCACATCAAGCCACTCTCTGGTTTCACAATGAAATTACCTGGCATTCAAGTACCAAGACTCTTGGGCTTTAGATGGTTAATTCTGGAGTTGCCCCATGTCGACGGCATTCATCGTCACTCGATTTGTTCAATAGGGCCAGCGCCGAGGCAGGCAGTGGACGTCCGTCCGTCCGTACACACTCACATATACATGCATGCACACATACATACATACATACGTACATACATACGTACATACATACATACATACATACATACAAACATACATACATACACACACATATACATACACACATACATACATACATACATACATACATACATATATGTCGGAGTTTTGCAGACATGTAAATGTATTTCATTTGAGAGTTTCGTGAACGCACTTGCAAAATGAAAACCATTGTTTAAACTGCTATAAACACATGAAATAATTGTTTTGTTTCCACAGGGAAAAATTACGAAGTTTTTTTCACGAGTACCAATCCAAAGATAACCCGGCTTCAGCTGCTGAACACGAGGTCCCATAAGGCTGTACGAATAGCAATCTATTATAACAGCCCTCAGAAGTTAATCATTTACAAGAATAATCAATATGTCTTCCCCACAAACATTGAGATCGCAGAGAATGGCAAAGAGAGCTACAAAAAGCCGACAAAGCCAGGGGAGTTTGAGCCTACGTTATTCATGCATGGAGGGGCAAATTTCCTCGACCAGAAGACCAATCTGCTGTATGTGATTCTGAGAGGCTCTGACGCAGTGGAAATACGAACATGTCCTAAAGTTGTTTTGTCGCTTAATCTTCCACCCATGACAATTGACGAATTCTTTGGGGAAAACCTGGTGAATAATCTGGCTACGTTCCTCAATATTGATGAGAGCAATATTAGAGTGGTTGAAATCGTCAAAGCAAGCAGGAGAAAAAGATCTGCCGGTGGAATCACCATGCAACTGGAGATAAGCCAACCGCCGCTTTTGAACGGGACTTATAATGACACATCAGCCCAGGCGCAGGCGTCTCAGCAAGAACTGAAAAACCACCAAGCAAAGATTCTGAGAGCTGCTTATCTGGGTACTTTGGGAGCTGTGCTAAATACTAGCATAATATCTATAGACGTGGACGCATCATGGGTTAACAAAACAGAGAAAGACACAGGGGATGGCCAGATAAAGTTTGTGATTCTCCCGAACAATGTCGAGATTGTGCGCAGTAATTTAGTAGTATATGAGAGGATGCCCTTCACGGTTCAACTGAAAATGGTGGATGCAGCGGTAAGTTGCGATGGTCAATGTGTACGAAAGTAACGATGATCCACTGAGTACAAAACTCCGGATGATCCAATATACATATCAGATGACGGTTTACTCTGGTATACGGGATATCTACTGAAAGAGGCGCCAGATGTGTGCTATGCCATTGCTTTTGTAGTAATTGTATTAAAGGAAAACTGAGGAGTTAATGTTTTCTTGAAATCGGCGAGACAAAAGCTTAAAATGTCTTGGTCGTTTTTCCTCTTTTTCTGTCAAGTAGAAACATACAGTCCAAATGTTAAAACCAAACTTAGGACATGAGTTCTTTGACAATCATTTTGTATGTGACTTAGAACCCCGGGTATATAAAAAGGACTATCTTAAGCGTTAGTGACAGGCTGATGATAGAGTGCCAATGATGCACGTGATAAAGGCTGAAAGAATAATGTCAACAACCTTGTGAGAAAAACTTTAGCAGGTACTATTTTTTAAAAAAAATGAGGAAAGACATGCAACTCAGAGAGATATGTACGGTAAAAGGCTGCGAAACATGTTGAGTAGTTACCCGCTGAAGACCCTTTAATTTATTTGGGCTAATACAGCCTATGTCAAAATTTTACAGAGAAACGTGTGCAATATGGACAATAGTATTTCTATATGTATATAGGTTAGACAGGGACAGGTTAGCTTATGGACAGTAAAGAGTTCGGACTGCAGAATAGAGTAATGACTACCAGGAAGTGGTTCTGGGCAAAAAGGCACAAATACAATGGTGTGTCTGCATCATAAGTAAACTGAATAAAAGTTTAACTTTGCAGGGTGAAGTTGTAGCTGATCTTAGCACAACAGGTACCGATTGGGAGATGACAGTACGTCTGCGCCCCTTGACTTCTCCTCCGTCTACAGTTGATCCACGAGCCAAGCTTTCCGGAACAACTAAGGCCCTATTTATCAATGGATATGCAACATTTTCTAATCTGACCATGTCACACAGCGGTTCTGGATACATCATTGATTTCTATGTCTCTTCACCGTCTACAGTAGCCAACAGAGAGAAATTCCATGACACACTGCGGGACTTGGTGGTGAAAAAAGAACCAATGACAGCCACGTTTAATCTAAACTCGGATTCAGACCTCGTGCGAATTAACGAACCGTTCAGTGTCTCGTTACAAATTATCAACGATGTGACGAAAGAAAACATCCAAGATATTACTTGGAAGGTAGGCGCTATAACATACATGTATCCTTTTGCATCTATCGAGTGGTCTTTTGTCGCGACATTGTTGTCCTTTAGTCGAATGTGAGAAGGAACTTTTTCGGCTTAAGCGGAACAGAAACACTTTTCCCTATTCCACATTGCAGTTTTGTTACAAGCAAGTTAATTTTGTTTGGCAGAGAACAGGGTTTGATTATAGATCAGCTCTATTTATTTATCAAGTTCGACCATCCAGCATAAAATTTCTTCTCATCTCAGCTTGGCCATAGAAACCAAATTACACACATGCCAAAGGCATTTTACTCCTGCGATACAGGTTTCAGTCTCACAACCTTTTTATTGCTGCACAGGTGGCCAATCATGTTTGCCAGGGACGACTTTTTGTAGCAAAACTGTAGTAGTCAGCTGACTATTATTGAATACCATTCATAAGCGCGCGGCGTAAGTACCCAGTGTCGTACATGAAAAAAGTTAATGTTCGTGAAGGTCCAACTCTATAAATGGCGTCATCGCAGAATCATCTGTTGCTCCAGAACTAATCTTGGTGATTAAGTATGCAGAAAATACGTATGCGAGAAAAGCAATCTGCTTCGCGCTTGGAACCATGTTAGGACACTCGTAGCGTCATTTCTCAGTTTTCCTTCGCTCTAATCTCGCAAAAAGCAAAAAATGCCCGATGTATTTTCCGAGCCCGGTCCCAAGCGCTTCTCCATACAAAATGTTTATAAATTTCTGTTAATCCGCCTATTACTGCAGGCATTTTGACAAGTCCACAGGTGACGCTCTTGGGGACCTGCCGCCTCGACACTTGGAAATGTACCCTTGATGAAAAGTAACATGTGTTTATCGGTAGCAACGCTGATTTCCCTGTTAGAACATTTGTCTCTGGTCCAGTTAGAGGGGTCTCTTAAGAGTAGAATAATCTGTTTACCTTGAAAGTAGCAGAACTACTGTTTTGCATATGAATTTTCTTCTAAAGAAAAGAAAAAGGAAAATGTAACAAACTTAGAACACACCATTTGTATACCTCAGCGAAACGGGTGCCAGCATCGTGACAACTCCAAAAGCACCCTCTTCCTGACGATCGCCTTTGCTTCTTTCCCTGAGAAGCTATCTCTTCTGTATTAAACCTTATATATGACAATAGGAGTAGAAAAGTACGAAACAAATCAACATTTGTGCACATCATTTAAAGTGTTCACATGGCTCGACCTTCTTTCCCCATTATGTGGTTTGCACACCCGTGAAAATGTCCACATTTTGAAGAGCCTCTTTCTGAAGACATAAGCAGTAGATAGGATGGCCAGAAGGATAATTATGTCCGCAATCATCACGTTTCCCTGACACCATCTGGTGGCTGGTTTTCATGTTCAGGTGTGTAATCTTCATTTTCCTGTTGTTCTGTTATCGTTTTGGTAGGGTTTCGAATGGTGGGCTTCTGTATTTATGGTGACCGTGGAACAAGTCAGCGGCCAACTTTTTGGCAATCTTACCCGTAAAATTTTATCATCAGGCAAGGTTTTGGTGGACAACCTGAGGATCGATCATATAGGAAAAGTGGCTTTGGGATTCAATATTTCAACTGACTCAGACAGTTCCTATGACTTTACCTACATTTCGCCGTACTTCCGGGTTATCCAGAAAGATATAAAGATGGGAAATTTTGTATCTACAATAGTAACCTTGGCGTACGCTGGAGATGGAATAGCCAAATCTGGCTCTGGCCATTTTGGCTCTGCAGTTGATGCCTTTCTAGAAGAGAAATACAAGGAAATGACGTTCTCAAACTTTAATATCTCAAAAGGTATGAAATAAAATTGTGACCCTTCACAGTTAATTTATCAACCGCACATATCTGTAAAAAAAAAGAGTAAATTTTACTTATTATTACGCGCCACATCGGAGCTGTTGTAGCCCTATACTAGTCAAATTTGTCCATCCGTCCTTCCATCCGTCCGTATTTCGTTTCCAGATGATGGATGATGAATTTGAATAAGTTGTTCAGTTTCCGTCAAATACTGTCGCACTGAGTACCTTGTTCGCTTTCGATTAATTATGGGTGACCTTGACCTGAAGGTCAGAATCAAACATGCACTTGAACCGCATCGGTTTCGCTGCGATAACTCGACAACGGTTTGATGGAAGTTCATGCTTGGTCAGGGGTATATGCCTTGATCGGAAATAATAATAATAATAATAATAATGATGATGATGATGATGATGATGATGATGATGATGATGATGATGATGATGATGATGATGATGATGATGATGATGATGATGATGATGATGATGATGATGATGATGATGATGATGATGATGATAATAATAATAATAATAATAATTGAATATATTTATTCTTGGAATCCGATTCAGCAGAAATACCGTTTTTCAATCGGGCCCACTTAACTTGTGATTGCAATTGGATGTCCTTGGCCTCAAGATAAAAGTTCCACTGCTGTGAAATTCGATGCTTAAAAACTCTGATACCTACTCTGCCCATGATGACCGGGTCGTTGCACAGGTCCAAATGCTACTGGATGTGTAAATACCCACAATATGTAAATGATATTCCCTTGGGGGGTTTTTTGTTTTTGTTTTTGTTTTTGTTTTTGTTTTTGTTTTTTTTTTTGTTTTTTTTTTTTTTTTTGGTTTTTGTTTTTGTTTTTTTTGTTTTTTTTTGTTTTTGTTTTTGTTTTTGTTTTTTTGTTTTGGTTTTTGTTTTTTTTTGTTTTGTCATTTTTTTGGAGTTGGTAATATAAAGACATCGCATGATTCAGTCCATCCTTTTCTTTTCGGATGTATTTACACTAGAAAAAAAAACCTTGTGACTATACACCTGTACAAATATACATTTTCGTATCTTTTGAAGAAATCCATTGCATACCATGACGTTTTGTGATATTTTACACGACTAGACTACACCTTCGCTTGCGTACTCGATTTGTGTGTCACTTCGCAGTAAATTCGCTGCTTATGTATGCACATATTAATGTCCAGCTCAATACACCAAAATGTTTTGTAAAAGATAATTATCGCTCACAAGCAAAGAAATACAAACCCCCACTAGAGTATCAGAAGCATATTGCTTCAAGATGTCTGAATGAGAGATTTGTCTGCACTGGTTCCACTGTGTGAATAAGGCATAATCCATGGAATTATTCTACTTTTTGTTATTCAGAGGCCGGAGATATTTTTATCACATGTACCCTACATGGAACAGAGCAGACTACGAACAGAGCATTGGCGAATCTGGAAGAGCTTGTTCAAAGGGGATACGCCATACCTTTCCGTGGGGCTCGTGTCGCCTCGTTGTTATTCCTTAAGGTAGATAACGTCACTGTAATCGAATTACCAATCAAAACAACAGTAACTCCGTACCCAGAGACTGATCAGCCAACTGATAAACCCAACGTCACCGTGCAGCACGAATCAACGACACAAAGTCAGGTAATTTATTTGGTGCCATTGATCAGCATGTACGATTAGCGAGGGAATCGCATACTAAATATCTAAACTCAACAAAGAAACAATGATAAATTCCCAGCAATTTGCATATGAATAAGGTTCTCGGTAAATAGATGGTTTGTTATGGGTAACATAATTTTGTTAACTCTTTCATTGCAAACTGCGACTAAAGTCGAACTATTTAAAACGTACAACTCTTAATAACGATAAGCAAAGGGTGCTAGATACGTGTTCCTCGCAAAGAGACTTTTCATTCAAATACCATTTTGCTTGCAGTTAGATGCAATTTGATATTCTTGGTCAACGGCTTTCCTCAATCCGCTTTTGGCGCATTGGAAAGCGAAGAAAGCTGTTAACTCAGTCCAAAATGTGGCTGTGAACTAGTTAATATAGCATCGTCGCCATTCAAAGAATAACATGACATATCTATTGACTTTCTGGTCAAACCCTCTTGATTGATGCACAGTGTCTCTTTCTTGAGCGAAGGTTGGGGCTAATTACTATTAAATTATAATAAGTAACTTGTAAATCTGAGTCGGCCTTCGGGCTGTTTGAATCTAGAAAGGTCCATCACTTTAAGTGTAAATTGGTAAATAGTCTTGAAATGCATTTCACCCAGAGTCAACCCTTTATAATCTCGAATTACAGAACAGTACGGAGAGTCTACTAGATGAGAGCCCAGTGCTGTCAACTAATATCATCATTGGTTTGTCCGCCGGAGGAGGCCTGGCGCTGTTACTTCTCATCGGGCTTCTGGTCCTAGTTTTCAGGATTAGAGGTAAAAAACAGCTGGCTTATGTGGCCACGTGATCCATTTTGTGCCAGATACCTTTATCTTGTATGCTCTGCATTTTCAGGGTAAAGATTTGGCGCTGGGTTGCTTATCATACGTTACCACATGTGTTCATTTTGTTTCAAACAATTTTGAAAAAAAAAATGACGGAGATGTGATTAAGGTCAAAACCTTGTCTTGGGACTGTGCTGCGATTGCAGTGGTCATTTTTAGACAAGTTGCAGAAGAAATGTCGTATTTGTTGAGATAAATCTGTGAGAGAGGCAAGTGTTAAAAGCATGCCAATACCAATGATACAGTGCTCAAGTAGCTGTCATATGCAAAGTTTTGTGACGTATACATGGTATATGTGTCGTGTCCATACAGACATGATTGTCGCCAACTGCATCTAAATATAAAAACCTTGGAGCCTACGGAGCCTGGTACAGAGACAAGTTTAAATGTCGGTATGTAACCACGGGAAAGAATAATTATATTGACTAAGATTTTTGAAGGTAACTAAAAAGCAAGTTCCATATTTTCAGAACAGAAGAATTAATTTCTTAAAATGAGAACTAAAAATAAACGTATTTTTGTCAGTGCGGAACTTGTGCTTGACTTGCTCAAAGGAAAAAGAGAAACTATCTCTCTTGAAAAAAAATTAGAGAAGATTGGGAATGAGACGGGATTTTTTTTTTAATCTGAAAAAAAAAAAGAAAATCATGAGAATATATGTGTCAGTTTCTTTCCTATTCTAAGGAAAAAAAAGTCTTTGAGAAAATATAGAAATATTTCCTTAGTTGTCCTTGGGAATCCTATTCACAATAACGATTTTTTTACTGTGAGTAAACATTTGTCAATGTCCCTCTGTTTGTGTGTCGAATTTAATCTCAGAAGGACAGAAATGTTGATAAAGTGGCAAATGGAAGCACCATTATACTAGCTGGCACAAAATCGCAAGAAAATCCAGGGCGAGCTTTAACGAAGTACAGCTTCTTTTGCCCCTCTACCGACCCCTCAAAAAAAGCAAATGTTAGTCTTTTTCAAGTCGTGTTTACTATGTGTACTCCAGGGTACAGAGTACGATTATCCGGCCCCGGAATACTCAGTTAAATACACACAATTGGCACATCCTGCTGTGCTTTGAATGCGCTATATATATATATATATATATATATATATATATATATATATATATATATATATATATATATATATATATATATATATATATGTTGTTATGTATATGCAGAGTTACAAACATTTTCTTTTTACTCTGTATTATTCCATTTCTCCAGGAAAGAATTACAAGAAAGTTGCTTCCTCTGACAATGAGGTGAACAGTTCAGAGAGTAAAATGGTATACGAGGATTCCAACAGGGCAGAACCAGAAAAACTAACAATAGAAACACCCCAGCCTAAGCAAGACACAGCGCCACCTGCCGGTATGTCCCATTCTGCATCAACCGGGAACGCTGGAGGAGAATTTAAGGACAATGGCAAGGAAATCATTATTGGTGGGGAAACAGACCTTAAGCTATCTTCTGGTGAGGATGCACCCCCCAAAACTGGTCTGATCGGTCATGTACCTAAAACTGAAGGTTACGAAAATCCTTTGTGCGCGCAAGATCCAGAACCACGACAGGAAGTTAAGGCCCAGTCAGCATCTGAGAACACAGACTTGACGAAAAAACGGTCTAAGAAGGGAGGTAAAGTCAGAAAAGCTCCGAAGTTAGAGTCGGCAGTATCCAAGGTACCAAGCAGTTCTCCATCCTTTATGTCACCATCACTGACCAAGCCCAGGAGAAGACCATCAGCAGACAAAGCCCAGAGAAGATCATCGCTACCACTTGTAGCAGATTAACATGTGGACCTACTCAGATCTGCAGATGTACAGACAGAACTAGCGGATAAACTGAGTATGACATCCGACCTTTCTTACCGTGGTAACTTTGTAAAAGCCCCAATTGTTTTAAGAGATCAGTTGAATCATGACACGAATTTCAGATATAACTTTTAACGTTGTCATGTTGTTATAATCCAAAACTATACTGACAATTACTGTTGTAAGGAATATACTGTAGGGATAAGTCCAAAATCTACTTTTCCGTATGGAATCGGTATCGAAATTCCGTGCTATATTACTTTTTTTTTCTAAATACATCCATTCACCTGGTGTTCTGTATACAGTTAGAGTAAAAGTGAACTGTCTTACAAAGGCACTTTGTATTTTCAAACATCTGTTCTTCAGATCCACGACACTTTTGCACGCAAACATTTGGAACAAAATGGTTATGCTAACGAGTCACAAGATTTGTTTTGTGTTTGTTTTTTCTGTAGTTCTTGCTTTCAAAACAAAAAAAAAAACAAACAAACAAACAGAAGAGTTTTTTTTTTTTCCAATAAGCAAAAATTCGAGACACGGTTTTTTCCCTTTGGCGAAGCTCAATTCCCTCAGCTCTTGGAGCAACTCAGGTTAAATCGTGGAAAGCCGGGTTGGCTTGGATTACACAATCTGACTGCACCAGAAATTCGCGTTTTGGGCGCAATGCACATTCGCGCCCACAAATGCTGTTGACCTACAGGACTTTTATATTCTATGACATTGGGGGCACGCGGGTACATGAATGAAAGATCTTTTTACAAGGAACATGAATATAGTGTCTTTATTATAAGTTAGAGCAGTTCATTTTAAGTAGTTAATCTCAATTCATGGTTGGCGCTGAAATAGTTATTAGTGTTCTTTATTATGCCAAAAGTAATATATTGCCTATCTGCAGGAGTTGTATACCAATACGATTTCTTCTAATTGGCCTATCTCATCTTGTATAGGCTCCAATGTACGTAGTCGCTAAACCATCCTCCACAACTTTTTTTCGACCAAAATGACCTCGACATATGTTTACTGATAAGCAGTATTGCTGTGCACTGATGAGTTATAATGAAACATATTACCTGTGCACTGTACATAACAAATGCACTAAAATCTTCGATAAAGACCACCTCCATAAAGCCATTATTTCTAAATTAAAACCACGAATTTACAGAGTCCTTTTTGTATCCTTTATTAAACTGAGGCCACTCCGCAATTAAGATGGCATTTTTTCAGGCCCTTAGGTGATCTTAACATAGTGTATTACCTTTTGTCGCATGGAGCTCTAACACCTGCGTAAATGTTAGTTCTATTAAACATGAGCATCATTGTGTATGTGCTGTCGTCAAATGATTCATTCGGAAGACGTGAGCAATAGGTCTAAGAAACGCTAGAGCCCAAGTAGTTTACGTCATCCGAGGTTTGCATACAGATAAACAGAATATGAGTGTATGACGTTCCATTTGACTTTTTTTTCAAAATGACCGTATCGTCTAAGACACACAGGCCTTGCGCAGTGAATACCGACTAACCTAGACAGCCAGCGCAACACGTCAAAAACAATGTATTCAGAAACACTATTGGTACCCAAGTGTGCAAACAGTATTGTCCTCACAAAAATGTTGAAATGCTATCAACATAAAAAAATTAATCATGGTCATCTTGACAGCAGATGTTTAAATACATATTCCCTGTAACTACATGCTTTCCAAGGTGTGAACTCTTATCAGATTGACAGAGAGTGGCTCACCCACGCAGGCGAAAATATGAGGCATGCGTATTGATTTCCCCCGAAAATCTCTGAACCGGTAGTTAGGCAACAGTGACGATCGTCCCTCAAGATATGAGCCTATTGATAGCTTCACTACGGCTGTTATTAAAATATGTATTAATACAAAATCGTTATTTCAGACAGACAGTCATGATTCCTTCTCATTTCAAGCTAAATGTGCATTTACAAAATGGGATTATGGCTTCTTAAAACGGTAAATGTTTGTCTCTATATTGCTAATCTTGGCCTTGTTTGGTAAAGAATGTCCGGACACGCACACAGCTCCACGTGTAATACGGACGCCCCTCATTTATGAGCCGCCAAGTGTGTGCGGGTTTTTTTCAGCTGTAAAAATATAAATAAGAAAGAAATGTGTCAGTCATTTCTTCTTCAAAGGAAACAGTATGTACAAGTATATGTTCCCCTCTGATATGTAAATATAGATCCTGAATACAGGTCCAAAGCTTGAATATAACTCAAATTATGCAATTAACTTG
The DNA here is from genome assembly GCA_964020975.1 of Hermodice carunculata. Classification (NCBI taxonomy): domain Eukaryota; kingdom Metazoa; phylum Annelida; class Polychaeta; order Eunicida; family Amphinomidae; genus Hermodice; species Hermodice carunculata. The sequence goes on along the minus strand of CAXHWN010000862.1, from coordinate 510,011 downwards.
GTTACCGTGACGTTGTAACGAATTGATCAAATAATTTTGAACGAATATCGGTTTTTATTGGGATTATCTTCAGTTCGAAATGACTCGTTAACACCCTTTTAATTTTCCAAAGTAGTGGCTGATTTAGCTTTTAAGACTATTTGAAACGTGAAAAGAGGCTCATGTTCAGTTGAAGCCAGTTTCATGAAAAACCAAATTACTTTGCTAAATTCCTGCTCAGAGTGTCCAAAGCAAAGTCCAGTTTTTTTAATTTCTATGTGGCAATAGAACTGTTTAAAAAAATGGCCTTTAAGTGTTTTCCCCAAGAATTGGCAAAGGTTCGTAATATTCTACGCACTTGCCTTTATGATAAGGCATTGTACTACTATCGTCCCTTTCTTTTTCCAATTTTGTCCCGATGTAGCAGGTTGATCTCAGGAAGAAAACATACGATTGGTGAAGTTAATATAACATACGAAATCGTTGTGCGGCTATACGTTTTTGTGTATGGCCATAGTTGGGGGCGGGGGTGTTTGTTTCTTTTGTTTTTTTTTGGGGGGGGGGGCGTTGAGGGTTTTTTTTTAATCGTTGGAGTTTTTTGGTTTTGGTTTTGGTGTCTTTACTTTTTTGTGCTTTCTTGTTTGCTTCTTGTTTTTTTTTGGGGGGGGGGCTGGTTAATTCTTTGATTCTCACATTTCGGACTTAGCAGCTTTCCTCAGTGCGCTCTGGGCACTGAATGAATTAAAGGACATTTCTTCCAAATATTAAAATGAAATTTAAACATGTCTGTTGCTATGGAATTTAAGTAATTACTGCCGAATTTAGAAAATCATTGGCATCGGAGACTGGTTGTTTTGAAAATTTGAAACATGTGTTTCTATAGAAACTTTTCGGTTATTACTTCGATTTGCGTTTCTATGGAATCTCTTTGTTTGATAAACGTTGCTAGAAATATTGTATTAATTATATTGAAGTTTCAAAAAAATATGACTGGCTGGTCGTTAGGAAACAACGAAAATGTAGTTATATAAAACTAATTAGTTGCTATGGAAATTGGTAAATATAGTTGCTGGTACGTTGCTACGGATTTTTTTAATGGAAACTAGTTGACTGCTTTGGAATTTTAAAGATATTTTACAAATATTTAATCGAGCATATATTTTTTTTATTTCTAGTTTTTATTTAAAACAGATGGTTGTCATTGAATTTAGCTATTGTGGTAACCTGTTACTATGGAGACTTGGAAAATGTAGTACAATAAAACCCAGCTAGTTACTATAGGAATAAATTGGATTGTATGTAAATTAATTTGTTGCTATATAGCACTAGGCAATAAGCTACTATGAAGTCCAGTTGATTGTCATGAAAATCCGTTACCATATAAATCAATCAGTTCCTATGGAAATTGGCAACCGGGTAACTGGTTGCTGATGCATGGCTGTGAAATCAGATTGGTTACTATGGAAATTTAAAAACATGAAAACTAATTGCTTGCTGTGGAATTTTAGGAAAATGCTGCAAATAATAAATTCAGCAGAGTTTTGAATTCATGGTTTCAGTTTTAGCAAATCTTTTGCTGGGGAATAAATGACTATAGAAATTTTGGAAATTTGGGAAATAAGTTCGTATGGAAACCAGGTGGTTGTCAGGGAAATTAGATACCATGATAACCGGTTGCTATGAAGCTCTGGAAATATGTTTCAATAGAAACTAATCTGTTGTAGTAGAAATTTAGAAAGTACCATACACTGGACACCAGATGGTTGCAATGGAAATTATACGGTTATCATGGAAAGAAATCCGTTTTGCTACAATGAAAGTAGCCTCCTAATGAAACTGGCTTCCCACGGGCATTAGGTACGACGGGAATAATTTGGTTGTCATGGAAATTTAGAAAAAACGTTATAAAACAATGCAGTTGGTTGCCATGGGAATTTGTAACAAAGAGAATGAATCAATTCCTATGGAAATGACTTATCAGTTGCTATGGAAGCTAATTTCCTGCTATGTGAGTTGGAAAATTCGTTTCTATAAAAAAAAATCGGTTGCTATGGAACATTTGGAATATTTTCTGTGAAAACTTTCGATACTATGAAAATTACCAAAACATGTTGCTATGGAAACCGGTCAGTTGCTTTAAGAAAATGTTACTCAAAATATTGATGGGTACGTATGAAAATTGTTAGTTATGGACTTTCAGAAAACAAAAGCAAAAGTCAAAAATAAAAACATAGCTCTGGAAGGAGAATAGGGGTTTCGAAAATTGGTTCCCATGTACTGTGAAATCGGTTAAGGAAACTAATTCATTAAAGAGTGTATAGAAAGGGTTTGATGTATGAATTATGCTGTGGAAATAATTGGCTCCTTTGTCATATAGTTCAAAATGAGTTGCATCCCAATTTCACCACCACGGAAATATTGCAGAAGCTTTGGAGAGGCATATAAAACTCGTTTTAACAAGATTTCTTAAAATTCATATTTGAATGCATATAAAACTCTACATTTTTTATTTTTGTTTATTTTTATCAAGCAGCAATTACAGTAACATGGTTAATTAGGTGAACCTTAAGCAGAGCTCGTGTATTTATAGCCGTATTCGAACTACTGTATTAAAATCGTTCAGGGATTTCATTTAAATTTGACGCATTGCTTTAAAGATACGTGCACAATTTGATCTTATTTACTGTGGATCAACCAATACCTTTGCACGTGAATGCGGAAGGATCTCCACACAAATGGACTTGGCCACTTATAATTCCAGGTCACATGCTTAAATGTTCAAATTAAGGATTAAAAGACAAATTCCATGATTCTTTTAATGTTTCTTCAATACATCCATGTATCTCATATAAGCAATCATCAATCAGTATAGGAGTGAATTACATACAGTTTGTTACCATGTGCAAGCAACCAGAAACCAACACATATCACAACAGTGAACAAATGTCATTCCATGAAACAAAGAACAATTTACAGACCGTCACACAAATTCACATGCGAGAGATGTCATAGTACTTAAGTGACAATCAATGTATGAACACTTACACTATACAAACATGACAGTAACCTAATTAATGTAAAGAACTAACGAAAAATTTGCGTTGGTGGGATACCTCACAATAATTATATGAAGCCAACGACTGACCAATAAATGCATGATCCCCGCGACATGCATATAACATTCATAAATACTAAAAATATTCTGCTTCGCAGGTTTTATGTATCATAACTCACAGGGAGTGATACATCGCAATAAGAAATAATGGGTATGTCCAGTATTGTATCTGACGGTTATTTTACATACCATGAACAGTGTATATTATGCACACACAAAAACTGGTGTGTCAATACCAAACAGATAACAAAGGAGAGCCATCATTGTCTCCCGTTGGAATGGAAGTGAATAACTCACTATAAGAAGACTTCCATGGCAGATTTGAAAGCTAATTATTAGGTTTTGGGGTAAACTGTACCAGATACAAAAAATATTTCAATTATAACAAAAACTTCAACATCTCTCTCCCTTTCTCTAGCTATCTAAACACTCCCGCATTTACCTCTGAGTTTTACCTAAAATAATGAAACTCTGCGGGTATTGAAACCTGCTTGCCTGTCAATCATTTGGTGCCTATTTACCTGTCAATCTATAGCTACAGCTGTGTACCTTTCCCCAGCTGCCTGTCCATCTACAGCTACCTAGCTACCTACCTGCCTGTCCGTTTATATCTACCTGTCTTTCTTTCCCTTTCTCTATATGAAATTAATGATCAAATACTTAGATCAGTAGACCGGGAAGAGATTGGTGTAATGGAATAATTTCAGTACTATTTAAGCATGAAAATATTTGCTCATGAATCTGACAATTATCACACCCTGAAGCTTGCCCCAGCTTGTCATTGCTCATCACAGTTCAGGAGAACAGTGATGAGTAATGGGCTCTCGGGTCAACCATCAAAGTACATGTATGTCTTATTTTCCAAACGAAGGAGACGCATCTACAAATACCCTCATAAATGTCTATCAGATGTCTCCTACGCACTCTACAACGAGCAACAACCAGGAAAAACTATTTACAGTGTATCTATTCCAGTGAAAGTATTCATCAGGTTCTGATGTCAAAAAAAAAAAAGGAAGGCACTATGTGTCGTCTTTTGATACGCACAGAGGAAAAAAAATTAAAATGAGAATACTGACCAAACTGTGGCAGTAATACTAAGCTGATAGGATGACATCCTTAATAAATTTGTTTATAGTGATCATAATCAATAGAATTAGGGTTGTCTATATTATGGTCACCTATAAATTTCAGTCAGATCAACGTCCAGCTCAGCAAGCAATAAACGGCAATATTTTCGTCAACGAGTTCGTTCCAAGATTGACTTGGTGCGCATGCGCGAAAGGTTGAAGTGGCAATGTGAGAGCAGAGAAAAAAATGCCCCAAAAACGTGGGTCATGTGTAGCTTACAGCTTTTGAGCAATATACTGTGATCGCCAACACTACCAAGACATACAGGAAACAATATGGGATTATATGGATGAGTGTTTGAGTAAGTGACTCTTTTTTCTCTGTTTCCTGGCATGCCGATAAATAGTTATAGTGTACGTACTGGCTGACACAAGGGATTAACTCTTTGTTGACCAACTCATTACGTAGCTGTACTGAGACAAAGTACTTACAATGCCTCCCAAAAAAAGACCCCCTGGTTATCATGCCTTTTCGCCGGTACTTTCCCTAACAGAGGTATCAATTTACCCAAGATTTTCGTAACGAAGGTCCATATTTTTTTCCTGAGACCCCCAATCAAGGTCACTGATAAAATTACAGGGCCCTTATCAAGACCAAACGATTTACTCGCCAGTCCCGTGAACAGGGCGCATGCTGTGAAAGTGATTGATGCGTTGTTTATTCTCCTATGGTCCGTGGCCACCTGATGAGTGTGTCAACTGTGAATAAGTTGCTGTTAGATGGCGGTGTTGGCAGCCCTAATGAAGATCCATTATTTGGTAGGATGGAAGCCCTAATGAAGGGTCATTCTTAAAAACTTGAGCTGCACACCCTCACCCAAAAAAGTAGGAAGTGTCCCCCCCCCCCCCCCGTCAGTACTCCTGATTAACTTTCTCTCCACGGCACTTATGATAAAGACATTCAAGAGAAAGTTACAAATCTCCTAGGTGCGAAACTGATATTAAAACTTGAGAATGCTAAAGAAAAGAATAAAACAATATTAGAAGCCCGTGGTGATGACTTAAAATGGGCTCTTGATGACCAGAAACAATACTCATGACACAGGTCCCACTATAAAAAACGACTGGGTGGAACAAGATGACAAGGATACGTATGAGCTGGTGCTGAAACTATTCAATGAAAAACCTGGAGTCGATGTTGATGAGGCTGACATAGGTACGTCTTATCGTGCAGGGAGGCCAGTTAGTGGTGCAGTGGAACAACATCGTCCCTTTATCGTCAGGTTTCTGAGCTAATGAGTGAGGGCGAAAGTGTATAAAGCTCGACGCAAGTTAAAATCACACAACATTTTTGTCATTGAAGACCTCACCCTTAAGCAAGACACCCTGGCCTACAAAACAAAGAGTCCTAAGAGAGAGGGGCGGATTAAAGATACATGGGCAGCTGATGGAAATATTTTCCTTTAGGACAATGCTGATCGTAAACATGTAATTCTCCGACGAGGAGACCTGCAAAAGTTGAGGGCCACAGTGGAACCAGAGAGCGTTAATGCTGAGGCCATCCGTCACCCACCAAAGGCAACCCCAGCTGTAACGAGACGGGACAGCAAGCCGGCCACTGTGCTGCTTTACTCTTTACTATAATTGTGACAATTTAACTTTACATGGGCTATCTGTTTCTGTTTCCTTACAGGATCAGACAACAACCTTTTTGTCACCATTCTTATATACCCAGTGACCAGTCTGCACAATAAGATATTAAGTATTTTAATTCTCGTGGCTTGTGTCAAGAGGACTCCGTGTAATGCCTTGTTTATTAGCGGGTTACTCCTTGTTTGAATGACACAAAACGATGCTAGTCGCATATGTTTTGGAATTGGCGACGCATGCCACCACATGTGCTTTCTTTTTGCAATTACCTCGTCTCGTGTTTTTCGCACCAATTTGTTTATTCATGTGCCTGTATGTTTGTATGTTGCTTGTTTTATGTTCTTGTACCTTTTAAACGTCGGGGCCTTAGGTGTAACACTTCTTGTGCCTGCTTGTCTGTACCGTGCCGATATATTCATCAGATTTCTTTACCATTTAATATTAGGTACACCATATAAATATTTCATTCAACTCTCTGTGACCATATCTTCAATGTTATGGTCAACCTCAACTTTTGTGTCATACAACGCATTTTCTCCATTACACGCTTGTTATATCGGTTTGTGCACAGGTTCATTCCCAACCAACTCACCAATTTTGTAGTACGTATTATTATATGTTACTTTTTTTTGTCGTCTCAAACTTGTTGTACATGTACTTCACCTACCGTGGACTCACATCCACATAACATAATGTATGGGAAACTGATGAAAGTATTATATTGTTTTGTGGTTTATTATTTTTGCTTTGATGCTTTATGGCTAAAAATTTGTTTTTCTCATAGAAAACCTATTTCGCAACGTTCATGTATGTAACTTTTTGTGTACAATTCTAGGTGTCTTATATAAAGACATATTTTTGTTTTGTCTGCGCCGCCATTCAGGATCCTGCAGCCACCTCCAACACTTTGACAGCAACCGATTTCATCAACCTTATCATGTATTATCCTTTATCTTACCTGTGGATAGTGTATACATTACGTAGTCTTGATCCTAAAACGTATCGATACAAGGCGCTCGTTATATTTGTTAACGTTTCTGTGTGTCTCGAAAATCTTCTCGCTTAGACGAGTACATGCTTGTAATTTGTCTCTGTCTAATTCCTTCGACGTTCATGTCCCCCCCCCCCCCCCCCGACCGGTGGCTTTTGTGGCACTACACTTTGTCAGATAAACATTTGTAGCTTATCAGAGCATAAAATGAGGCACATACGTACCGATATTGCCACCAATTTTGATATTGCTTTATCTGAAACTTTTCTGTCAAATAATAGATCATAATACACCGAACACCAACCTTGAGCTGGCCTTTTTTCATGATATTATGCGATGTGACCGCACAGCCACTGGTGGGGTTGGTGGGGGTGTAACTCTTAATGTTTCTCACACTGGTGGGGTTGGTGGGGGTGTAACTCTTAATGTTTCTCACACTGGTGGGGTTGGTGGGGGCGTAGCTCTTAATGTTTCTCAAAATCTTGTTGCCATTCAGCGTCAAGATTTAGAAATTCCTTATACTGAATTGCTTTGCTCTGACATCAAAGTGCATAACAGTACTTTCCTCTTGGGTGTTTTGTTTACAGGCAACTAATTTTCCCATTTCTTTTGGGCATAAACAACAAGATAGCTTTGATCTTGCCAAATTAACAACCATACAAAAATTGTAATCACTGGAGATTTGAATTCTGATTTTCTTACCCCATCCGGTCTAAAACTGAACAACTTCTGTGTGACCAACACACTGGTTTCTCACATTCGAGAACCAACTCGTACATGTATAACTTGTGAAACATCTACGTGTTTAGACCAAATTATCTCCAATATTCCCAATTACACCAAAGAGCCAACAGTTTCCACTCCTATCGCAAATTGTGACCACTGCGTTATAGCTGCAAAACTTTTATTCTGGCGCAAGAAAGAAGCCTCATATCCTCAACTTATCCGGCAATACAACAAAGCTGATTTCGACCAATTTAGAGACTATCTGCACCGAATAAAGTGGGACATTTTGTTTTTGTTTCGGACGATATTCATGAGTGTTGCTCAGCATGGACTAACGGTTTACTTGAAGCTAGCAAACACTGTATATCAAACATAAAGTTTAACTGTGCTCCCAAACGACCTACCTTGGTATAATTCTTCTTTACGATGTTTCAAACAAAAGGTTATGAGGGCTTTCCACAAGGCCAAAGAACAACAAATCAGCATGATAAGCATGGGGCTTGGTCTGTATATAAGCTATACGTTATAGATACCAAGACCAATTGCGAGAAGCAGAGCTGGAATACAACACTACGTTAAGCACAGCCCTTAAAAATTCGAATTTTTTTTAACCAAAATCAGTCTTCTGCTATTCCTCTTCTATCCAAGGGGAAAATAAATATCTGGCAATTCATCTAAGGCTCAGATATTTGATTCCTTTTTTCTTAAATCAAGGTATACTTGATGCTTCTGCAATACGGTTGTCTCCGGGAAACCAACACACCCCCACAGCGTCTTATCCAGTGTCACTGTACACGACAACGAGGTTCTTGATGTTCTCAGAGGTTTACATGTCACAAAGGCTACTGGTCCCGATGGAGTTAGCATCAGACTACTCAAAGAAGCCGCCCCTTTAATCTATAAATCATTAACTACTCTTTTTTGTTGCAAAAAACTCCTACTGACTGGAAGAGCGCCCATGTAACCCCCTTATTTAAAAGTGGTGACACAAAGTTATGCAATATACTATAGACCATACTATCTCTCTGTTAAGCTGCACCAGTAAAGTAATGGAAAACGTAATATTTAAGTATGGCTTTAATTTCTTTCGCGACAATCTTGTAATAACAACAAATCAATCCGGATATATGACAGGTGACTCTACTGTCAACCAACTTCTTTCGCTGTATCATGAACTTTTGCAGGCAATAGATCAACACAAAAGAAATAAAAATTGTCTTTTTTACACATGAGTAAAGCTTTTGACAAGGTTTGGCACGAGGGTTGCCCTCAAAAATTAGAAACGAATGGTATCAGCTGGCTTAAAGACTACTTACAGAACTGTCAACAGCGTCTAGTGTTGAAAGGACACTCTTCCAAGTGGGGGACAATCACTGCAGGGGTGCCTCAAGGTTCAGTGCTCAGCCCTCTCCTGTTTCTTATTTTTTATCAACAACACACTGAATATCGTAAGTTCTAAAATTGAACTATTTGCGGATGATACATGTCTCTATATTTCTGCAGATGAAGTAGCTGCGGCTTTTGCTGAGACCGCAGCTACTGTCTATTTGGGCCTTTCTTCAATAAAAAATGGGCCAGTGATTGGATTGTAATATTCAATGCTTTAAAAACAGACACCATGTTAATTTCACGTAATCACCAAACTGTCAAGCATCCTCCACTTGTATTTCAAGGTCATCAGTTGACACACGTACAGCAGCATAAACATTTAGGCATTGTATTCAAGTCTAAAATGGACATCACATATTAGTCAAATCATTCTTTAAGCTAAGAAACAGCTAAATATCATGAAGGCATTACAATATAGATTAGAAACACTAGAAACTATATACTTTTCATTCATTAGACCTGTTCTGGAATATGGCAATGTGGTCTGGGATGGCTGCTTACAGACAGACGCACAGTTACTGAGAACGTTCAGCTGACTGCCGCCTGCACCGCTATGGGTGCATTGCGTACCACTGCAAGTGCTAAACTCTACGAGGAAACTGGTTGGGAAACTTTGGCTCTGAGAAGAGAAAGAAATAAACAGATTCTTATGTACAAGATAGTAAATAACCTTACCCCTGAGTACTTGTGATATTTGATACCAAATATTCCAACAGCAGAAACGCCGAACCATTACAATACTCGTAGACGTCTTGGCTTACCTCATTTTAGGGCAAAAACAGATCTCTTTGATATATCTTTTTTCCCATCTGCTACAAGACTATGGAACGTATTGCCTCTTGATACTCGGAAAACTCCAACACTGTCTCAATATAAATCTAAACTAGTCAACAACCCACGTGGTCTTGTGATGTACCCATCTCTTTAAACGTAGGAAATCGATATCTTTCAATTCTTCATGCGCGGTTACGAATGGGCTGCAGCCAACTGAACGATAATCTACATAAAATAGGTATAAAAAATTCCTGTATGTGTTCTTGTGTTCAAGGGATTGAAAATGTCTGGCTTTATATTTTTGCTTGTCCATTATACATCGTTCACAGAGACGATCTTCATGCAGTTATTTCTAATTTTGCTCTTTTTGATATCCACACAGTTCTATACGGACACGAACTTTGCAACCTGGAAAATAATATTCAGATATTCATGGATGTGCAAGATTGTTCAAAAGCTCTGGCAGATTTGCCCCTCAAAATTAACACTTATAAACCTAATAATAAATAAACAAGTTTGTAACAGGTACAATTTTCCCTGAAGTACGACGCCTCACTATCTGTCTTGCATCTGTTTTTGTTTTTGTGTGTGTGTGTGTGTGTTCTTTTTTTCTTTTTCGTTTTTTTTTTTAATTTTTTTGTCGTCCCACTTCTTCATTATGTTACCCCCGCATGGTCGCGCACCAGGGGATTATGATGTTTCGTCTGTCCTGTTCCTTGTTTAGTTTAAACATATTTATTTCAACTGGATCGCCCTATAGTACATCGAGATGTCACTAATCGGGGGGTTCTCCAGAACATGGAGTGACACACAAATAGTATATTAAAAAACACACAGAACAAAACATGAACAAAGTTACCCAATTAACAAAGAAGCTGTACACATGTTTCAGATTTGTACCCCGCATACAGGAATCAAAATAAAGACCTTGTCCTTTCTTTCGCAAGAGGAATTAATATAGGGCTCCGCCCTGCTTTCCAATTGGGAAATAAAAAATATCTTTAAACCGATTCGTTCCTTTGTGTCACACATTTTATCCATAAAGTGTAATATTTTTGCGGAAAAAAGGCCAATAGAGCTAGCGTAGATCCAAATGACAAGATTGGAAATCACGTCCAAAGCAATAGTTTTTAATATTGGAGAAGAACTTTTACCATGTAATAGTTAAGATCTAATGAGAAGCAATTTCCTCTGTACTTTATAACTAATTTTAACCAGTGAAAATTGTAAGTCCGTAACATATCAACATTGTGCAGTTCCTTTTCTGCCGCCATGGAAATCCATTTGAAAACAAAGATCCATTCATACATGGAAAACACTACTTTTGGACATTTAGGATCCGTCGGAAGTGAAGAGTCCACTTGCAAAATGGAAAGTGCTTGGAGAAATGGATAACTATCTACTTGACGACGGCGTATTCATTTGGAACGAAGAATCCATTGCTTCAGAGGGTAACTTTACAGGGGCATTACATGGAAAACATAAAAGGAAAATTATATCAGAAAATAACAGGGAAGAAAGAAAGCTCTGATCATACGAAATAAATTTAAAAGGTATGGTGAAAATAAAATGTGGCCACTGAAGGTCTAAGTCAACATACGAACTTCCCTTTGTCATGGAGATTGTGGAGCAAATAGATTTATTGAAATGTACACAAATTTTGTAGTGATCCAAAATGGAACGAAGTATCCTAAAAAAAGTCATACAGAAGCTCGCATGGCTTCTGGTAAGGGAATCAAGAGTGACTGGAGGTCACGTGTTATTTTACCCACCCACAGCAATAGCGAGCGAGAGAGAACAATGGCAACTCAGTCCCTAGTCACGTTAGATTTTATTTTTGTAAGTGGGTTGTCATCGCCAAAAGTGTGTCATAGGACTACTTTCAATCCCCAAGCTGGTGGGCGGTATCTGTTTAGTTTGTCGAAGTTGTTCCAGGTCACCATGACATATCATCAAACATCCGTCACGAACACTTGATATTGTCAAAAAATGCTAATACGCTACGTCACTGATGCAGGGCCGTCACAATTAAGTTGTACAAATGTCTACGTCATGTCATCAACAGTAGTGGTAAGGTACTACTTTTGAATTTAACTCTAGAAAGTGAAAGTTTACCCCGAAACATTGAACATATCCTCATTGGGTTTTCTTTGAAATGTAGATGCTCAAAATATTAGAATCTAGCAATGAGTGGGATTATACGCCGCACTGATGTCACAACAAGGCACGTCCCGGGTCGTTTAAAGCAAGATGAAATTTAATGATGTTGCCTGAACATTGAAACGAGGCACCCAACATCTTGGACATCAATAGAAATCTGTACAGATTTTTTTTTTTTTTTTTGAAAATCAAAATAAAGTACTTGAAGTGAAAAACGGTCTTACCTAATTGTCGTCTTTCTCAGTTTGACAATTACGTCTTGTGGATCCTCGACAGGTGCCGCATTCCATATGGAGATTGACTAATAGACTGTGTCAACAGCTTGCCATTTAAAGAACTAACAGTATGAATAGGCAGCATTTGCAATGCTCCGTCGTAACCGTAGTAAAATGAAAAAAAAATAATTATAAGGTGTAAAACTGAACAAAAGGTCTGACGTAAAAATTACTGTGGCAGGCAATGCAATTGTAATTGATTTAAACGTGTCCATGTAAGTTTACCTTGAGCATCATGACATGCTGGGCTTGTAGGTAAGTCCAAGTACCGCCTTAATATTCCACAAAATTACAACGTGTAAATTAACTGCACGAGTTCGTGCCTTATGTTGGCATGGTAATCATGGTCTCAATGGAAAATTCGCACATTTGGTCAAAACTGTTGAAAATCAATTGTTAATAGACACACACAACAATACAATAATGTTGCCTTCACATTGGTGCAAAGCAACAAACAATTTTGACGTCCTTGGACATCTGTGCGCCATGTTGACTGTTATGCGGAAAAACGAAATACCTGTGGCACGATTGTAGTAGATACATTGGAGGATAATGTCACGCCTTCTGGTATGTTAAATCTAATTTGACCGTGACTCCTTGAACTCTTCGACCGGCTTCTCATCAATAATTGAAATCCGAATAACGAATCAGCTGTGATATAAAATATGTGGGGTCAAAATCAGAAATTTTAAGTTAACCATGCTAGAATACTAGCAAACTTAAGGCGAATTGTTTGCTCAGGTTAACTTGACAAAAATTTTGTCTTGCTAAATGTTTACATCATGCAGGAAGAAATAACTGAGACCCAATGTAGTAATAGCACTGCACATTGCCTGCTTATTAAACCTACGGTCTAGGACTATTGGGCCCGGTCGGCTAAGCAGATGAAAAAAGGGGTTTTTGACTGGTGATGCCTTTCAGGTAACCTCAACGTTTTACTCTCCTCATGACATTTTATAAGTCTCAAGCAAACGGTATGTACAACTATGGACGTAACCCTCCCCCCTCAAAAATAAATAAATGAATGAATGAATGAATGAATGAATGAATGAATGAATTAATAGATAAACAAACAAACAAATAAATAAATAAATAAATAAATAAATAAATAAATAAATAAATAAATAAATAAATAAATAAATAAATAAATAAATAAATAAATAAATAAATAAAAAGAGTTAAATGAAAACCGGAGTCCATTAATCCAAAGGTTACTTTCAGTCTGGCCTACTTCATTGGCTTACGTAGCCTGTGTCTGGAGATTTGGGGCAAAATTCCAAATATTGGACCCAATTTATTTTGTATCTACGGTATAACTAATTATCATAACTACTATATACCAACATGTTCAGTATAAGTAGGGATCTCGGGTTCTGCAAGTCGTCTGTAAGTGTCAAAATGGAAATAATAGGTGTAACACTGGGTTGCCATGGTAACCAATGTATTGCTTCATATCCTGATATTTTTGCAAAATGACTCATCTTTAACATGAAGTGGTTCACCAGTTCAATGTTGCATTCCTGAATCTATTTTATTGATTTGATCTTGACAGGTCAGATCACCATTACAAAAATAACTTTGACTTTTGCAAGATACATCATTTATATAAAATATAATTCGGAACAGTTGCCAAGGCAACCATGTTATATATAATTTCTGAAGATGGCCAACTACTGCAATCTATATAACCACATGAATTCAGCAAATTTTAATTACAAGACATTTGTAAGCATATATTGAAAGTTTGTGAGTAAGAAACTTTTGCTCCAGTAAAGTTGCAAATAGACCTCAAAATATGCGTTGCTAAAATTACACCAATGTCACCCAAGGTCCCGTGACATGGCCGCGGTCTTAGAATTTTCCTCTTTTTCATAACATTTTATCATTATTGGAAAAGAAAAGCATACGGATCAATCCAAAACATGCCTTAAATGGCCGGAAATGCAGCAAGATCACCAATGATCTTTTTGCTCGCAATTCAAATTCATATTGCTTTAGCTCTGAATTCAGTAATTCCGTAAGTAATTGGCCATAATGCTACCTCATGAAACCAGATGCTACTTTCATTTGACAGCCTCTGGCTGTCATGGTGCTGTGTACCCCACCTTATCTTTTACACGTATCAATATTTATAGGTGCGCACCGCAACTTCAAAAATCCATACAAAATTTACGATGGTATTCCAAGAGGCAAATTAATGCTGTAACGGTCAAGTGCACATGTTAAAAATGATATTTAGCGAAAATCCGTAGTTCTTTCATGTAACCTAACCTGCAAAGTGATCTTGTAAGCTGAGTCGTCGTATACGCGGACTCCGACTGCAAAGATTATGTGCATGTCTCCCGTATACACAGACACCGTCTGGATAGTGTTAAAACGAAGAAAACGGTACCGTTCATCTTCAGACAACTCGCCATACCCCAAAAGACTGCCACAACATTATTCAAAATCGGAAACAAAACAAAAAATTTAAAAAAAAAGTTTTACATCATTTAGATACTATATGTTTACTTTGTTTTCAAGAAAATCCTGAACCATATCTACAAATAAACCCTAATGAGGGGAATTCCACACACCGGGGACGTACATTGAAACCGTCATATTAGGCAATATAATGCCTCATCGCATTTCCATCCGATTTGTTAAAAAATGAAGATGGATGTAGGGCAAGTGCCTAGAAGCATCCAGTGATTGTCAAGTGTCCATTATATTCCAAATGGTGTTTATGTGTTTAAACAAAAATAAAATGTCAGTTGGCACAACAGAACCAGCCTATTAGTCATATTTTGCCTTCAAAATGGATGTCATGAAGTCAGGTATGTTTTTATAGGTTAATGTCTAAGGCTGTTTTTTTAAAATTGTGCGCAAAAGCTGCCGTGATGTTTATGTATCACTTTATCCAAAGTTAACTGAAGTAACCTCAGAAGATCAAACGCTTGACAATTTTATTTTACCTGCATGGAAAAATGTAAAATGTGAGGAAGTATTTTGTACTAAATATAAACCAGAAATGAGTCTTAACATAAAATATTGTATAGGAAGTATGTTAAATCATAGAGTTCAAAATATGCTTATAAGGGCAACTCTAATGCATTTTCATGTTAAAAAACCATTAGCTGGTATACTTACAGTATTCAGTGATTTTATATCACAAACGTAACCAAAGTATTGCAAAGGAAGACGAAAGCCCTAGCTCAATAAAAACTCTGGAGCACCATATGCACATCTGTGTGGCTGGTGAGATCTGGCACCAACAGTACACAGGGTTGTCATATTAGGCGCTGTGAGATCAACGTCAACTAGAGAGCTGAACAAGAAGAGGGCATCAACATGGACAGAAAAAATATTGGTAAGGTGAATCTTTGAAAGTGTATACGAATTATATTCTAAGGTATGTCTAGTCATCCTGACCAAATCAGTCAGGTTAGTTTCATGTTCTATATGTTGATCAAAGTAAATGAACCATGGTCAAGGTTATTCAGGTCAAGTATTGAGGCCAAGGTTACTAGTCAATCGTGGATCTAAAACACAGTGCGGGACCAGTCTGTCGGACTAGGACATTGTGCAGTAGTTTGCTGCCAACATAAACTCTCACACAACACCTTAAAACGTTCGTTTAAAGAAGGGTTCATTCTCACAGAATGACCCATGCTATTGCATGCAGGAAATATGTCAGCATCAAAAAGCCCTCAGAGCCAACAGAAATCAACTTGAAGGTGACGGAGGTATTACAAATGAAGGTCCCACAAGCATTGATGGGATTTGACCCTGCAAGACGCAGCTCTGACGTGTCGAGGGCACATCAGCGTCAGTCGACAAATATGAGTGTGAGGCATCAGGGCTTTAAATTTGTCATGTAACTCAGTAAGACAGTATTTAAATCTCGCGCGACTTCTCCATTAACAGTTCAGATTACTTAATCCTTTTCAGCACAGGTAGATGTTAACATAATGGGGTTTTTTTGAGCATCTGACGGAACGCTGGATGACAGGAACCAGGCCAAACCTGCCTACCTGCCTATTAAAGTGACAATCAAGAAAGAACTGTTCACTTTGATTGATTTGAATTCACAGACAGACATTTGGTTTTATGGCATATGTACCATAGCTTTCTTTTCTTACCTGTGTAAGTCGAACCTGTTTTATGATTAGCATCTTCATAATAATTTTATCAAGCAAGGAGACCTTCAGTACCCAGAAAAATTGGTTACACTTTCAATTGAGGAGTGCAGAATAATTCAGTTCAGATATGCAGCAGTGTCTATTCCATCGGCAAGGATACTTATCCCAGCTTTGTGTCCAGTGCAGGCCGGGTTATAAAGTGGAAACTGAATCAAGGAGCTTTTAATTCAGCTACAGAACGCAGAGAAATATTGATGTATTAACCTATGGACAGTTTTTACGTATGCTAAAACAAAAATTACCTTATATCTGGTACAACCGGTCAAGCTGTGCAGATTATAGATTTCCCAGAGGCGGGGCAATATTTGCCAGCAGCTGTAATATTTCAGCGGAGTTAGGTCAGTTCTAAAGGGAATGGGCATCGGGCTAATAGTCTCTATTTCGGACATGCTATATATTATAACATAATTTTAGTTTAATCCTCGTGAGGGGCGTTAGATGCAAAAGGGGTATCATGGGCACGCAGATTGCTTAATGACTGTAGGTAGGAAACCTAACGGTAGTCACAACCGGGTGTCACAAGCGCACAGACAGTCGTCGAAGAAAGACGTGCTACGTAGAGCAACTTTAAGCTTAATGGACTCTCAATTATTTAATATCCACATCGACTTCGTTCATTTGTGCATGTCAAGCTCGGCCTGAGAATGAACTATTACTTTAGCAGTGGTAGCGAATTTATCGAAACCATTAATGAACGGTACTTCGAAGCGGAGAAACTGTGGGCTCTCCATGATATGTTGAGTTGTAGTTGAAGTAATGTTGGTATGGCGAGCCGAGGCGAGAGTCTACAGTAAAGTTATGGTCCCAAACCAGGATGTTATGCGGCCGTCACTGAGTTTAGATTAGCGCTCAAGAATATTATCCTGAGAGGGAAATTAAGCTTTACTTTCATGGTTTTTTTTTGCATTTATATTTTTTTTCTTCTTGTGACCATGAAATGTACTTGTAGAAAAACCTTAAAAAAAATAACAAAGCTTCAGTTTTATTTCTTCTTTCGGTTGTTTAAAATAATTATGATATTAATGGAATAAAATTTATTTTTTTAATAAACTTTGTGGAGATTTATGCAATGTAGACACGTCGCAAACGCCATAGAGAAGATGGTCAATGATTTTTGTGATATTTATAATGTAAACGTGAACGAACGACGACAGATAGATAGACATACTCGACAAACTGCTGTCCCATTAGCTCTACTTACAGACCATTGACTTGAACTAATTAAAACGAAACAAAGAAAAGAAGATAATAACAAACAAAATTAAAAATAAACAGCATGAGAGGAGAAAATCAAGTAACAAAAATATCCATATGGTGCTAATTGAAAAAGCAGCAGTGCCAAATAGAAGTATCCATTGACCCATGGAACATTACCAGAATGCTTAGTTACTTTCATCTTACCTTTTTTCGGTGTTCTTCTTATGCTGATGGACTCGAGTCCTCGATTCTGGAAAAATACCACAATCGATTCTTTGTGCCAGCTCACATACAGTCATCTGTGTTCAGCATGACATTCACAGATATCAACCTCGCTGGAACTACTTTAAAAAAAATGGAGATGTGCCTCCATTGGAAATGAGCATTTGTTATTTTCAGCCTGCGGATATATGTCGAAGTTTACTAGTTCTTGAACATGTCATTCACACATATATCTAACCTATCGCACTATTCCTTTTTAAGAATGGGGATGTGGCCTGGTGGATATGAGCCTTTCCATTTGGGACAGGGTCAAGTGTCGACTGTTGTTGGTTCAATCGCAAATTGCGAACGGCCCGACAACGACGGGCAGCCATTCGTTCCTGCTGAAAGCTAAGCAGTACTGACAAGCCAAATGAGCTCGACATCATTATTTTGTGTTTTTAAAGCACGGAATCTCTTACTCATCTAAATTCCATAAGAGTCCATCCCCCACCCCCACCACAAAGTGTTTCTTTACACCCATATTGATTGTGTTTATACATTATGTAGACATCCATGCGTGATCCTATTTTCGCAAATTTTAGTCTTAATATGCACTAGAATTCAACATTGAGCATCCAACTTTTGAAAGTTTTTCCCGTACTACCCCTGCCTTTAGACATTAATGTATGCTCCTATTTTTTGCGGCGACTTTTAGTCTCAATACGCGCAAGAATCCAACACTGAACATTCATATTACAAAAAAATTCCTCGCGCATCACTCCTTTCTTTGAAAATTCAGCCACGCAAGATTCGTTTTTCTGGCTCATGCTCTACTTCATAAATTCCTGTATTCCCAGAGAGCTTTAATCCTATCACGGAGAAGAAGACGAAAACGGGAAACGGTAACAACGCATGCGTGATATGTTTGAAGGTAACAACCACGTAACAGTGTCTCCAATATGAGCATCGGTAAATACATACAGCGATAAACAGCAGCACTGCTCAGACTATTTTTGCCCTATACTGTGTACCAGGGACCTATAAGACAGCGACGATTACAGTTTGTCTGCGAAGGCAAAATGCGTCTTAACTTTTCCTTTACTTATATTCGTCCATTCCAGCCGTTAAGTAAAAAAAAAATGCACCGGGATCTACCATTTTGCATTGTTTTCGCGATATATTACTGAATTATTTAGGAATGTGTCTTATCATGGACGTAAATACACACATATGTGAACGTCCCTGGTTTTATTCATTTACTGGTATAGATTAATACGGAAATTTTGAAAACACCAATGAACACTTGAGTGCTTTGTTACTATGTGCTACGTATTTCTTGATATCAATAAATAATTAATATTTGCAATTCCATTGCGTGAAATCAGTGCAATTTCTTAACATCAAAAATTCCGATTACTGATATCAAAAAGGAGGGCAATAAATGATATCACCGAACAGATTTCTTGATAAATGAATTATTTATTCACGAAATGCAGAATAAATGGCAAAACGGCGTGCAATGATAGCAAGAAATGGATTACATATATTCTAAAATGATTTAGATATATCGCTAAACAATATAGTAATGTTGCAAAATGCGATTAATGTTTTTTAGAAATATGTTTTTAATCGCGTGTATAATTATTTTGTTTCGAATAACTTATTAGTCAGCGGGCAATCTGCATATTTGCCAGGTGACTCTTCTGTGTGCCAACTACTTGAAGTATACGATTGAATATGTAAGGCTATTGATGAGGGAAACGATGTCAAATTTGTTTTTTTTTTCTGGATCTGAGGCGTGCTTTTGACAGAGTTTGGCATAAGGTTTAAATCCGAAAATCAAACAATTTGGCACAGAAGAGAAATTATTGTCTTGCTTCGAAAATTGCTTACAAATCGTAAACAAACACTAGTTGTTAGTGGCTAGTTTTCCACATGACCAAATATTAGAGCAGGGGTGCTCCAGGTACCCAGTCTTCGTTCGTTGTTGTGTTCAATGTTTTTAAATAATTTGACATCTATGGTTGAATCTAATATTCGTATGTTTGTAGACGACACATCATTGTTCCTACCTGGTGATCATGGGTATAAAGGCATAGCCACAATGACCCTGAATGGTGACCTTGGAGCAGTAGCCATGTGGGCCAATCAGTGGCTCACAAAAATTAATGAAAGTAAAACTGGATTGCTGACGATGAGCAAATCTAAACCATATTATTTATCTCTGTATTTAAGCAGTCGTGAAATTGAACTTGAACATGACAGGCATTTAGGCGAAATTGTTAATAAAAGAGAAACTGTCAAAAATGATAAAAATTCGATTTATGTTTCGGCGATGAAAAGAGTGGATCGTCTGTATAAACCAACTTATTTCTTAAACAAAACGCTTTACTTCTGTACAACCTGTTAGGGAATTTGTGGACGTCCTCCGGCACGGCTGAACTGACCAGCTAAGTACCTTGTAAGAACGTGTAAACCTGGCGGCCGCAAGGGCAAAGTCTGGTGCTAGGCACCCCGCTTGACTTTTATATGAAGAGACATAAATGGGAGAGCTTAGCGTAACGAATAGAAAAGCACAAGTTGACATTTATTTAAAATACCCTTGACCTTTTATCTCCATCATATTGAAACAATGGCCTCTCCAAAACACCCCAATGACTTATAATTTGAGAAATGACAATCATGATAATCTGGTACCTCTGTGTAAAACAATGATGACATTAAGTTCGTTTTTCCTGCCACAATAGCACGATGGAATTATCTGGATATTAATATAAGGAAGATAAGCAGTATCTCCCAAATTAAGACTAATCTGAATAATTCAACCACAAACGTTCCAAGTACGTCTACTGCGTCTCTCAATGAAATCAGGTACTGCACGCTGAGCTGCGCACGTGCTCTAGTTCCCAGAAGGACCACCTGTTCAGACAAAACTTAGGGACAACTTTATGAAGACATCACCAAAAATGGTGAAGGCAACCATGTGCTTGATTATAACGTCATTTTTTTTCGGCGAAGGCTTGGTGAAGCTAACAAATTTAACCATCCCCTGGTGTTGTTGCCTTTCATTAACCAAAACCAGAGAAGTATGCGTTTTGATTCGCAGAAACCACGGATCCCCCCTAGCGTGCAGTGAAATACATGTGTAGTCCCATGTATATTTTGCTGGACAATGTGATCATTAAGAAGCCGATTCTAGTAACAGAACAAAGAAGATTCTGTGGTGTAATAATGATGATGATGATTATAATAATAATAATAATAATAATAATAATAATAATAATAATAATAATAATAATAATAATAATAATAATAATAATTATTATTATTATTATTATTATTATTATTATTATTATTATTATTATTGTTATTATTATCATTATTATTATTATTATTATTATTATTATTATTATTATTATTATTATTATTATTATTATTATTATTATATTAAAACACCCATGAACGAGGAAAAGTAAGGCACATCAAAATAACATACATATTAAAGTCACAGACGAAGCAGAATCATATAAAATCAGAATCACAAAATGAAGTCATATTATCCACAATATACCCCCGCGAATCAGGAGAAGTAAGATCGAATCACAGTCCACGCATACTCAGAGATCACACCATGCCACTAGTCATAATACTTACACCATAACAGAATAAAAGTGGGAGGGTGTTGCCCACTAGCATAAAAATAATAAGTTGCTGAAAACTATCACGTTATCAGAGAGACAAGAATGTGCTAATTACTATGATGATGATGATGATGATGATGATGATGATGATGATGATGATGATGATGATGATGATGATGATGATGATGATGACGATAATGATAATGATATATTTTTGTAAAACCCCTGATACCGGGAGAAAACACATATAAAGTACAACAAAAGCATAAAATCATACAAACATACTGAAGCATATAATGAATTAGGCGTAACCAGCAATAGAAATTAGAAGGCACGAGTAAAAATGCTAGGTTAAATTCAAGTGACCAGGGTTTGATGCAGTCCTGGTGTAAGAAAGTTCAAAGAATCGACAACATCGTCCTTTCTAATATTTTCATGCGGAACATGCAGCCTGTGAAAAATGATGTCCATCGGTGACTCCCCGTAATGGATAGCTATCAATGAGGGTACCTGGTGTTGTTTCCCCTTCAATAACATATTTAGCCATAGCAGATAAGAACATAATTTACTGTCTTTACTGTACGGGGAACTAATATTAAACAGATGATGGAGAAAGGATAAAGTGTCTCTTTTCACTTGGTGATCATTATTCTCAATGTTCAACAAACTAAGTTACTTGTAGTCATGTGATCTATAACCAATGCCGACACACTGTTTCAGAATTCTACCTTGCGCAGATTCAAGACTAACTATAGAAGATTTTTGCAGGTAAACAGCATCGAGTCCGTACATAAGACAAGGGACACCAAAAGTGCTCTTTAAGTGTATTTTTACATCTGTAGCTAGGCCTGGATATGCAAAACCGGCACAACAAAACCCAAACATAGATCGACGGGTTGAGGTTACACGATTATCTATGTGACCAGTAATTTTTGTGTCGCCACTTGAACGAACACCTAAAATATCAATCGAATCGAGAATCTCCATTTCCCTATCACCAAAGAACCAGGTCATTTCGTACTGAGAAGAACACTTGCCCGCCTTCATACGCTTTTTTTTTTGGCCAGGCCAAACTTAAACCACCATGTACGTGCATATTCCTCACATATTGAGCAATTTTTGTAGACCCGGCACTGTAGAAGCGCAAACAGTAACATAGTTGGCGTATGCAAATAAGTTATACGTTTCTCCCCCAACTGTAATTTCCACGTCAGAATTATTTAATTGAACCAAGAAGTCATCAATAAAAATATTGAAGACACGGGGAGAGACAATGTTACCCTGTCTCGTCCCACGTGATATACCAAATTCATTGCTGTAATTACCTTTCCATTTAACAACCGCTTTGAGAAGTTTACACCGATGTGGCACGTGCAAAATACCAGCCAGTGAAAGATAGGGATGAGGAATAGTAACTTGTAAAAGAGGCCGCTATGCCAGATACAATCGAAACATTTGGTGGCATCAAGGCTTCAAATGTAAACAGGCGAGCTACCCACATTAAAATACTGTACCAAATCACGATGTACGGCGCAACTCATAGGTGTATCCCAACCCTGTCTAAATCTGAACTGATTATCAACAACGTTGTCGTCAGGAAGTAAAAAATCTCTGCAAGTTTAGCATGAGTGAAGCTAATGGTAATGGGCCTGTAGTTTTGTGGTTCATTTGGATTAGGACGACTCTTCTTCAAAAGCGGGACAATTATGCCCGGCTGAAAAATACGTCCGACTATATTCCAAGATATAACGAAAGTATGAATAGAAGACAAATGTATCTGGAGAATATCCGAGTTACCGTATTTTACATGTTCAGATGCTGTAACGTCGCAGCCATGGGATGTGTGGGACTTAAATTTAGTAATTAGCAGTTCCACTCGCTCAGAAGTGACAAACACCATATCTCAATTACCCAGTTACTCTTTAAAACGGGCCTCAACCATGTCACATCAGCGGGTTGAGAATCATTGAGCGATTGAACGTCCTTAATAGTTTAACTGAAACCATTGGCAAGCTGTCGAGGGGACAATAAAGAACGGCGAATTTTCTTATGATGCTGTCCTATGGTATTACAAAATGCAGACATATTTTTGTAATAATCTTGGGGTTGGATTAAGTTTTGCCGCTTGATTGGAACATACTGGTGAGGTGCACAAGTTCTGGTGAGGGCCTTAGTCAAGTGGACCCTTTCTTGACTCTCGCTGCTCTTACTGTGTTTACGTCAGAGGAACCAGAAGGCAGTATTTCTTTGAAAGCAACCGTTATACTCGTGTTCCAGCAATACTTGTAAGTCAGCTACCTGACCACATCAACCTGAACATCAGTAACCTATTATCCCGCGACCCCTGCCAACCAGAAACTATGCACATGAAAATATTTTGGACTGTCTATGATTTTATTCTTCAAACTAAGTGTTTCAAACCCCTAACAGTGTGTGTACGGAAAGATTCATCTCAGATCTTGCATAAATATATTCCTCTGTGAAACCATCGCATGAGTACCATAAGTCAGCAGTAGTAGGGAGCTCTCTTGGGGGGTAAGGGATTAGTCACGGATTATAAGGTCAAGGGGTCACCAGGTGTAAATGGGTACAGGTGTTCATTACATAACAGGGATTATAGTGTCATAAGGATCTATAAATAGGAATTATACTGATAAGGGTGAACAGGTGTAAGTGGACACAGGTGTTCATTAGATAACAGGGATTAAAATTATGGCATCATATGATAAGGACAACAGGTAATACATAATAGGGGTTAAATATAGGGTCAATAGATAGGTGATCCAGTTTGAACCAGAAAATTATATAACAGAATTAATCACAACATTCATAATTAGAACAGGGGAAAGTCCAATCTGATAAGGTCATCAGGTCTAAGTGGATGCAGGTGTTCATTTACATAGCAGGGATTAAGTTATGTTAAGGGCAATATACATAATAGGGATTAAATATAGATCTAGGTGATCCAATTGATTCAGAAAATTACATAACAGGATAAGTCAACACAGGTGTTCAGAAAAAATATATAATGCAAAATTACATAACAGGATAAGTCAACACAGATGTTCAGATAAAATCTATGATGCAAAATTACATAACAGGATAAGTCAACACAGGTGTGCTGATAATGCAAATTGCATAACAGGATTATAGTCACCCCACTTTTCTATAAATAGAATAGGTGATTTTCTGATAAGGTCAACAATTAAGTCAAGTGTAACCAGTTTGAACTAGAAAATTACATAACGAAATTAGTCACCCTCTATAAATAGATTCGGGAAAAGTCCAATCTGATAAGCTCGGGGACTTCTAGAAAAAAAATCCAGTTTGAACCAGATCCCATGCCAGGATCAAAAAAATATATAAGTAGCCTGGTGTATATAACTTTTTCACCAGTCACACCAAGATGGACAAGGCAAGAGTACGAAGTGCATCTACCTATTCTAAGTTCTCCAAGAAGCCCAGCATTGAATTTCATGGTGAATACACTGTTTTGTAAACTTCTGTTTGTGGTTATATGTTTAATGCCAATGTAAGGGAGTTGTAGACCTATTGTAGCCCAACAAGCATACAGCCCCACATTGCAGGCCAATTTGAAATAGGCGCCACAGGGCGGAACTTACATAAATTTGCATATGCAACAGCCTACTGCAGTGCATGTGCTTACCATGGGAAATCGAGTGTAGCATTTAAAATATGCCCCGAAACAAGTCAAAATCCATGTGTTACTTCCAAAACAAAACTAGGTTTCAAGTGGTAATGGCCAGGCTCATTGAAATTACCGCGATTTTAATCGCGAAATGAGCAAAGTTGTCTGATCGGGTACGTGTTCACATGTATGCAATTGTGTGCAGCAGAAGATAAACAATAAACCTGTCTGTTTTCGACTGGCGTTTGGTCAAATATACATGTATTTATCTGCCAATTTCAGCGAAGGTTGCTAACAATATGGACAACACACTACATAAATTATGTTATCCTCGGTGCAACTCAAAATGAAGATCTTGGCCTTCGAATATCATTGTTTACATCAGGATACCACTGTACCGGAAGTGCTCTTTCACATGTGAACAGAAGACATAGATTACCTGGCACGCACAGGGCTTGATTAATTATGGCTCCAAAATTTCAAGGGAGACTGGCCATAAGTGACACTGTTCCCACATAAAATTTGGTTGCGATCTGAGCATGCGATCAAGAGAAATAATCCCTCAAAGCATGTGTTTACAATAACGCCAGTAGCCAGTGATAAACAAGGGACCGTTTCAACATTTGTGCGCTGTTCTACTGTTTTCTGTGCTGTTCTGTGTACTGTTGTGATGTTTTCTCTGCTGTTGTGTGCTGGTCTGTTGTTCTGTATGCTGTTCTGCTGTTTGTGTGCTGTTCTGCTGTTCTCTGTGCTGTTGTGTGCTGTTCTGTTTGTTGTTGTGCTGTTCTGTGTGCTGTTGTGTGCTGTTCTGTGTGCTGTTCTGCTGTTTTGTGTGCTGTTGTGCTGTTCTCTGTGCTGTTGTGTGCTGTCCTGTGTGCTGTTCTGCTGTTCTCTTGCTGTTGTGTGCTGTTCTGTGTGCTGTTGTGTGCTGTTCTGTGTGCTGTTGTGTGCTGCTCTGTGTGCTGTTGTGCTGTTCTGTGCGCTGTTCTGTGTGCTGTTGTGCTGTTCTCTATGCTGTTGTGTGCTGTTCTGTGTGTTAATAATATGTAGAAATAAAATGTGTGCTTATTTCACATGACTATAGTTGTCATGGTACGATTTCTGAGGTGACCCCATGCCCCCCCCCCTCCCCGATGAAATGTTGAAACGGTCCTTTGTTTATCACTGGCTACCGGCGTTATGGTAAACACATGTTTTGAGGGATTATTTCTCTTGATCACATGCTCAGATCGCAACCTAATTTTACAAGTAAGTAGCGACACTAATGGCCAGTCTTCGTTGAAATTTTGGAGCCATTATTAATCAATCCCTGCGTGTAAATAGCTAGGTATGTTCTGTTTACACGGGAGAGAGCACTTCCGGTATTACTTCTCGCTCGTCAATATCATAGGAGAAGCACTGGTATTGACAATATACGCTATTTCAAGACGGATTACTCTGACGACCCTACACTTTATACAGTTTTTAAAGTGACACATAAATTTCATAACCATAGGTAGCGTAATTTAAAAGCTAGCCTTTGTTTCCCGAAGTGATATCTACACAGGCACTGGCAAGCTGAGGGTGCCCTTTCAGCAGTAATGTAAACAATGGTATTCGAACACCAACATTGTCATTTTGAGTTGTTCGGGGATGACATAATTTATGCAGTGTGTTGTCCATATTGTTAGCAACATTCGCTGAAATTGGCAGATAAATACATGTATATTTGACCAAATGCCAGTCGAAAATAGACAGGTATATTGTTTATCTTCTGCTGCACACAATTGCATACATGTGTACACGTACCCGATCGGTGAACCTAGTTTTGTTTTGGAAGTAACACATGGATTTTGACTTGTTTCGGGACATATTTTAAACGCTACACTCAATTTCCCATGGTAAGCACATGCACTGCAGTAGGCTGTTGCATATGCAAATTTATGTAACTTCCGCCCTGTGGCGCCTATTGGACTTTTCCCGAATCTATTTATAGAGGGTGACTAATTTCGTTTTGTAATTTTCTGGTTCAAACTGGTTACACTTGACTTAATTGTTGACCTTATCAGAAAATCACCTATTCTATTTATAGAAAAGTGAGGTGACTATAATCCGGTTATGCAATTTGCATTATCAGCACACCTGTGTTGACTTATCCTGTTATGTAATTTTGCATCATAGATTTTATCTGAACATCTGTGTTGACTTATCCTGTTATGTAATTTTGCATTATATATTTTTTCTGAACACCTGTGTTGACTTATCCTGTTATGTAATTTTCTGAATCAATTGGATCACCTAGATCTATATTTAATCCCTATTATGTATATTGCCCTTATCATAATTTAATCCCTGCTATGTAAATGAACACCTGCATCCACTTAGACCTGATGACCTTATCAGATTGGACTTTCCCCTGTTCTAATTACGAATGTTGTGATTAATTCTGTTATATAATTTTCTGGTTCAAACTGGATCACCTATCTATTGACCCTATACTTAACCCCTATTATGTATTACCTGTTGTCCTTATCAAATGATGCCATAATTTTAATCCCTGTTATCTAATGAACACCTGTGTCCACTTACACCTGTTCACCCTTATCAGTATAATTCCTATTTATAGATCCTTATGACACTATAATCCCTGTTATGTAATGAACACCTGTACCCATTTACACCTGGTGACCCCTTGACCTTATAATCCGTGACTAATCCCTTACCCCCCAAGAGAGCTCCCTACTACTGTCAGCATTACTGTGCATGACAATGTATATGGTGTATATATTATTTACCATCTTGTTGATGAAGTTGTGAAACTGATTTGATGTACGCCGAGAGCAGAATCACTTTTTCCCCAGTCCCTTTTCACTTGGTGAAATAAAGTTTGTTTCAACTACGTACATGTAAATACTATTGAATCTTTTTTCTTATATGACACGTTAAAATATATTTGTATTTGTGTCTTTTTGCCCAGAACCACTTCCTAGTAGTCAATATCCTATTCCGCAGTTCGAACTCTTTACTCTCCATAAGCTAACCTGTCCCTGTCTAACCTGTATATATATGGAATTACTATTGTCTATATTGCACACGTTCCTCTGTAAAATTTTGACATAGGCTGTATCAGCCCAAATAAATTAAAGGGTCTTCAGCGGGTAACTACTCAACATGTTTCGGAGCCTTTTACCCGTACACGTCTCTCTGAGTAGCGGCTCCTTGCCTAAGCTAAATATTCAGCAAAGACAACCCACATAATAATGAATAAATATGAACGTGGCAGTTGATGAATTAGCTAAATATGTGAAGTTTTGCTTGTAAATGCAGAGCTTCATATCAAAGAAGAATACCTGTCAAACAAACCATAATTACCAAATTTTCATAGTACAGGTTCAGATAAGAACAATTTGACTTACCCCTGAACCAAAATGTACCCTTTCTAGCTGGACAGCTTTTCCTAATTAAACCATCCGCCAATGTTTAACTGAAGTGGAAACAAGCTGGGGCATTATATTCAGTCCCAGTGATTGTAAAATAAACAGTTGCAGCTAGACCACCTGTACAAACCAAGGAAAATCCTAACAAGGACTGCAACAATGTACATCCTGTACCAGAGATGTAAAACAAACTCCATGATGACACCTACTCCTCAAACAATTAAGCTCTATTTAACTGCCAACCCTGAGTCAATGTGTCAACTTAATGTGTCAGGTTTGTGACACTTGAGAAAATACTGTCAATTTTGAGTAATTTTTTAATAGTGAGTAAATGTGCATTAAGGCATGTCAGAAAAGAATGGAAGTCATTAGCATTTATGCCAAAAACATGCTATCAAAACATAGCAATTTCATTGAAATTTAAAGCATATGTAAACACGAAAAAAGCAACAAAACAGACAATATTAACTCTTTATACAACTATTGCAAAATGACAGAAAATATCAATTCAGTCCAAACTTTATTGTTTGAAAATAACATGCTGTCTTTAGGAAAAAAATCAGGAGAATTCAGTGTCTGATGCGAAATTCGGTAGCATTGTTGGCGATCTGGGATCCCTACACAGATAAGTCGGCGAGAGGCAAGTTTTGAATCAATGATATTCAGTGTGAAAAAGTTCAATGATGTGGTTTGTCCACATATTTCTCCGTTTGAAACATGTACGATTGACACACATTCTTTCCATTTAATCAGCATGAATTATTGTACCTGGTAGAGGGTCTGCCGTCGGATCGTTTGTGGCATGTAAGTTGCAGGATACAAGTACGATCACCTTTTTTATATGACTTCTAGTATTGGTAACCTGGCTTGTACGCCTTGCCATTAAAGATACAGTGTGTGCTATTCGATGTTATGGAAAAGTTGTTGATTGTCATGGGTCCTGAAAAAGACGTAAAACAACCGAAATGATAAGATGATCAACCCGCTTTCCTTTATTTCTCCTTTGTACCGAATTGAAAATGTATGTCATCTTAGAAACTTTAATAAAATGTAACTACTATGCTTCTACTTCACTTTGTATCAATTGTATAACCAGCGAATTTTGACCAAACTTCATGACATTTCACATCTTTGTACTTGAGAGAAAATTACGTCATAAATATGGAAATTGCTATGATGCCCTGACGTCTAGACTATAAGTATACTTTTAACTGCTGGATATAGCAAACTTTTTTAAAAACATTTTTTGCACTGATAACATGAATTGGAAACATAGATAGTTTAAAAATGAGCATTGATGCACTTCCAATCTATAGTTACGATGATGGTGATGGCGTTTGCAGCTTAGAGGGGAAGGGGAGGGGGGACCCTTGTCAGGACAATCACCCAGTCAGGGCAGATCATTCACGCCCAGTGAGAAGTATGCTAAGTAGTTTGTTTTTCCAGATGCTAAATCTCTCATTTTCACATGTTTAAGGTGGAAGCTGTGAAGCTAGTGCGCAGTGAGACTGGCAACTTCGGATCACAATTATCCATTTAATTTTATCACAAGTACATTAAACATATATTTTCTGATTACTACATATCCACAGATTTTTATCCATAGAGGTTTTTTTTTTGGAGGGGGGGGGGCAGGATTGGAATTTTTCGGGATTTTATAGCATTCTTTCTGACTTGGTAAGATTTTCACATTTTTCGCGCAGAAGTCACACAAATTAGTTTTTTTTCAGTTGAAATCAGAGGAAATTTAAAATATATATCCATGTCCAGGATCGAATTCAATGGTTAGTCCTGAAAAAGCATAAATAAAAAGTTATAAAGTATTTAATTTAGTCCTGACAGGTTGTTCATTTTCCTTCTATAAATTGCTCCAAAATTCACGGAAGAGGTTGTCAGAAAAACAAATCTTGGGAACCGTTCCTGGATATGACATTTTTCTTTTAATGTCCGTTGTTTTTAGTGTGATAGGGCAATTCATACGTTTGTGAGTCGATATACAAATTGCAAAGGTTGAGCAAAAAAGAGTTCCGAGAAAATCACATTGAAAGAAAAAGTTGCCAGTTCTTACGCATTTATGGCTGTAATATGAGACACTCATTTCTTCTGTCCTGTGTTTTAATTATTTTTTGAAATAAACTTGTAGCTTTACCGCTGTGATGTTGTCATTAAACAAAGGTATATTTTGTGGCTTAAATCTGGACTTTTTTAACTTGGGAACACCACACTTGGCTTGTTTGGGTGTGGGTTCACATGCGGCTTCTCATATTTGGGGACCAGTAAGTGGGTTGTGCTAATTTTTTATTATACCAATAGAGAATTTCAAAGTAATCAAGACGATGGTGGTGATTAGTCTGAACTGGCCAATTCTTCTCTTCACGGCTAATGGCTTACTGTGAGTGACCCTTGTCAATAGCTCAATTGGTTTCCAGGGTTCATGGACTAATGACTGTGCAAACAATGACATGGTTCGTTATCATGCCCATGCAAACAATCCTAATTGCCCTGCATTGCTTAAACTTTTCAGTGTAAACAAAAGTTTTGAGATCAATTACCTCATATAAATTTCATGTTCACACATCTGAGTTTTTGAGAGCATGCAGTTTAAGTATCAGACCATTCAAAAATATGAAAAAGTGATTAGAGGTTATCCAAAGGTGCCAGCTACAGATCTTCCACCTGAAAACTGTAACCGATAAAAACACCATTCATTGTTCCACACACATGCACACACTGTTTTGGATGTGAAAGTAATTGTTCACATTGATTTGGACAGGTCATTGAGCTCACTGAATGTTTTACAGAGTCACTGTGTTGACCTACATTCATATTGATATAACTCATTTCACTGTAAACAAAGGGAAAGCCCTGTTGTGGTCTGGAAAGTTTTCAAAGAATGGAGATGTATGATGTATTGGAAAACTCCAGAATCCTGGTGAGAATTCTAGGTGTGGGTATATAAACAACACCTTTCAGGAATGAGATGAGAATTCTGAGATCTGAAGAAGCTGTGCGTTGTCTTCAAGCCACTAGAAGTGTGAGGTATTGCTGCAGAAAGATACTCATATATCTGTGACCTTGCCTTTGACCGGACTGGAATATTTGGTGTTAATTGTACCACAGTAGAACCAACCCATACTTCTGTGGGATTTTGATCAGCATCGTGCCTTTGTGTATCACATTGGAACTAAAGGACACCTCTGTTGGATGTAGACCAGGGTATTTGGCACCTGCCAAAGGATTTCGAACTGTGGGACAGAACCTGTGGAGAATCTCTCACCAGGGATTAGGATTTACCTGCATGGCGTGCTCGTGGTGGTTTTGGTGCTCGTGGTGGTTTTGGTGCTCGTGGTGGTTTTGGTGCTTGTGGTGGTTTTGGTGGTTTTGGTGCTCGTGGTGGTTTTGGTGCTGGTGGTGGTGGTGGCACTCGTGGTCCTTGCCATGGCCATCCTGACTGATCTCCACCTGGTCCTGCCCCTGTTGAATTATTGTGATGAGTGCCAGGTAAATTCAAATTGTTTTCAATATAAAAAAAAATGTCAAACAAACAAACAAACAAAAACACCAGACAATGTATTGTTAAACTGAGTTCTCTTCATTTACTTGTGGAGGGGGGGAATTTTGCACTGAAACATAGTAGTTGAATCATCTGGAAACATCTGCAAGTTTCTAAACACTGAATCTTACAGTTTGAACTCAACAAAGTATATCTGGTGTTTATAAACATGGTTGTGGGTGAATATACAGACAATAGGACAAAATGTTAATAGATCCAAGTTTGCTTCTGTAAAGAGGATTTAACAGTCAGCAATTTTGATAAATTATTAAAAGAAGAACTGGAAAAGTTGGCCAAATATTTAATTTAGAAATATTATCAGGTATCAGGAAAATACCCCTGAAAAAATAGATTATTTCCTATTTGGTTGAAGAAGGTGTCCTCGAGGATGAGGGATCAGGGGATAAACATTTGGCAATTCAGTTGGACTTAGCTAAATTAAAATTTCAAAGTGAAAGAGAGGCAGCACGACCTGATGCAAGGAAAGCACAGGCTGCAAGAGAGGCAGCACAGGAAGCAAGAGGCTGTGAGCTAAGATTAGTGAGAGAAGCAAGACAACACAAGTTAAAGGTAAGGCAGCTTGAATTTAGGCATTCTCTATCAGATAATTCAGCAGAGTCAGGACTTTGTTATGTAGCAAACAATACATGTTTAGTGCCAGAATTTGGAGAAAAAGAAGTGTCAAAATTCTTTCTGTCTTTTGAGAAAATAGCTGAAACTTAAGAATGGTCTAGAAGGGAGTGGCCTCTTCTTGTATAAAGTGTGTTTATTGAAAAGCACAAGAAGTATATTTTTCCCTCTCCATAGAACAAAGTTTTGAGTGGGATGTGTTGAAAGATGCTGTTCAGAAAGCATACGAGTTAGTACCCAAGGGACAGAAATTCAGCGACAGCCAAAAGGAACCAGATGAAACCTGTGTGGAATTTAGCAGAAGGAAAGAGAATCTGTTTGATAGGTGGTGTGCCTCCAGGAAAATAGAAAATTATTTTGACAAATTTAGGGAACTTATTTCAGCAGAAGATTTAAAGGTTGCATTGCAAAAGAAATTAAGACCTACCTGGATGAACATGAGGCTGATAAACTATATGAAGCCACAGTTTTGGCTGATGACTGTGAGTTAGCACATACAAGCTTTCTTGGACAACCAAAACAAGCTCAGCTCAGATCTAAATTTGGAAAGAAACCAGAGGGAATAGAGAACCTCTCCCCCATCGAAAATCAGAAGAACATAAGGCCAATAATTATTGTCAGTGTAATAAATCTGCCAATCAGAAAACAGGGAAGATTTTTGTAGTGGGTCCCAATGCAATTATTGCCATAAAAGGGGCATGTCAAATCTACTCCAGAAAAGCACTAATATAACTGGGAAACCAGTTGGTTTAGCCAGCATTATGGATGCCCACCTCTACATATGTCTGATGATCTCCATGCTAAATTGGAAAACCCACATGTTGGTGTTGGTGATATTATATTGGGTAGTTATGAGGGTTTCAAATCAGAAAGGCTGGTGTCACAGAAAGAAAACACTGTTGACCCGAATCAGTTGTGATTCTAAGGAACACTGGCACTGCCCAGTTTTTACAGCTGGAAGATGAACTTCCTTTGTCGGATGAAACTTATCAAAAAGCCAGTGTATTACTTTATTGTGTAGTGGGAAATTACAAAAGAGTCTAGCTACACAAAGTACACCTGAAGCCTGTTTCCAAAATTGGACCAGGTATTGTAGGTATTGTACCTAGTCTCCCAATAGAAGGTGTGACCTTCCTTCTAGGGAATGGTATAGCAGGGGATCATGAGAAAGGTAAACTGGTACCATTTGACTGAGCCAGTCACAAGAGAGGAAACAGATCATCTTGAGCAGGAATTTACTGGCCTTTTTCTACTTATGTTGTGACAAGGTCAATTCCTCTTGAAGCTCCTAAACAAGAAGCCAATTACAAGGATGATGAATGTCTAGGGCTGGCTGAGACATTCTTTGCTGGCCACCTGCAGGACCAAGTAAGCCATAAAGGTAACTTGAGTCCAGAGGTAAACCATGAGGGTAAACCCTCTAACCAAGTAAGCGAAAATGATCATCTGCGTCAAATGCTTTATTTGAATTAAGATAGGCTTATTAGGGAGCAAAACACTTACCCCTTGTTGAGAAAGTTAGCAACTGCAACTTTGGCAAAGAGGCATAAAGGACCAGGTCTGTTATTATGTAATGTCAGTAGTGTTGATGAGGAAATGGAATACTCCAGATGCATCTTCTAATAAAGAATGGAGAATTCTTCGTGAAATAATGGCTCCACCATCGTATAGAGCAGAATTCAAAAAAAAAAAGCTCATGATTTGCCTATTGCGGGCCAGTTGGGTATTAGGAAGACAAAAGATAGAATACAACAGCACTTCTTTTGACCATATTACATTGGAATGTGCCAGAATTTTTTAAGACATGTCACACATGCCAAGTTGTCAGAAAACCCAATCAGAAAATAAAACCTTAGCATCCCTATTCTTGAAGAACAATTTAGCAGGGTTATTATAGATTGTGATGGACCACTACCCAAAACAAAAGCGGGAAATAAATTTCTTCTTAATATCATGGAGTGAGCCACTAGGTATCCTGAAGCCTTCCTATTAAAAACATTAAAGCTCCTACTATCATTGATGCTTTAATGACATTTTTCACTAGAGTAGGACTGCCCATGCAGATACAAAGTGACCTAGCTTCAAATTACATGTCTGAAAAGTTTCAGGAGCTTGCCCAACAATTAAGCATTAAGCAAATTAAATCTTCAGCCTACCACCCAAAAACACAAAGGGCTCTAGAAAGGTATCATCAAGCACTGCAGAGCATGATGAAAATATATTTTTTGAACAGGAAAATGAATGGGATAAAGGTGTAAATATGTTAATATTTACATTTGTTATTTTTGTTAGCATTGAAAGAATAGGAATGGTAGTGTAGTTCATGAGGCAATGGTTACACTAGAGCATCTCGTGCAACCAACGCGCTGCGCAATAATATCCTCATGCTTGGCCTGGGACTATTTTCACTTCCCAATTGTTAGCGCCTCCAAAGCGTTTGATTCAT
The DNA here is from genome assembly GCA_964020975.1 of Hermodice carunculata. Taxonomy (NCBI): domain Eukaryota; kingdom Metazoa; phylum Annelida; class Polychaeta; order Eunicida; family Amphinomidae; genus Hermodice; species Hermodice carunculata. The sequence continues at coordinate 474,965 of CAXHWN010000862.1, read as the reverse complement.
AGGCCTAAGCATAATGGGAAGACGGTATCAGATGATCAAGAATTGCATATCTACTCGTCAAAACTTGCCTAAATGTTTTCTTTTACCGGTTTTGTAAGCTTTATTGAAATAAAGTTGTTGTGTTATTCGGAACTATTTTTTTCCTAGTTTTGCGTTCCAGGAGTTGCCTTGACAACTGATGGCTGATGTAGTAGCCCCGCCTACTTGGCTCCTCCCACTAGTAAACAAAAAGGCGATTTTTTGTAAATTAACAAGCTAAAAACGATTTTAAATCAACTATCAATGATAATACTTACTCTTATGTCAATAGAAATTGATGTTAAATGTAAATATAATATAGAAATGCCTGTCACACAAACTGCAACCATGGGCCCGTAATTACACTAGAGAGGAAGTTTAATTCTTAATGATTTGCCACGAGAGAGATGCCAAATGAGTCCCTGGGGGCTCAGTCCATTTGAACTGATATATGGACATAGCGTGAGAGGTCCACTAAAGCTTATAAAGGAAAATGGTTGGTGGAGACACAAGATGAACCTATTGTGGAGTGTGTGTCCAAGGTCAAAGAAAGGTTTTAAAAGGCTTGTGAGGTGGCTCTATCAACACTGAATAATGCACAGGGTGAGATGAAAACATACTATGATACAAAAGCAAGGGAAAGAAAGTATTAAACCAAGAGACAGGTATTGGTACTTTTCCCTATGCAAGGGCATTCGATTCAGGCAAAATTCGGTAGTCCTTATCTGGTTGAAAGAAAATTGAATGATGCGGACTATGCAATATCTACCCCAGATAGGAGGAAAGCTAAATGGCTTTGTCACATCAACACATTAAAGGAATGCCATGAAAGGGAAAGACCAGTAGGAATTGTCAATGCCATTATTTTGGAGAATGATAAAAATAATAATGATGAGGATGAAAATCCACTGTCAATGAACACCTGAGTACCATTTCCAGTGTAAAAATGCAGAACTTTGATATATTCCAAAATCTCGATCACAAGATCAGTCATTTGGAACCTGCACAGCAAGTACACCTGGCAAAACTTATTCTTGAGTTTGAACATTTATTCTCATGCCAGTCTGGTCGCACCTCAATATCATGTCATGATGTAGATATAGGAGATGCTGGCCCTATAAAGCAGCAACCGTATCGGATGAATCCCCTGAGATTAGCTGCAGTTTGTGAAGAAATAAATTACATGCTGGAAAGTGACATTATGGAACCAAGCCAGAGTAGCTGGAGTAGTCCTATTGTATTGTTCCCAAAACTTGATGGTTAAATGATATTTTGCATTGATTATAGAAAGGTGAATTCTGTGACTAAATCAGCCTCCTATCGAATCCCTAGGGTGGATGACTGTATTGATAAGATAGGAAATGGGTGTTTTGGAAGCAAATACAACCTGATAAAATGTTTTTGGCAGATGCCACTCAAAGTAAAAGCCTAAAAAATATAAGCTTTTTTGACAACTAATGGCCTTTTTTAATTTAAAGTGATGCCATTTGGAATTAAAAAAAACACCCAGGATGTTCCCCATTTAATGAGCACAGTGTCAGCTGGTTAAAAAGGATGTGTAACCTATATTGATGACACCTGTATTTTCTCAAAGACCTGGGCTGAACATCTTGAAAGAACTAGAGCATTCTTTGAAAGATTGACCTCCTCCGGTCTGACTTAATTGGAACAAAAATGAAATTGGTCAATCTAAAGTGACATGTTTTGGCTATGAAATAGGTAGTGGAATGGTATTGCCAAAAAAAAAACAAAAAAAAGGAAAAAAACAAACAATTTTGAACTTTCTTCACCCAACAACACAAAAGGAACCACTATATTTCTTAGGTATCGCAGCATATTATAGGAAATTATGTAAGAATTTTTCAGAAATCACTGGCGCTTTGACAAAAAATGTAAAAAAGGAGAAAAGATCATTTGGAATGATCAGTGTTAGGGTACCTTCCACGTGCTGTAAGCTAACCTGACCAATGCACCAGTTCTTCTTTCAGCCCCACATTTCATAAAGTCATTGAAGATTGCAGTAGATGCAAGTGATGTGGGAGCAGGAGGTCAGTTAATACAAGATAGTATCAATGGTTTGGAACACCCCGTGAGTTATTTCTCCAAGAAATCTAACACCCATCAAAGGAAATATTCCACCATCAAGAAGGAAACATTTGCTTTATTGTTAGCACTTCAGCACTTTGAAGCTAATATTGCCTCAGTTCTGTATCCAGTCAAGGTATACTATTATCACAGCCCTTTAAAGTTTTTGGATTAAGTCCAAAGACAAAAGTCAAATTCGTTAAGATGCAGTTTGTATCTTCAAGGATACAATTTGAAAATTGAACAAGTCCATGACAGGGACAATATGGTTGCAGAAGCACTAAGTGGGGAGAAAATTGTGTCAATATTACTCGCAGAAATGTGTTCAGGTTCTAAGACTATTGATATTAATACTGTTTGTGTAGTCATGTCCAAAGTTCACTTGAGACAAGCAAAAATTGTATTGGAAAATGTGGAGTATTTTTGCTTTGAGTGATCAAACAGGAGATTATTCCTATTTTAATTTAGAGGAGTCTGTATTGCTAATGGTAAAACTGTTCCTCACATTCATGAGATTTATTTTTAAACAGTTGCTGTTCCAATTTGAACCATGTGTGTAATATGGTGTAATTGATCTATTTGAATTTAAATGCCACTTTGTGTAAAGAGTCATGTATTTCTTATTTGGAATTATTTTGTTTTGTAGGTAAAAAATATAAGTTGACAATTTGTGCGAAAAAATTCTCTTTATATGTTCAAATTTTTTCTCTCCCAAGAAGGGGGATGTGTTATAGATGAGCCAGTAATTGTTCACTTTGATATGGATAAGTCATTGAATTCACTGAATGCTTTACAGAGTCACTGTGTTGACCTACATTCATATGAATATGACAAATTTCACTGTAAACAAAGGGAAAGGCATGTTGTGGTCTAGGAAGGTCTCAGAAAAAGGAGAAGTGTGACTTATTTGAAAGCTTCGGAATACTGGTGAGAATTCTCAGCATGGGTATATAAAGCAGCTCCCTTCAGGAATGAGAGGATAATTCTCAGATCTAACAGAAGTTGTGTGTTGTTTTCAAGCCACTAGGACCGTGAGCTCTTCTTGCAAAAAGATGCTCATATATCTGTAACAGTGCCTTTGGCTGGACGGGTATACTTGGTGTTAAGTGTACCACATTAGGACCAAACCATGTCTCTGTGGGATTTGGATCAGCACCATGCCTATGTGTACTACATTGGAACCAAACCACACCTCTATGAGATTTGGATGAGCACCGTGCCTTTGTGTAACACATTGGAACCATACTGTACCTCTGCGGTATTTAGACCAGACTATTTAGCACTTGCCATAGGATTTAGAACTGTGGGACAGTACCTGTGGACAATCCCTCACCAGGGATTAGGATTTACCTGCACTCATATAATTATTAGAGTATCAGCATAGCTAAGTGAATAATTTCATTTACTTACTATGTAATGATTTTTTGAATTAACATATTGTTATGCAATTAAAGTTACCTGATTGTTGCCATTCTTTCTGGAGTTCCACTACAATCTAGAATATTTTGAAGGTGCGCATGGTAACAAACACACATTGTGTGCATGTTTGTGTGTGTGTGTGTGTGTGTACACGTAGGGTATGTGTGTGTACACATACTTTATTTAGCCTAGCATGGTGGGGATTGTGGTTTTGGCAATCCTGGTCTTCGTCTTAGCCATGGCCAACTTGACCGATGCCCAGCTAGTTCTGACTTCTGAATTATTCTGAAAAATGCCAGGTGAATTCAAATTGTTTTTAGTTTAAAAAAAATGTCAAACAAACATAAAACCAACCAGACAATATAATGTTAAAAAGAGTCCTTTTTTACATGCAGAGGGACAGACAGTTTGATTAGCACAAACCAATATGTTTAGATTGGGACTTTCAGATGCCCCTCCTCCCTTTTACTGTATGGTTCTTTAAGCTTTGAACTGAAGTCCTGTTTTCGAATTCATGATGGGAAATATGATGCCCTCACCACTATAGTAGCAAATTCATGTGAAACCGACACGTCATTGTACCTCCCCCCCCCCCCTTTTTTTTCTCTCTTTTTTTTTTTTGATTAAGTTTAACTCAGAAACCATACAGCCGCAGGACAAATTAATGCCAAGGGTAGCTTAATTATTAGTATGGTCATGTCACCGATTTTTGATAAGCTCAAATTACCAAAGAGCTTATGCCAGAAATGCAACAGGACTCTATTCTTAACACATTTTGACAATATCTGTCAGGGTAGTCGAATTGACATTGCACAGTCTTTCACATTTGGTGCATATCATTGCATTCAAAATATTTACATTCGGTCCAAAGTTTAATATTGGATTGATAGAATTTTTCCTTTGCGTCATTCACTCATGAACATAAAGTCATGAGCTATGATGACGAATCACAGTGGATGGAAAGGATTTTTCCTTCGCATCATTCCCTCATGAACATAAGGTCATGAGCTATGATGACGAATCACATAGGGCACTGATATATCCACTGATGCAGCACTACATTTTTCAACATGACATGACCCCAGAAGAGCATAATGGTACACAGCAACCTAAACATGATTTTAAACAAAACTTTATTACATTTACACGTTGGGAATCCCTGTCCAAATAATGAATAAAATATTTTTCTCAAGAACTTTATTTTATGTGTTATTGTCTTTGATTACCTTTAGACGTCATCACTTGTTATGTTTGTTCTCTCTGACACGTTTACTCCCACGACAATGAAGCTATTGTGAGGGAATTTGGTTTGATTTTAACAGTTTTGTGGCAGATGTTAAACTGATGTTTACTCCGATAAATGTAAATGTAAGTATTGGATGCTCACATATCGATTCACAATGATGAAATGACTGACGGGGCTATTAAGTCAGTGGCTCACGCAGTTAATGGCCTCTACAGCCCCTACAGTCATTTCGTCCACATGCCTAGAAATGCAGGAGTTTAATTTTTAAATGACCCACAGGGATAACTTTCCTGCTTGTATTCAGAATTTTCCAGATTTTTTTTTTGGGGGGGGGGGGGGGAGGTATCCTGAAGTCTGCAAAATTCTACATTTTGGAACAAATTGCACTTGTGATGCATTGCTAGGGGTCGGAAAGAGTAACAAACCCAAAGGTGTGTTGCTGACATTACGTTCTCTCGCCCCACGGTTTCTGCCTCAGAATCAAAATATTTTATGCATGGAAGCAGTGCCCAAGAACAGTGGCATCATGTTTTCCAAAGGTCTATGATATACAATAGATTAAATAAACGGGCACAAGAGTGTCGCATTTTAAGTGCAGATCTGACCCCGCAGCCGCCTACAAGGAAAAACAAGAGGACTGTGGTATTCCCGTGCTCAGCTGACCTTACATGTATATTACATGCATAAGTGCTCCTACGAATTTCAGAATGAACCCAAGGTAACTTTTATTTAAAACCATCATCACTGTTGCTGGCATGAACATATTTGCTTACCGATTTTTTCGAACTTTGATAATTTATTAAAAATCATAAAATGACAGCACCTCCATGTATTGAACTAATTTGCTGAAGATCAAGTCCACTGACGTTCCGATTGAACCTGAAAGACGATTTTACTGGAACTTTGGGAGAAAACGTCAAGAAAAGTGAAAACCCACAAAATTCTTTAATAAAGTGGAAAATTTTCGCATCACGGCCTGTTAAACACATTAAGGTCTAAAGTTCACCATATCTATCCCTATGCAATTTCAAAGCAATTAACTTGTCAGTTTTGGAAAGGATTTTTAGAGGTTTTAACGAGAAATGAACAAAAAAATCTGTAAATCTTAAAATCATTGGTGCGTGACCATTTGTATAAAGTGGTAGAGACCGGCCCTGGGTACATCCCCACCAAGTTTGAAGTGAATATGGTTAACAGTTTTGGGGGAGTGGTTATGAATGTGAATTTCCGTTGCAATCCCCGTTGATTTCCATTGTCATCATTCGGAATATATGCATCAAATGGCAAGTACTAAAGTTTAAAAAAACGCTAAAGATCAGACATGTGGAATATCATCAACAACTTTGTTTCACCCTTCCACAAGCTGCATTCCAATCGAGTTTCAGAAGAATCTAAATGACGGTTATGGAGAAGTTTGAAACAGTGAAAATGCGCAAAAATTCGTTTAAAACAGAAAAAGTTTTGCAGCGCTACTTGGTGAACAGGGTAAGTTGTACGGGCCCCCGGAAGTGCCATCTGTGCAACTACAAAGCAATTATATTCGCGGTTTTGGAAATTTATTTTTTAAAGATTTTGCCAAAAAAAATAGACAAAAATTCCAACAAATTTTTGAAAATCATTGGACTGGGACCATTTGAACTAACTTGGTGGAGACCTACCAAGCGTATTTCTCCAAATTTCAAGTAAATTCAGCACGTGGTTTGGAAAACAAGTCGAAATTGTGACTTGTGGACGGACGGATCACTTGCCTTCAGTCTGCTGACGTAAAATAACAATCCAAGCTCTTTACTTCCTATATTCAACCCAGTGGCTGACAATGACTAAACTTATAACTTACTTAATAGCTGCCATCACGTTCGACACTTTTGTTTGTTTATTTATCTTTTTTGGGGGGGAGGGGGCTCAAGGCTCTGACAGCCAAATAAAATTATAAATGGTCATCAACAGGCACTGTAAATCATATTTCACAGCCTTACATTTGCTGAAACAAGAAGTCATGCAGCTTGCTAAATGCCCTTATGTGCTTACACAGAGGATTTAGACTTGAAGCCTCTGTACACATATTTAGAAAAATTAGGTTTCATATTTTACTCTGATAAAATGCATGCATAAAAAAGCCCTTATTGCCCTACGTCCTTTACAACTTATAAAGTTATTCTTTACTCCTCCCATAATTTTGACGAACATGTCTATCATATAGATATGTGGACTGATTCATCAGGTAAGTGTTATCTCCCACCATAAAGAAAGCCAGCAGTCTACGAATCAAGTCACATCTTCCCTCCTTGCACGGCAGTGTTTTCAAATCCCAAATTAAACATGACTGCCACCGCGTTCATCGTGTGTTCACTGGTCCTTTCGGGCATATGTTTATTGCGTGTAAGCTTTTTACCATACAGATAGTGGAATGGGTTTTTTGGCTCCCAGATGAGTGAAACCGCAGGCACCCTGACACTTTCACGCCCAGATCGCCAGGGATGCAGGGAGGCACAATGCCTCTAGTGGGTGTGAATGTATTTACCTAACAGGCTGAGCAAGGCATTTTACTGAAGGCACACGTGTATATGTTTCTTTATAACGTCTTCTAGCCATCCAACATATCACAAAAAATAAAACAGAGAAAGAAGGATATTTCCTGTATTTTGGTTTGTGGTCGTTCATTGATGAAATGGTTACATGGTCAAACATGAGTGGTTAGGCCACTCAGGTTGAGTAGAACAGCTTGTCGATTGCGAATTGATTTTTTAAAATAATATATTTCTTGCATAAAAAACAGAGTACTTTAAACAATCCTGTTAAGAATTTGCGACCACATACATTGTAAAGTCAAGTAAAAAGCAATAGGCTCTTAACATTTAGAAAAAGCCTTTATTGCTGAAGAAACCGGTAGACACTGACGGCATCATGCATTTGCCGGGCATTCCAGGGAATATTGAAAATAACAACCAAAAAGGTGCATTGTACATAACCTTTTTTCTGGACGTCTCGTGTGATACTGTATGTCACGTACAATTTATGTCTGGTTGCGTCGTCGGCAATCTAATCATATTTATTTGATACTTCGAACATGATTTTTCTATGACCATGTGCACATGTAAAATTAATATTACTGTTTGGAAACATGACTACATTTTGTTGTTTTTATGGTAATTCAGCTGATACAGTTTGTTTCATTTCATAGCGATGATGATCTTTTAGCAAATTGAAAAGTAGTCCTCAGTCAGATTTCGACCGGAGCTACACCAATTACAAATGGGCAATTGGGAATACATGGTTCGAATGAAAAATATCTGTGTACGTAGCTATTTTATGGAGTCCTTTAATGTTTTTCAAAAGGGGGAGGACATTCCGTGCTTTTATCCACGTAATCATAAACTGAGCTTTGAAACACAGTAAAAGAAAATATAGAATATACATCTCGCAATCTTTCATGTCACCTGTTAGACATATTCAATTTTCACAGTGAGAGTTACAGTCATAGTCTGATAAACATCGTGATGTACCAAAAAATTTTATATTGAATGAGCATAGGAAGAGAAAATACCTGCTTCACACCAACCGCAACAAATGCCTGGTCTTTTTACCACCTTTTGTCCCGGCATGCATTTCCTCTCGGGACATTTCATCCATCAACAATGCTTTTGAAAGAGACCCGTGTTGACTATTGGTTCACAATAACAATATACAAGACAGGGCGGCTTGTTCAGTAGCGGAATTGCGCCCGGTCCGTATGTCCGGCCGTCGTGCTTACATTCCTTTGACACTGGATACGACACTTTCTCTACGTAACTGCAAACGGTATTTAGCAGCATTGGTGACGCGAATAACCAGAAAGCAACATGTGGCTGCATTCTCAAAGACTTGTATTTCTGGACTTGATAGATCAGAATACAGCCCTATCTGCTGCTGGTTGCAATGCATTGGGCATTTATAAAATCATTCAAACTAGTAATGACTCATCGGATCATTAAAATACACAGGTGATTATATTTAAAGAGTGTGTTTATGCACGCCTTACCAAACCACGACATCAGCTGACATACGATCAAAATCCATGACAATTGTGACAGATACGTGGACATGAGCACAGTCTTGCTTACTTTTTGATGATCAATAAGATTACGAGTTTAAGGAATAGCAGGAGTGTCAGATGTAGTTAGTTACTGAGCTGGCAAAATTGGCTGAATTGACATCGATACACCAATGCATTCTGATGATGGATATTTACTGCATGTAATTTGCATTTGCACACAATATAATTATGTTCCTTACGGAACCTAGCTCGCCATTTCCCCTCACTCCTGAGCCAGGGTGCCTTGCTGTAGGGGACAAAAGTCGCCGATACCTGTGTCGTTACTATTTCGTTGCGACTGTATTCACCTCTGTTATAGGTCTTAAAGATAATAAGTGAACACGTTAATAGACATATCATATTTATCCTACTCCTGACAAATAAACAAACAAAAACAAAAAAACCACAAGAACCAAAAAGAAAAGTCGAAAGAGAAAAAATTAGAAAAAAAAGTAAAATAACGAAAGTTGACAATCATATGAACATGATCTGTATATTCTATTTTTGCTATTTTTTCTTAGGAGTACGTGTGTATGAGGCACAGAAAGATATGTTATCACTATATTGTACCTAACATTCTGTTATTTTTGTCAAGGATCCTTAGTTACATTGAAAATCCTGGTTTTAACACAAAATAGGGAAAAAGCCTCCGACACAAAGTCAAGGACAATCAAGTCTGCATAATATCATATCAAATTTTTGCTGTTTTACAAAATCTGCTTTGGAATCTAAATTCGTTTTTTATTTTTTAAAAAGGTCAAGATAATTTTACTTTTTCAAATAGGTAAAAATTGTGGTGTACTGTATATACAAAACAAAATTCAATAGGAATGTGACGCAATAGATTTTTTCACCTGGATTGCCATAGCACACACACCATAGCTAATCTAAATAGATAACAAAAGACACAGACACAGTAGACGTGTGGTGGCATAAATTCTGCCATTTACTTGAGAGGGGCACAGATGGGATGTAACAATGTTTTTGTTCCATACTAATAAGTCCTTTATGTGTTAATAGGCCAGTTGAAGCCGATTTTTTCCTATAATAAGATCTATTAAACATGTTCTCGAGTCTCACTAAAATGCCCTTTCAGAGATTTCAGAATCTCACCCTACTTGCGCTTGTCACAGAATAAAATCCAACAGATTTGTGTATGCATATTCTTGGTTAAAGCATGGTATTTACTGCTACTGAAGGGAAATGGTACAGGGTAATAACATGAACAAAGGAATCAATTGGAGAATTGGCTTTGGCCTTACACTAGGAGAAAGGTTTACACTGTCCAGCTCTCACTGGTCAACTATATGGTCAGGAAGGGACGAGGAACCAGGAACAGCAACACCAAAGGACAATTTCATGGGCAGGCAAGAAACCTGGCTTTTATGCTTGTGTGCTGTGATTTCTGCATGTTTCAAAGTTACTTTCTGTTTATTCAGGCGCTGCATCTCATACAGCTGTTTTCCCTGCCAACTGGGGGTGATGGTTGCATATTTTGCCAGCTAGATATAGCCACGCTTATTGCCGCAGCTGACCATTGTGGTATTCAGGTCTTCAAGTACCACCTAAAACGTTAATCTGATTAACTAAAATTGCTGTTTGATTCAGCGAATTAAATAAAGGTCACCCATAGGAACAACGTCAGAACTAAGGAGTCTAACGTTTGTCTTCATGAAATTTATTTAATTTCAAAGTAACTAACCTGGCACTTTCCGTGAATCGTTCCAACACGCAATCCCCCACCCACACTCCATCCCCAAAAAGGCAAAGCAAAGAAACAAAAAAAAAAACAAGAAATAATAATAAAATTCAAAGACAATAAAAACAAAAACAAAACAAGAAGCAAAGGCAAAATTCGGACAATGGGAGGCAATCGATCCTATAATACCACCTGATTAATAAAAACAGCAAAGCCAAAACGCTGTACTAAATTTAATACTTTTGTTCCTCCCAAAAATCTGTCATAGGTCAGTCCATATGACTTGTTCCAGAAAACGTACAATTTACATGGTTGACTGAAATGAAATAAAAGTCAGCATAGCATACAATGAGAAATATGTATGAATTGTGCATTTCCATTAAGAAGAGCATTATCTGAAAAATCTGATATTTTTTTTAATATCTTGCCTTGCGACATAGCACGTATGCACAGCCACACCACATGGCTATCTGTCTCTTGATAAAATACCGGTATTTGTACACGTGTGAAGATGATGATGTGAGGTATTATTATTATTATTTATATATTAACATCTGGTCAATACTTTATTGGATCCAATGCCACATGCAATGTATCTACGTGATATGCCATGTGAAGTATATAATAAAACATGCTAAAGTCTTTTTTTTCTTTTGTCATGCTGAACAAACCAGAACAACAAAGCGCCGTGCTTCTACATATATTATATTGTAAATATTTATTTAAAAACTGGATTGGCATCTGATGAGTCGCTAAACGATAGCGTTCTGGATATACAATGATACAAAAAGGTTATTTGAAAACACACCGAACAAACACGGGATTCTTTTGGCATGTAAGATTCAATACAAGTACAGCTGTAAGTCATAGTTATCAATTTATATAAGGTGTGACGTGAGTAATATACAACTTTACCGCACCATGTCAATGTTTGATGCATCGTAAAGATCAGCACCATCATAGACTCAGTTTTCTAAGATTTCCTCACCTGCAATGTTAACTAATACATGTGATTGTACACTTCATTATTCCAATTCATTGCACATTCACAAGATAATCATAATTTTCAGAATTCTCTGTGCATCAATTCATTGGATCAGAGCATTGTAACTCATTTTATCCGGCATTCAGAACCATTTTCTATACAACTAGTGACTCCTCCAGTCACTCTGCTAACAGTCAGTGTCCCGTTAAAATCTGCACTAAATACATACATGTAGATCTGCCATTATTCACATTCTGTGATGAGTTTTTCTTATATATATATTTATCACATCAATAATAGTTAATGTGATATTTTTCGGGCGAAAAAACTGGCGCTCCTGAATTTTTCGATCATACTGTGGTTTTGTTAATGTGCACAAATTTTCATAAAATGTTGTTGAAAAAATACTGAGGTTTACGAACACATAAACGTAACTTTTTGGACAACAAAAACCTTCCTAAACATGATGAAAAGGGTAAAGGTAAAGCAAAAAATTAAAAAAGGTTGTGCAAATCCAGGATAGAAGTCCAAGGAAAACAACACAAAATCATATGAAATAGATGTCAAGTAGAAAGGTATATTATTCACGAGGTCCAATCAAAATTATTTTTGCTTCGTCAAAATGAACCCCTCACTATGGTTCGAAGTAAGTTTATAAAAGCATATTACAGGTCAAAAAGTCAGTCTTGCATAAAAGTTACAGGAATGAAAAGGAGAAAGAAAATATTTTTTCATTCCCAAAAAGAGATTTATTCAGCCCGACCTCAAAGTTGTGACGAATACCAGTATTTCCTTGTGTGTGCATTTAAACACCTATAGTTTGTTTTGTTGAAAGACACATACACATGGGCCCCCTTGTGCCAAGTAGCCCAGTAACTGTCTAGCGCTAAAGGTAGGAAAACCACAAAAATATTCAGTTCCGGAAACAAACAACAATAAGTTTGCATATCAAATGTTTCACAATTTATATCCAAATTAACTTGTCTTGTCACAAAATAGGTGATAAATGACTGATAATTGATAAATTTAAAGATATCAAGGTTAGAAATAGGTTAAAGAAAATACCAACATGCACCTCCAAAACAAGAGTGTACTGGAGAATTAAGCATTAGGGGGCGCATGTAGGCAGGGTTTAGTCGAGTACACGTACAGTGACACTTCGGTAAACTTTATACTTACTGACTCACTCTACACTTACCTTTATGACGTATTTTCGAGGTTTTGAAGGGTAAAAATCATGGCATTCAAAATGTCCATGCTTATAAAATAGGTGTCAACCCCCGAAGGCGTAGCCCCGTTGCCTCAAAACTCTGTGGTTCGTGGAGTTGCCTCAAAACTCTGTCGTTCGTGGAGTCTCTAAGACAGGAGCCCATGGTCAAAACGACACAGTTTAGACTCTATGAATTCTACTCATATACCTTTCACTCCGAAGTATACTGTGCTTTTAATTCTAATGGAATCTTCCAATACTGATTCTACTGAGGGCTCACACTGTAAATTCATGACGAAAAATCTCATGGTGTTTGATTTTCGTTACCCATGCCACAGCCATATGCAATTCTGTATATCTCTTAAAGTAAGTCAATCTAGGGCTAAACACGATAGCATAGCAAACACATTTATCATCATGATTTTAGTCGTTAATGTTTACAGACGATCTTCGACGCCTTCACACATTTCAAATGTGACTCCGGTGGAAAAATGTACAATTGTTTCCCAAATATTCATCCAAGACTACAAGAAGTATGTTTTTTTTCAGAGAATGGCAGACCTAATACGGATTTTGGCATTCAGTTGAAACTTGCTTGGTATTGTCCTTGCATATTATCTACTTTAAAACGTTTCCTTATACTGCATGAGTCAGAGAAAATCAAAACAGGTTTCCCAAGTAAACTCTAGTCCTTAAGCTCAAAACGGCACCATGAATCGCTTTTTATAATAAACACATTTTCTTTACCTGCCTGCGCAGATCTACTGCGCAGGCAAGTAAATAAATTATGTCCTCAATTGAAAGCTCGTCCAGAAATAACTTTCTTTCATTTTAAAAAATTACAATTAATTTTGTCAAGAATTGTACACAACTGAAAAATACACATGTTCAAGTTATCTGAAGCAGTTTGCATCATAATTCACAGAGATGTAGGGGAAGCCAGCTGTTTTTTTTATGCTGCAAAGTATCAATTAAAAGCGGCTTGTAACACTTCCTATGATAGCTAAGAATAAACTATATTGTACATCTTTGTATGTCCTGTTGGAAGCAAGCGCTTTCTGAGAAATTCATTAACTTGGTCAACACCGCAAGCACGACTTCCAAGATAATTTCAGAGCTGAATGTTAGCTTAATGGGCTCACCAAGTGCACCAAAGGCAAATCTTTGCACATTTTAAAAGTTAAGGCTTAAACATATTTCTCTCCCTGTCCCTTACTACCTGCCGACCTATTTTCTAACGCTAGCTACAGTGATCTTGTTTAACTGTAAAGCAATGCAAGGTATTCTAAACCTACCCAACAGCCTCTCCATTTTAATTACCTGTCTGCTTTTCCATCGAAATGTATCTACCAGCATGCTCATCTCATCAAGAAGACTACTCACAGACAGCTTGATCTAATAGCTAAATGATCAAATTAATATTCTAATCAGTACATACTCAAAAGAAGGAGAGATTAAAATGATGCCATAAAAAAAAATCATATTTTTTGTTTCTGCGTTAACATATTTGGTAATGAAGCCAACCAGTAATCGACTTTTACGTTTATCGTGGTGGTTACTATGCTTTTTGAAATTTAGAAAATTAATGTGGCATTTCGAGGTGAACCCAGGAAAACTACCATTCTAGTATGATACAAGATATCGTCATGATGATTTATTTGATATCATTTCCGAAACTATTAAAAGTGGCATATAATTGACAGGTGGTAGCAAGCAACCCCCAGGTGGCGCTTGCATTGCCTTGCAGCTGCCGCAGTCCATGCAGCAAACAAAAATTCCGTAAAAGTATATCATTCCGAACAGAAAGAACTAACATTTTCTTCAATAAACGTTTATTTTTTCATGACATCGTTTTTAAGTCTTTCTATTTAGGTCATCTATTTGTCGAAGGAATACCCGCAAGAAATATGATACAACCACAGTCCAGCAGGAGCTGCATCGAGTTCGAAGCAATGTGGAGGTTTTCATTAACATTTGAAGGCGCTGTATATCGGCAGCTGGCCTACAAGGGGGGATTGCAGGAGTAATGCATTCACTTAATGGTAGTACAAAGATGTGGCGTCACACATACAAACTTTTAAAGAAGAAATGGTTAATAACTGTGGGAACACAACTCAGTATCACTAGAATGTAGCTGACTATATATTACTCATACCACAAATAATTTGCAATCAATTGTAAGCAGATGGTCTCATACGCGTGCGTCCACGTCACTGGGCATCACGCCTTGTGAGTATGCTGGGAAACCTTAGAATACCTATTGCCGTCATTTTGTAAGTGATTATCGCGCAGTGTACATACCATGTATACCAAGGTAGGTCACCCACGTTTGAACCATTCATAGGTATGACAATATTAATCGTGTGGAATTTTGAAGAATTTGCTCAAATGAGTTCTCATCAAAGAAACTAAATTCACAAAACTGCCGCGCGATCTTCAAAATTAGTTCCAGTCACTCATTGTCGAATTGTGCAAAGCCTTTTCTGCACAATTGTGAATAACCATATACAATTTGTAAGTTCTAGCTAAAAACTTGACTTATGATTCGGAAGCCAAAACAAAGTCTGTGATCTTGAAATGGGTACATTTCGAACGAAATTTGGAAGACCTAGCTAGCTAAAAAAAAGTTTGAATTGCCATCGAGAAAGCATATGTACGAACGCAAGAACTGACAAACAGACTCTGCAATCACCATAAGAACCTTGAATTGTAACACACAAGGCAACAAACACCGTGGCCTACCACGGACACTTGTGCATCATGCTAACGTTTTGACAGAAAATCAAAATATATGGTATGGTGTTATAGTGAAAAAAAATCAAATGAAGTTGTATCACCAAGTGGTCTGTAAAATTCAATTTGACCGTGACTTCTCGTGGTACAACAGGTGAGTCCACTGGGAGTCCACTGTGGATTATAATCAAAAACTTTGAATTAACCATGGTAAAATAACAAAACAAGAGGACTGTGACAGTCCTGTGCTCAGCTAACTAACTTACCTTATGACCTTGGAAATGATGTCAAGGTCACTGACCTATTCTGAATGTAACTTTTATACAGGGCCATCCCCATGTGCAAGATCAAAGTCACAGTACAAATACTTCTCAGGTTATCACGCAAGCAGTAAAATCCATGTTAGTGGCCCTGTGACCTTGAAAATGAGATCAAGGTCATTAATGTACAGTCTCAATCTTTACTAAATAGAGGACCACCAACAAGCTCTACATCAAGGTCCTACCTTCCACATGACTCAAGTTACAAAGTGAAAAGTAAAATTCACTTAAGTGTCTGGGTCCCAGTGACCTTGGGAATGAGGTTAAGGTCACCCATGTACTCTCTAAGTCTGGCCTTTGCTCAGGACAACCATCACGTTCAACATCAAGGTCAAAAAGACAAAGATTGTCAATTAGCATTGCAAATCCTAATGACTTTGCAATCCCCATTGACTTGCATGGTAATCAACAGGCATGTCAAATCAACAAGAAAAATTCCTAAAAAACCTTGAAATCACTGGGCCGTGAAAATTTGAATAAACTTGGTAGAAATCCACCAGAGACACATCCCCACCAAGTTTGAAGTGAATCCGGTAAACGGTTTTCAGATGAGGTTGAAAATGTAAACTACCATTGCAATTCCCATTGACTTACATGGTAAACAATAGGAATGTATGCATTGACCAACAAGTACCTGAATTGAAAAATTCGTTAAAAATCAGGGATAAACAGCAATGCCACCCGGTGAACAACCTTATGTGACCCTTCCACAAGGAACATATCCACCAAGCTTCAGCACAATCTGAGAGACTGTTTTGGAGAAGTCGAAAATAGCAAAAACGTACAAAAATTCATAAAAAATCGAAAAAAAATTGCAGCGCCACTTGGTGAACAAATTTAGGTCTGAAGGTGCCAGGAAGTGTCCCTATACAATTTCAAAGTAATTGGCCATGCTGTGTCGGAGAAGAAGGTTTTTTAAGATTTCCCCAAAAAATGAACCAAAAAAATCAAAAAAATCCAAAATTCACTGGACCGTGACCATTTGAACAAACCTGGTAGAAACCCACTCAAGGTACATTGCCACCACATTTGAAGTCAATCTGGATGATGGTTTTGGAGAGGAAATAAAAAATGTGATTTAGCATTAGAATATCCATTGACTTACATAGTAATCATTGGGGATGCTGCATTGACCGACAAGTACCCGAATTAAAAAAAAAAGTTAAAAATAAGGAATCCAGAGCAGAGTTACCTAGTGAACAACACTGGTTGACCCTTCTGCAAGGAACATATTCATCAAGTTTCTGCTTAATCTGAGTGACGGTTCTGGAGATATAGTCGAAAATAGCAAAAACACACATAAAATCATTACAAAAAATTGCAGCGCCCTCTGGTGAACAAATTCAGACCTAAGAGTCTCCGGAAGTGTCCCTGTGGGATATCAATGCAATTGGGTCAGCTGTTTCGGAGAGGATTTTTTAAGATTTGCCAAAAATTGAAAACAAAATCCTTAAAAAATCCAAAATCACTGGACCGTGACATTTTGCACAAAAGAGACCTATCCAAGCCATATCCCCACCAAATTTGAAGTGGATCTGGCAGACGGTTTTGGAGAAGAAGTCGAAAATGTGAATTGTGGACAGACAGACAACGACAGACAGACGGACGACGGACGACAGACCCTCACAAAAGCTCAGCTGACTGACAAGTCAGCTGAGCTAAAAATTCAGTAAAACAATTATCTAAGCTAAACTTGACTCAATTTTTGCCATGTGAAGAATTTCCAATGTAAACCAGCCAAAAAGGGCTTTGTGGATAAAATAAAATATGCCTAAGAAACGTTGGGCAATAAATTACTTCTGGTTTTAAAGTCCAAATGAACAACAGTGAAAAATTTCTTGCTAGCAACAGACTCATTGTGCCTCACCCACCAAGCCAGTGGGCATATCCTGGTTTTCCCTGTACATGACAAGTCCATCTGTTTATTCATTCGATTTTCCATCTGCAGAGCATTAGGACTTCACACTTGTGTCATGAAAATCACCAAAAGAAAAGATTGGCTCACATTATTATATTCAGTAGATTATTACTAAATTGGCACCATAAAAATGTGCCACGGGTTTTGTTTGTCTGTACATCTGTATCTTTGTAGTCTATCTGCTTTACTTTGCCAGTCATATTTCTTCTTCAAGTCAGAGTGGACATCGAAGTTAAAAGTGTTTTACTTTCTAATATAAATGTATCAATGTAACGATGTTAACTTGCATTTGAAAACGGTACATTTGGGGGCCACAGGTATTGTTCAAAACATGAATAGGAAATGACATATGAGGTTTCACCTGATGCCATCCCTTTTTAGCCCGAGTGACCTTAAAAGGTCAAAGTTAAGCCACTGCCAAAGAAGTCTTTGTAGGTGGCAAATTGAGCACTTTATGACCATATTTACCTACAAACATGAATTGCAAATCACATGTATCATGCGTATACCTTTATGCAGAGCTGCTTTGGGCTTTGAGGGACTTTGAAAGTTCAAAGCAAAGTCAGCGGCCAAATACTAAAGAAATGCCTGCAATGTACTTCTCATGCCAATAAAAATTTGAAGTTTGTCCTTTTATTATTTACATTACCTTTTCTTTTTTCTTCCTGGCTCTTTTTGGGGAATATTACAATTCTCATTTTATATACTTGAATGGAAATATTATTCAAAAACAAAAACAAAAATAAATAAAAATAAATAAACGGAGGTTGCTGATGGTACTCCATTCTCTCAACGCTATTTTTGTGTCCTGGTTTATATTTATTTCGTCATTTCTTAAATATATTAGAGATGCATCAGTGTCAACAGGTGTCAGAGGCAAGAGATTATAGTTCCAGTTGGAGACAAAATGGAGGCGCTTTGTCATAATATGACTAGGGCATCCATCACGCCATCAGTTGCGTTGATGAACAACATACCGTCGGGCAGTAGAAAATCATTTGTCAGTGGTCGCGTTGTTTCAACAAATCGATGACACCATGTTTGAAATGAGTAGTCCATGGGGACATGCAGCTACTTTCAAACATCTGCAAGGGGATCTGCCTATCCTCCTCCTCTTCACAGATGGAGGGACTGGCCATCAACACACCTTAGAAAGTGTTCGTCTGTCCCAGATTTGTCTGTTTTTTTTACCTAGAACTTGACATGTTCATTGCTGAAAGGTACGCCCTGGGGTAGAGCTTTACCAAAACTAAGCAGAACGCATAAAGTCTTTGCTCAACCTGGCCTGTCAGAACTGTGCATTTTAAGGTAAGTGTACTTATGAGTACCTAGTGTTTCGCAATTAGAAATCACATCATGCGACTCGAATTTTGCCTTGCATATATATCTGTAGACCTTTTTATGTCAATAAAGTTATAGCACTACAACTACGTATATATGCGTGCCAGACTAATGGACTTCATCGAATTATTAGAGATTGAATATATATATACATGTTTTACTCTCAGTACAGTCATAACTGCTATTTGCGACCTTGTGCCAGAAAAAAGGAGTCACATGCTTTAAAAACTTTTAACTCATTCTAGGTAACATTAATAAAAGAAGGTCCCAACATATGGAATAGGTGGTCTGTAAAACAGACTATTTAATTTCATCTTTACATGTACCTAGATCTGATTTCTGAAGCAGGTACCTTGGGAAGGGTTTTGAACACGCAGGGAACATCTTGAAATTTACTGGCAGTTTGATACAAAGCTTCTACTACCTGTTTTCTTTACATGAAAAAGGGTGTTCAATTTCACACATTTTCATATTTTACTTTTATATCTGAATATACTAACAATAAAACATGTGAAATGTTTACTGATACAGATTAAAGATGCTGGGTAGTGAGGAACGCGCCATTAAGTCATATGGGTCTATGAAAAGCATCAGGGAACATCCAGAAATGAAAGCTGATTGGTTACAGTAAATCGGAGAAACAAGAAACATAATCTCACGAAAATTCAGTTGAAGTGGAGAAAATTTTCCAGAACTTGACATTGATAATGTATTACTTCTTTAGAAATACATATTCGGCCATGGTCATTTGCATGTACTTGCAGAGTGCTATAGTCGCACCTGCTATACGTGGCCACCCCTTCTGCCAAGAAAGAGTGGCCACATACAGCAGGAAAGCTGTCACCACAGGCAAATTTTACAAATAAACTGATTCCTATGTCTGAGCCGAGTGACCACAAAAAGCAATGCAGCTGTCCAACAACTGTGTTTTATTCTATTTTGCAGATTACCAAAGGAGAAGCTGTCAAGTCAGCAGTATATTTTGCATAGAAGAAAACACACTGCTGGGAACATCAGTCCACCTTTCAAATTCGCAGATGTTCAGATCCCAACTGCTGTGATCCTTGAAAAGATCTTAAAGAAGAATTGAGGTACCTATCAGACCCAGTTTTGGATGAAGATGGATGTCATTTTCCCGGCGGTAAAATCATTTAAATGCGTGATAGATTCACGTTCAGTATACATTTTCCCTGGGCATTTGAAGAATGGGCGATGTGGCCGAGAGCTCGGTGCTGGATTCAATTTATTGTTGGAAATTGTTCGGCCGTCGCGGTCTCATGGGTTTTTGTTAAGGGGTCAGTTTGCTTGTTTGACCTTTGTAATTGTCTGTGCGCCCTGGTGAATTGATTTCGTGCTTAGTGTCTATATTAGGTAATGTTTCTAGTTTTGCTGGGTGAGATTCCCTTATTTGGTAATACTAAAAGAATCACAGGGCAGGTGGATGTAGATTTGATTTGTGATTGGATCTTAGATTTTCTTGTTGAACTTTAGGGGATATATAAGGTCGAGATTGGTATGCTCGGCACCCTGTGTTCGCAGTCTGTAGAAAGGTTAACATTGTTCAAGACAGGCCAAAGCGTAGCAATGTGGTACAAATTGTTACTTCTACTGTTGGGTTTTTTTAACCAAGGCGTCAAGGGTTCCATCGTGTAAGTACGGCTATTGGTGAATTTGCCTATTTTGATAGTTGATCGTTACATATGTGGTTTCTTGTTGAAATAAAGTATGGTCCCTGACTGTTGTGTTATATATATATATATATATATATATATATATATATATATATATATATATATATATATATATATATATATATATATATATATATATATATTCTAGTGTCCGTGAGAATGCCCGTTGTCAGTGTAAGGCGTTCACTTTTTGCGACCAAAGTCCTTGGGGAGCCAAACTTTCGGTGACCGTTTTATCATTTAGGTTTAAAATATTCAGCGGATAAATTTGTGCACTGTTCTAAAATGCATACTGTTTCTATATGTAGATTTTCGTGGTGCATTTATAGTAAGTCCCCTGTCGCTGAATAGGATATAAAGACATGTGAATTTAGGCTCGTAATATTAGTTTACTTTATATTCATCAGGAGGCGCTATTAAAAGTGCATTAATATATTTGTGTTCTCACGTGGTCTAGCTTATTAGTAAGATTTAATGCTTAAGTGTATGTGTTCTTATTTGCGGAGTGCTGAGCCTTGTAATAGTTTTATGTTAAGGTAAAGATGTATGACAAGGTATATGTTTAAATAGAATTCTAGAGAAAGATAAATGTATTGTTACACGTAAAAGTTAGCTTCATGTATCAAGTATATAAATTTCTGTGCACATATGTAAAATTACTAATGGTGTAAAATATAAGTGATAGGTATAAAGTAAAGTATTAAATGTAAATATACGGATATATATCGGTGTAGATTAAAAGGTATATGGGCATATAAGGTTATACGCGCCTATGAGGTTAGTGCAGCGATAAAATGCCCTATACTGGAGATTAGGTGTGTTTTCTTTATTTTTTTTGTACTGATTATATAAAATTATTTCGGTGTATGTCTCAAGAATGGCCAAACTGTGTGTTCAAGCGTTTGCGTGGTGTACCGCTCTGGATTCCATGTTATGTGTGTGGCCCTTAAGAGTTAATAAAGAAAGACTTTCCTCTGGGACTTGGTGTCGGTTGTTAATTCGGATGTGTGGACACTTGATAATGGATGTGTGGACTCTTTATACTTGACAATGGAAAACATTATAAACCCTACAACGAGGTAAATGTCAGTCATGTCAATATAACAGATCTTTTTGGGTGAAGATGACTTTTTATCAGGATATAATATTAATATGCAATCACCCTTCGTCCGTCCGTCATCTGCCTGTCCACAATTCACATTATTGACTTTAAAATTTTCTAAAACCGTTGGCTATATTCACCTTAAAATTGGTGCAAGTGTACCCCTAGTGGGACTTTGCTAAGTTTGTCAAATGGTTATACTCCACCGATTTTTGGATTTGAATTCATTCTTTCTTGTGTTCATTTTTGATAGCATCTTTAACATTTTCTCTGAAACCGCTCGTTCAATTTCTTCAAAATCACACAGGGACAGTTCTGGGAACCTCTAGTTTTGAATTAGTTCATTGAAACCCGGTGCATTTTTTCGAATTTTTAAAGAATATTTGTGTATTTTCACTATTTTGGACTTGTCTAAAACCGTTGCTTTGATTGATCGATCTGAAACTTCATAGCAATTTTCCTTTGTAGGGTTTAAACAAAGTTGTTCATTAAATACTGTTACTAAGGTTTGGGGGGGTGGTGTTTTTTTATTTTTTTATTTTTTTTATTTTTTTGTTTTTTTTTTTTTTGTTTTTTGGTTTTTTTTGTGTTTTTTTGTTTTTTTTTTTGTGTTTGTTTGTTTGTTTTTTTTGGTTTCTTTTCTTTTTGTTTTTTTACTACTCTAAAGTGTAAGCTAGGCAAAGATATGCTAAGCTTTCTTTCGGGACGCTTAGCTTTGAAAAAACGTTGCCCTGAGTTGCTTTGCTTTGATCTTCTGAGTTCCGGCTGTTCACACAGCCCTGTTGTTGAAAAATGCAATCTGAGTTGTAGGTACCAGTCTTGTAGGGAAAAATTATGACAATAGGTGACTGTCTTTGCAACTTGTAACAGGATATGTGCAATATTATTAATTACAAGACAGGAGAACAATCTTTGCAAATGGCACTTAACACTAAATGTGAAAGATCTTGCTATTTAGGTCAGGTCATAATACTGTACACATATTAAATTTCAGTTTTTGGCATGTGTTCCTAAACGTGAATTTAAGCACATGCAAATATTTGTATCATTATACTATGTATAATGTGGCAGATATAGCGTCCGTAGTAAATTGTCGATGGTATCATATTACAGGTTAAAGGGTTTGATACACAGGATTCTACACCATCCCTAATGAAAATTTCAAGGCCCAAACAATCCTGATGTCAGAAATCAGCAGTTGGGACGCTAACAATACAGGTACCAGTTATTGCAGAAGAAGGAATTTCTATGTGCTGTCCATTTCACATTGGGTACAAATGACCAGTCAATAAGCTCTTCACATTCTGAGCTATAAATGTCACCAACCCTGCAAACCATAACAATTGGGTGCATTATATTACCCTTTTTGATCAAAACAACTGTACCTCATATCTGTTCTCATTAGAATTGTCTTAGTTGACATATCGCTATCAACAGCTCAAGTATCAATGACATTTCTCTTTCAGACATCAACAGACCAGGTGTGAACAATAGTTCCATCAACACTCCATGCATCATCAACAATCCCGTCAACCATCCAAGCATCAGCAACAGTCCTGTCTACAGTTCAGGCATCAGTAATTGTCAACCCTTCAGTCCAGGTGTCAGCAACTGTCCCGTCAACAGTAGAAGTCCCATCCAGAGTCATGTGTCAGCAACAGTCCCTTCAGCAGTCGAGGAGTCCGTCCCGTCCACAGAACAGAAGCCTGCAGGAGACTCATCCACAGTTCAAGAATCCGCGACAGATCCCTCCACAGTCCAGGCACCATCAGCACAGGCGCTGTTAACCATTTAGATTTCTCATTATGAGATTGAAGCCCAGGCAGCATGCTTCAACTTCCACTGGATGGAGAAAGGTTACTTCAAGCGTTTAATGACACCTGACTTTAAAGTTGCTTGTGGCCATCTTCCTTGAAATAGGGTTGTTGCATATATAACATGTTTATCCGTCTATCCATAAGTGTCCAGGCAACATCACTTAAAATGCTACTTTATACAAAATTTATGAAATAACCAGTCCAACAGCACAAACAGCGGTGCAGTGGCCCTCAGGAGTTCATGCCAACTCCGTCGGTTTGTACCTGATTAATCTTGGACTGCCTCACCATTAATGGCGCTGTTCACCACCCAGTGGTTGTCTTATTTTATACTTTTAAGGATGTCTCTGAATTGGCATCCACAGCTTCCACTGCAGATCAAAACCAAGACCTGGAAGTTGCATCAGTGGACGGGTTAAATTTATCACTCACAACCCAAACGGCAAAGATCACAGTAATGCGTGGAGTGTGAAACTCATTGTGTGGTAAACAGTAGATAGAGGGTAAATTATTCAATTCCTGGAATATATTTGATATTCAGTACTGGCATTCTGACTTTTTAACAGCTGTGACCCGAAAGAACTCTTAGGCCTACATGTGTACCACAAAATAAGTGTATTATCAGCATATCATGAATGAGAACTAATGTTTGATTTGGGTATGCCTTTCTTTCCCTTTACCAAATTTGAAATCCAGAGAACAACATCATTGCCCATAATACTACATGTACTGTTAAAACACTGATGATTACCAGAGCTGCAATTTTGTTTTGCCTGTATCAAAGATTCAGGCAAAATGATGCAACTTGCAAGTTGAGAATATTTATGCTGTACAATCACCATGCCTCAATATGTTTAGAATGTACCACTTATTAATGTCTTTTATTTGACAGCTCACGGAAAGACAGTCTATTGCACTGGTCCAGTTCATCTCAAGTTATGATTACTCATGTGGGGCCCCCTTTTCCCTTTCAGAGGTGGGGTTTGGAGAAGCAGCAAATCCAACTTTGGTTTGCTTTTCGCCAGGTGAGTTGGCTTACTACAATCAGGTCCTGGGGCCCATAGACATATGTACACGTTGCACAATGAAATGGGCAGACACTAAGAACATTTTGAGAAAGCAGTACCAAACCTTACAGCCTAAATGTGTAGACTGCGAACAGAAAGGGATGAAAGCTGTCAAGACAAGCCCAATTGCTAAACACCATCATCAACGAAAATAATGTTTTATATATAGTCAAATTGTTTTGAGCGACCCCCTTTTTGGGGAGACCACCTGGCTTTTGTGGCCACATTTCTTGCACAAAAGCATCTTTTAATGTTACTTTACCTCTTTAGGGAGACTACCTGCAGGACCTGACAAGAGACCACCCAAAATGACCCTCAAAATACCACTTGCAGAAAATAAAAATTATCTCATATTGTTAACAATAATTTAATTAAGATTCAATCTTATACAATGTAGACTAATTTTACTTTAATTTCAGTATTTCGGAATTTGTAACTGAATTAGTGGTCTTTTGGGGGCCATTTTTTGCTCAGCTGGCTTGTCAGCCAGCAGGGCTAATGCCATTGCTCTTCATCTATCATCCATTCACAATTCACAATTTCGACATCACCCTGCAACACCGTCAGCCAGATTCATTTCAAACTTGATGGCAATGTATCATAGGTGGGTCTCTACCAAGTTTGTCCAAATGGTCATGCTCCAATGATTTTTGGATTTGTTGTGAATTTTTTTTTCTTCTTTTGGGGGGCTAATCTTAGAAGAAAATCTCCAAAACCGCTCACCAAATTGCTTTGATATTCCAAAGGAACATTTCTAGGGACTCCTAGTTCTCAATTTGTTTACCAGGTGGCGCTGCATCTTTTTCTATTTGTTATGACTTTTGTGTGCTTTCGCTATTTGTGACTTCTCCAGAACCGTATATAAAAAAAAAGTATAGACACATTTGTTTTACATGGATTGTGAAAGAAGTCAAGTATTGGCTTATCGACTCACTCTCCATGGCACAGATGTTGGCGTATACTTCCCACCTTGTCTGTGGTGGAGGAAACCGAAGAGCTCGGAGAAAACCACCGTGCACGGTTAAAGTGGCAGGAACTTCCTCCACATGCTTTCCCAGGACGACAATCGAACCCGGGTCGCAGAGGTGAAAGGCGAGCGTCTTACCGCTCAGCCAACCGTGCACCCATTAACCGTCACTCAGATTAGGCTAAAACTTTGCGCATTTGCAATTTAGTGGGCATTCTAATGTTCAATATCAATGTATTTTCTCCACCAAGTAGCAATGATCGCTTTACAGTTCTCTTTAAATATTCTTTGATTTCTCATGTTCTAATAAAATATCTTTTCAGTAAACTTTTTATTAGGCAATTCTAAAAAATATTTCTAAATGCCATGTGCACTAAGCTAAACTTCAACACAGGTCTGTTCAGTTTCAACTTTAATTTTGTGAACAAATCTTAGGTCAGCTGACCACGGGCTGTTCACGCAGCCCTGCAGGTAGTATTTGTATACTGGTTTTGACAAAATCAGTTTACAATAGACATAAATAAACAAACACATGGCTGCTAGATTGAATGGGGCTATGTACAATCATGTATGATCTAAATTATGGATGGAAATTCAAATAATAGGTTAGTTATTGACCATGTGGTGCATGAGTTAACTCTCTGACCACGTGCCTAGTGTAACTACTTATGGGTCTGCCCTACGGGCGAGGTATGGCATGAACTAACTGACAATGCTATTCACATGCACTGATAAGCTGACAGTTTATTTTCATCAATTTCACAGTGATGTCTCACATATGAAAATCTCATTTCAGTGAATTAAACTTGTTTTCTCGTATTTTAAAGGCATATGACTACATGTTACAAGGATTTCAGTGACTGTATATCATTTCCAGTGGTCATAAATGCCATTTGAAAAACAAATAAAATAAACAAAATAAATATAGTTTCCCTACCTACCTACCAATTTTTTCCAGTCCAGTTTTATCTCCAGTTCTACTCATGGTAGAAGCACCAAATTTGGACAGTGTGTGAAGATGGGTTCTTGTGGTAAATTTGCACAATTTTGTCAGTATTACTTTACTCATAAATATGGCATTGTGAATATTAGTAAACTCTCGGGAATTTAGGCGATTTCCTGGGATTTTAGGTAATACCCTATAAATTAAAGCAATTTCCTGGGAATATAATCGAGTTCCTTGGAAAATAAGGTCGGCCCTGAGAATTTAGCGAAGTCACATGAGCATAGAGGCAGTTTTCCAGGAAATAACTTTAATCCCAGGAACACTATTATAAAGTCTCGGGAATATATCTGAAATCCCAGAAATTAAGATTTAAGTTCCTGGGAACCTTACTCAGAGTCCCAGGAACTTTAAAATTACAGGTCACGTATCATGAGTGCATGCAGTACGCATAACTTTAATGGTTCTTCATATTAAATTCATTTAGCGCAAATTTTCCGTTGCAAGACGTATAGAATTAGACTATCACTCTGAACTATGCCAGCCTTATCGCACTGTCTTCAAAACAAGAAAAGAACTCATATTAAATTCATTTACCGCAAATTTTCCTTTGCAAGACATACAGAATTAGACTATCACTCTGAGCTATGCCAGCTTTATTGAACACTGTCTTGAAAACAAAAAAACAAATCCCCCAAATTGTGACGTGTCAACAATGCATAGGTTGTGATCAGTAACCACCCCCAGGCACATAAAAGAAAGCGTTTTCACTAGATGTACACATGGATTAATTTGGAGTTCTCAAAGCTACAAAGAGAAACCTTTGGGAGGCTTAGTCTGTGCAGGCATCCTGGGACAGGCATATAGGCCTATATGACCATGCTTGGTGGGCAGAGTTGAAAATGAAAATTTACATAGAAATGAAACAACGGCCCCACTGTACGATCCTGTATTGTGGGGCTAGGTCTAGCCAGACATGTATTTTCCCTCCCCTCTCCCCCACGCCCACTCCACTTCAAACTTTCCTCAAAGTTCACTTCAGTCACGTGACTAAATCTGTTAACATTTGTGTGTTCCCTCATTTGAACAGCCTCTTACCTGTAGACTTTCGTCGCTTGGGTTGTCAAAATAGGCCTATCTGTCGAATTAACCCCAAAGTTGGTACGGAAATTAAAACACCTATTATGATTAATAATTAGGTAAATGTCCCAATGCAATTCGTGCGGAACTTTTGACGTTACCGCCCTAACAGGGCACGATGTCGATGTGGTCAGCGAGTGTTGCCATTTAGACCGGGATTTTAGACAACCGGAAGTGGTGCCATAGCATCTTTAATGCCTTGTATGGAAGCAGTAGCGTCAGGTAAGTTTTCCATTTTCACGTAATTGTTCTTTGGTGCCTGTCTGGAACTTTTTAATGAGCGATACAAATCGGTTGGGCCAAAATAATGCATTTTGCGAAGTTACTGGAAACATTAGAATATAATTGGCATTTGTATAGAATCGTAATTTATCAACTTGCGTCACCTAGCAAAACTGTTGGTCCATTACTTTTTAACAAAAGTGTTTTTCAGGCCATTAGGTCTGACACAGCCCCCATACTTCAGATTAAAAACCACTGGTTTGCCGTGCGTAAGCAAAGGCGGCTAACATCCGGGCACTTTTTGATGTTGACCGACGCAAGCGTGTTGCGTTGTCACGGGTAACATTATAAAAAACAAATTGTAGGCCTACTCTGCATTGCACAAGCGTAAAGTCACCAAAACATCACAGAATAAATAAATTATTGCATTTTGCATAGCTGAATTTAATCGAAGTAACCCAAATTAACTGAAATAAAAGCCGCAAATAATGAAGTTTTTGAACATATAGAAAGTATGCAGGATGAGTCATCAGGAGAAACAGTGCTCAAGTTTGCGACAAGCAACAGGCATATCAGAGGGCAATTCGCGGCAAATATTGCCAGAATTACAGACAGGGGTCCTTGGTACTGTACAATAAAATTGAAAGAATACAGAAGAAAGTGAAAGGAATTATTCGAAAAGGGAACAAGGAAGCAAAGAATCAGTTTTGTGAGGTACCACAACCACGAAGCCAGAGGCATTCAATGCCTAACAGTGCTCATGGTACAAGTATTTGTAGTAGTAAGTCCATCACTGACCCAGAGGGCAAATAGGCCTAAGTACACTCACACAGTCTAGCAGGCCAACTATAAGTGATAGTGAAAGTAACAAAAGTAATATCAGTGGTTTCAGTACTGGCAGTAAGCCAGAAAGGTACCAGCAGTTTACATTAGAACAAACAAAACAAAAATAAATCCTGAAAAGAAAAAAATCAAAATCTCTCTGAATAAAATTAATCAAATCAGATAAAAATACAGCAACTGGGTGCAGAAAAGAACACAGCACTGGCACAAGTTGAGTCTGTGAGTGCTAGGTAACAAAATCTAAAATTTGATACCAAAAATTGTCAGATTGTAAAAGTCTGCAAGCAGAGCTTCAAAAGAAAGAGGAAGTGCATGGTTGAACAAAGACGAAGTGCATGGTTGAACAACTTCAAAACCCAATAGCTAAACTCAAGATCAACAAGAAAAGCACAAAAAACAAACAACAAACCGAGTTTAAGAAGAAGAGAGAAACGTCTAGGCCTATATTTATAAAGCAGGCTTGCACAGCAGCAACTATAGGCCTAAGGGGAAACGAAGCAAATGCTAGTGCACCGGAACCAAAGCTGGAAATGTTGCAACAGGAAAAACGAAAATTTCTGAAAAAAAAGTTTGGTATCAAAAAAGCCGAGACGCCGTCAATTTCAGAATTGAGTTGACACTGTTTCCAATAGTGAGGAAGACAGAGGCCTGCATGAAAACGCACATCGCTGAATTAGAAAAAGAAATAGCAAGGGCTACAAGAAGTCAATTCATTGCTAAAAAACATGAAGTAGAGACATTAGTAGATGGAAAGTACACAGATGAAATTAGAGAAGTTTGTAGAGCTATGTAACTTTCGACAAAGGAAGTTAGCAGGACCTCAATAAGTGCAGAGATAAAAGAATTGTTCTAGAAAAGCTAGCACACATGAAGGTCAGCCAATTACCATTTGATCCTCTTTCAGAAAAGGGGGCCACAATGCACGGGGATGGTACCTCAAAATTTGACAGACATTTTTAACATTTCCAGTTCACAACAAATGAAGGTAGCACAATATCTGCAAGGTTAACTGAAATGGCAGGTGGTGATGCTTCAAAAATGTGCACGCTTTTAATGAGTGCACAGATAGTTTAGCAGACACAATAGAAAACATTTCTGAAGAGTCTGATATTATTATTAAGGTAGCAAGATGGGTAGCTTCTGTCAAAAACACCATGTCAGATCAGGGTTCTGTGAACCCACGCTTTACCAAACAATTTGAGAAACTAAGATCTGATATGCTCCCTGAACTGGTTAGTGGCTGGAAAAATCTGTCAGGCCAGAAAAAAAGAAGATTTGTCATCGACTGGTAACTGTTATTGTACATTACACATTTTGTTTAACTTTGCAACAGAATGTGACAAAACATTGTGCGTTTTTTAAAGTATTGTTGATATACATTAAAATTCAAAAGTAATTTTGTCACAAGCGAGTGAGTCTGGACCAGCATGTTTAGTACGTACACACTGCATATAGCCTAAAGCTTTCCATTCACGTCGAAGTGAGGAATTTCTCCATGCGATTTAGCATCACGCTTCCAGACATGAGGTGGGATGGGGCAAGGTCACGCAGGGGGCAAAATGATGCACGGTCCCTGGATAGTTTACTGTGATGTCACACATACACGCTTGCAACTGGTATCTCTAGCCAACATCAGAGGGCTGCTCTTCTTGCCATTTTCCTCTCCTGCGAATAGCATTAGTCAGCCTCCAAGGTTGGCCACCAGGTGTCTCTTGGTTCACAATGACAACACGGCTTATGCTTTATTAGTATACTTACTGTGGAACAATGAGCATGATCATCGTTAATTACCAAGATAGAACATCCACCTGGTATATTGTGTGTTGTTTATATGAGTACAAGTTCAGTTTGTTTGATATGCAACAGTATAATGTCATGTTTTATGTCTTAGAGTGTAAAATAATTTGTTAAAACAATCAGTATTGCTCTAAAGGGATGCTATGGGTATTCGTTGTGCAATGCATAGTCTGAAATGACAGGTGGGCCCTGCAGCTAGCACAAGATAAATATTTGTGTATAAAGCTCAGTAAATTCTCTAAATGTCAACTGGTATTCATGAAAGAACCAGCCGTGCTGAAAAGCCACTCATTGGCCACAGAAGACAGGTACAATTACAATATAATATACACACACATCTACCATACAAGACCTGTCTCCTTGTCCTCCTCCAACTCTTGTTACTTTACCTATTATGAGAGATTATAGTTTGGAGATACACTGGCCCGTTTTGAGAGGCCACCCCTTGTGTAAGTCAAAATGTGGTCTCTTAGAGCAAAGGGCTTTCATCAGAGACACAATAACATGGAAAAGATAGCACAGTATTCTAAGAGAGCAATATGGAGTCTCATTGGAGGGGTCTCTCAAGACAGGTACTACTGTGCAGCAATGTAGTCTCCCAAGAGGGGGTGGTCTCTTAAGATCCACTCTTGAGATACCACTTTAACTAACTCCAATTACTTGTTTTACCATGTTAATTTACCTGTTAAGGGAGACCACCTGTTTTATGAAACCATACAACTGTGCAATGAGAGTAATCTCTTCAGGCAAAGACTAATATTGTATAACATCTGCCATAAGAGACATCCCTTTCTTGAGAGCCCACTTTGCTGTTCTTACCATGGTCATTTACCTGTCATGAGAGACCATCTGTCTTGAAAGACCATTATGACCGTGGTAATATGGGTGGCCGCTGTAGCAAGGATAAGTGTTATTTGGTATTTGCATTAGAAACCTCCTACTCTGCCTCACCCCAAACCCAATTCCTGTTATGTGATAATGTACCTCTGATGTGAGACCATCTATAAATAAGACCATTTTTGATTTGGTAATAAGAAAGGTCTCTCCGGGCAGGAACCACTGTATAGGTGACGTCTCCAGTAAGAGACTTGTATCTCTTCAGAGACTACTTTGTGGGATCCCAAACAATATTTTCATCATGTGAATTGACCCGTCATTATAGACTACCTGTCTTATAAGACCACTGTAACTTGGTGTTAAGGGAGATCTGTCAAGATATGAACTACATGTACTGTGCTGCTGTCTATACAATAGTATTGCCGCAAGGGTGTACTCCATTACCACTTAAAGTGGTCTTATAAGACAGGTGGCCTCTCATGACAGGTAGATTAACATGTGAAGAACATGATTTGGTAATCTGCCATGTGGTCTTTCAAGAAACAGAGGTATCTTATAACAGGGTCAAGAAAAGAATCACTTCAACCTTTTACCTGTATTATAATCAGCTAAGCACCTTGGGCTATAAGCTGCATTAAGTAAATATTCATCTCTGTTTTGTGGAATAATCCCGAAACAACTTTTTGTACCTAATAAATGTGAGGGCTTAATCATTATAAAGGCATGGACTGATGTCACATGATTCTCCTTGTAACAGTGCTGCCACCAGTGGTGACTAACGCTATTCATGCACTTGATGTCGGAAGAGCTAAAAGAAAGTGTGCCGGATTTTCTTTGTTTCTTATGATTTTTAAATAAGACTATGCCGTTAAAGCTGGGTAGGATTGTAGGAGTGCTCTTTGTCTGTTTGCGTTGTATTTTCTGTCTATATTTTGGTACAACCCATCCACAATTTGAACAAAAGACAAACTGGTGTTGATCAGACATGAGTGTTTCTACCTGGTGCCAAAATGAGGGAGGTCAGGTGCGTCATCTTACCCCCACATCTGTGGATACGATGACGCAATAGGCTACTAGTGTCTAGAGTGCATGAAATAGGCTCAAGTCTTGAGAAGCTAATAAATTTCACTATTAAATGCCTTGAATATATAAGGCTAGAAAGTAACATATTGTATAAATGAAGAAACAATGTAGGTCTTGTACTTTTCATAGACCTAGTTTAATACCTAGGCTAAGCTCTTTTTTTACAGCTCATATTTTAATTTTTCAAAGGCCTGCACAGTAGGCCTTCATTACTTTGTTCCCTGCATGTCTAAACAGTAGCTAACATAGACCTACATGATAGGCCTACATTGAATTCATTAAGATTTTATGCCTTCTGATATTTTTCATATTTCTTATCGTACCATATTATAGGCCTATGTTACATCAGTTAAATTCCTGGTTGATGCCTGTATGCAGAATGCTATCAGGTTTCATTTTGATATTTTCCCTTATCAAATAACCAAGAATAATAATGTACATCATAGCTTATATAATGTTCAGAACATACGTATCAGCATCTCACCATCCGTTGTAACTTTTTAGCTTAAGCAAACAGATAGAAACACATATGCCTAGACCCTACATAGGCCTAAATTTACATATAGACGTCCCTATATATAATTATAGGTTTATACATATGGAATGTAATAGGTTAATATAAAATTAAAGCTAAAAACAAATCAAATACAGGTAAATGAATATATGGGCTGGAAGGGTCCAGTTCGGTTTGTAAGTGGGGGAGTAGAAACGTGGATGGGCCTATAGGCCTAAGCCTATATATTGATATTTAGCCTCATTTACAAATGTAAAGATTTTACAATATACTGATAATAATTTTGGAACTTTCACACCAAAAGAGGCACACTTTCTTTCAAAAAGTTCAAACAAAATTCACTGATTTCAGTGAATTCTCTGAAAAGGCTCATGTTTGATCAACATTCATTTGCCAATACCAATGTGAAGAAACAAATTTCACTCCTGACTTGAGACAGGCAGTCACCCATAAAAGGCAACTGGTGGTTTTACACCGGTCCTCTAAGTGACTCAAATTATTTTCTGTTGGGACCGAGTAAGGTATTTATTTCCCAAGGAGATACCTTAAATTGGAGATTTTGTCAGGTAAGTGAGATAATTTGCCAAGAAATTAGCAGTCTTCTCTCTCTCTCTCTCTCTCTCTCTCTCTCTCTCTCTCTCTCTCTCTCTCTCTCTCTCTCTCTCTCTCTCTCTCTCTCTCTCTCTCTCTCTCTCTCTCTCTCTCTCTCTCTCTCTCTCCTATAATAATTATATTTATGTGGCTCTTAAACCTTTTTAAATATTTAGGTTCAATAAAAATTAATGAAATGTAGAAAACAGTTTAATGAAATGTCTTATTTTGTAAAACATTAATGACGAAAATAGACTGAAATGAAGCACTTTGATCAATTTAGTTAATACTTGCCAGAGAAACGCACAATTAGATTTGTTCAGCGGCAGGTAATGGTTTAACTTTTAAAGATTTTATGCCATGAAAGTCTGGTGTTTAGGATAATTAGGCTCCACTTGCAGTATAAGTATGTGTTGGTTCTCTCATGTGCTTCTTTAATTTGGACTTGCTCCGCTGAAAGGATAAGTAGAGCTCTAACAATCTGGTGCTGGTACATGGGTGTTGGTCCATAGTGTCTTTTAACTTTTCCTAAAAAAAACTTTCATGAATGTGTACTTGCTGGGCTTGCTGTACTTGCTTTGTTTTCGTTATATGTAAGAGCTGGGACATAAAAGACCCCCACCCCCCACCCCCACCCCAGCCACCCACTTCTCAGCCCAAATGGGCTGGAGGGGTAAATGGCATCACAGGGCATCTGTCCAAACCTTATTAACTTACTGGCACGTCATAGATAACGCAAACTTCACCAACATTGTACTAATTCATGTACCTTATAGTGCTTCAACAGTCTTTCAACATCAAAGACCGTGACATTTCTTGACCTATTTTTATGTCATTTTAGGTTTTTAGGCTACACAACAAATTTAGCACTAACACTTTTGAGATTCAATTACAGGTCACGAAATTTACACCAGCTGTGCTTCTTTGAGTGGTTCAAAAGCCTCCTGAAAATGTGTCACCATGAGTTGTTTCAAAGCTCACTTTCTTAGGTCACGTGCCATATCATTATGTTAACACTGTAGCCCTTTACAGATTTAGGCCATAGTCATCAAATCTGTAAAAGTTCTATATCTTAAAGCACCTCAGAAGCCCATTTTAAACGATTGACCTTGATCTACTTATTGCTGTACTTTTCAGTTCAAATATGTAAATATCTTGTTTGCACTGTAGAACTGTACAAGGCATGATACAAGCTAGCATTCTTGATATCGGAAAACTTTTTAGGAAGGGTTGCAGGTAGGATCCTGGCGGTAGTGTTGGTGGTGTAACTGTTTTCTGAAAGGTCCCGGATGATTGGGAACCAAGGGATATGATGACAAAAGCTGCACAAGTCCAGACGTCCGTTTTGAACATTCAGGCATTTTGTGCACATATTGCAATGCAGTAAGTGTTCCAAATGCAGTGGGACTGATCTTGTTTTTATAATTGTCTGATGAGTATAGTTTGTTGTTGTGAGAATCATGCCAGGTTGGCTCGAAGTGTTTGATGTACAGCTGATACATGGTTATTTTCAATAAAAGGATAAATTTATATTTATTTGAGGTTTTTTTCTCTCTTTTTGGTATAAATAACTAACACCTAAATCAGCTGACTGACAGGTTGACCTATATCTGATTGTCTATGAAAAAACTTAAAACTGTTACATGGAAGACAGCTGCACTTAGTCTCTCTCTCTCTCTCTCTCTCTCTCTCTCTCTCTCTCTCTCTCTCTCTCTCTCTCTCTCTCTCTCTCCTCTCTCTCTCTCTCACTTTTCAAGAAACCTAACTCTGTCCCTGATAAATGTGGTGAACTTTTACAATAATTAGGACTGTAATACATTTTGAACTTTATGTGGGGTTCAATGTTTTCCTGAACATTTAATTTTCCTTTCAAAAATACTTTAAACCATAATTGAAATTTGACTGCTATGCTTATAATTTTTGGCTATCGTAATGCAATTTGACAACTGTACTTGCAAATTTTGACTGCTGTTTTGAGACCTGATGTCACTTGTTTCTGGCTGCCGTTTGACATTTGAAACTGTGACACTATATATTAAATTTTGACCACTATACTTGCACATTCAAAACTTCTCCTTTGAAAACACTCTTTGTTTATTTCCTTTAAAACAACATGATACCTTTAGTTACATGTCTGAAACACGTCGAATTGTATAATCATGTTGTCTGGATTCTTGCTGATGGTAATTTTAGGCCTAGGGGCTTTTTGATGGATAGATGTTGGTGTTAGTGTCACTTTCTGAACTTCTATGGATGATTATCATTGTTCAGACGGTGGTTGCATCTAGCATTTTTACATACTGAATTTTATTGATACTTTAGACAAATTTGGAACCTGTGCTTGCAAATTCTCTACTGTTCTGCATATTTTGGTCCCTTTTCATGAATGTACGGTCTTATATTCATGTGAATGATGCACCTGTTCAGGCCAATTTATGACAATAAACCTATATGTTTAAACTTTTTTTTTTTTTTTTTTTTTTTTTTTTTTGGCATTCTTGTCATATTAAAGTAGCCATGGCTTTTTTTTTTACCCTACATGGACCTGTGGATGTACGTTTTGGACTCTTTTGGATACAGGCGAATTATAAATTTATGTCATTGAGCTAAACATACCAAGGAACATTACCTTTGGTCGGAATTGACTTGGTCTTGTTTCATTAGGACTAGTTAGGGTTTGGATATGGCAATGACACTGTCTAAGTCCAATCAAAATTAGCAGTGTACTGCACACGGCAGATGGGGCGAAATGTTGCCAAGCGTGTTTCAATCATTGATGCAAGAGCGCCAAAACATATGATCCGAAGTGTGTATGCAGAGTTACCATAAGATGCATCGGCAAACCAGAGTCCAACAGTCGACATGCATGTCAGACAAGCAATTCTGAGTGGTGATCCAGATTTGGTCATATGCACCATTTCAAATGTTTTTCTATAAATCACCAAAATTCATGTTGGTGTGTGTGTGATATAACATTTTGTCTAATGTGCCTGTGATTTTCATAAGGAATGGTGACCGTACTTGGCTGCTTTTGCACTGGATGCGTATCAGAGTTGAAATTGGGAGTTCGCAAAACAGATGAGCACTGGGCAGTGAGGTAGTGAGCAGCTGACTAATTTTGAGTGTAATCTGAGCGCTATTTTCATTGTCGCAAGACCCAGTTACAGTAAAAGTTTTTCGTGGAGCTACAAGCCAAATGCCCAAACGAAGATAATGGACAAAAACTTTGGAATGGCGTCTTAAAGCTTTTATACAAATTTAACCTTGTTAGCAGCATCCTGATTTTGCATGAACAAGGCAAAAATACAATAAGGTGTATGAATAATTGATTCAAGTGGCTCTAGAAAGCACAGTAACCATCTTTGGCTTTTAAACAATTGTAAGCAGATTCGTCAGCTAGCAGAGCATACATCGAGATATCTTTAGATACTGCTATGTAATTATTTTCTAATTGATATTGCACAATATGGTCAACAGTTGGGTGGGGTATAGGGACACATATTGATTCATACAATGTGAACGTGGCATTGCGGTTGGCTAGTGGCCAGGCCTTTAAATTAAAAGTATTTTAGTATCTCACGGAATTAAATGGGTTGCAAAATGAGTATAGCACCATGGCATGTGCGAGCTAGACAGTTTTAATCCAGCAGGTAGTACATTATTCAGTTCGGATAATACTTTAAAAAATCCATCTCGTGAGACTAAGGCAGAGGGCAGACGACTAGCATTAATTATATTGACCGCAGACTGCAGCTCTGAAATACGGCAACAAGTAAGTTGCAACGCAGAAAGAACTAAATGGAACAAATGTTGCATTTTTTATAGAGATTTGTGAAAACTATCAATGGTTCTAAACATAATAGTGTATACTGGATTTCATACACAAAAGTATGGAGCTTAGTAGTAACATTTGCCAATTTGGTTAAGGCATATCGATTTTCTACAGTGTTGGCATGTATCTTGGTGAGGAAAGTCAACCCTCTTTGGACCACATCGACCAGTCTGGATTGACGTCATTGTAATTTCATTATACTTTGCCAAGCTTTTTCATATTTGCCTCTGTTGAAACTCCGACAATTGTTTGAAGTAGGTAATCCACTATTAGTATAACTGCCTCGGGTAAACGAGAATTGGAAGTTCTCCCTTGAATTTGATGTCTCAGTCTCAGCCACTGTTAAGTCAATCTTCGGTTCCCTTGTTTAACTTTCACTGTAGGAAGGGATGGTAGGCGCATTGTCCGTAGGCCACTGGATGCGACTATAGTCCAAGTCCAAGATGGCTGCAAAATCATGTGACATTTGACCTTCAAAATGACCATCCGACTTCTCACCTTCAAACTGACCTTATTAAAAAGTGCATGATGCACGTAAGTAGATGTTCATTTGAAATGAATCTGTTTTTTTACATTTTTATATATGAATTGTTGGTTTGTGTAAGAGGAAAGGGTTTGTTACTTGCACCTTGCCAGTATAAAATGACACGGTTGCCACAAAGCCCTATGCAGCACAAGCGAAAATCGATGTTTACATAATATATTCTATCTTTATTTATTGATTTACTATGAATATATATAATTGAAGGAAGCAAAAATGGATCTATTTTTAGATGGAATACATGGCAGCATCAGACACATTCCTTAACTTGTATCTTTTAGGTCATTAATTCCAAGATAGCCAGCTGCCAAATGTTGTGACTTTGGACCTTGAAAGTGACCTTGAAACTAACCGTGCAGAGGAAAAGCCATGATGTGAATTGCTAAGGCTGACAGGTTGAAATAAATGCCGTGAGACGTTTTTTACATACAAAATGTAGAATAAAATTAGTCAAAGTAGTTGAAAAATATGCTTAGAAATTAGCGCTCAGATGTTAAAGTGGGTAGAAATGCAGCAATGAAAGAATTAAATTGCATTAACTCAGTATTTACCAGATCAACAGTTTGATTAGCCAGGATATTATACTCTCCACGCTGCATATCGTCTATCTTTACTCTAGTGGCCTTGTGACCAGTGCCTGAACTGATTTTTCAACAGCATTTACAGCTTTCTTTACATTGTTCATTCCCATCTCATATGGCACAAAATCAGTGATGAAAATCAGTAACCAAGTGCTATAAATGGCATAAACGTCTCGAAGAGGACTAAAAAAGGTTCCAGTTTCAGCAGTAACTGTTGCAAGAGAGTGAGAAAGGTATACCAGGAGTAGTGGGTAAAGTGTGGAAGAAGAAAAGGAGAGACTAAAGGACAATACAAGGAAAATAGATAGTGAAAGACAGAGAGATCAGAAGGAAACTCTTGTCATACAAGTAGTCCTAGAATCATGCACAGAGACCAAGTGCTTAGCCTGGCACAAGGGCTGATCACTGGTTGGAGCTTGACAGTTACATGTTTGTATTGATACGGGATATTTGGAGTAATATCAGTTTTAATACCTCTCGACCAGCATTGCAAAGACCTCTGTGCCTGGACATGATGCCAAAGAAATCAAGTTGAGAAGCATGCTACTCGCACTTGATCCTGAAACCTAACAGTCCCGTGGCACCATCT
The DNA here is from genome assembly GCA_964020975.1 of Hermodice carunculata. Lineage (NCBI taxonomy): Eukaryota > Metazoa > Annelida > Polychaeta > Eunicida > Amphinomidae > Hermodice > Hermodice carunculata. Next base: position 435,762 of record CAXHWN010000862.1, on the reverse strand, counting down.
CTTGGTCCATGTAGACCTGATGGTGACGCCATGCGCACAGGCGCCCTGTATCATTCTTCCTCTTTTGGAGATTGGTCAGTTGACATCAGCTGTAAGATGAAGCAGGGTTGGTTGGGTGGGCTTCTCTGATAGTCGAGAGGTAAGTGTACTTATTACTACTGATTACTCCAAATATCCCATGTTAATTACGTAACATGACTTCTCGACCACCATTGCTGATATACAAACATACTGGCGGTGGGGTAATTGCTACATGTACACTGACCTCTATAGACTATCGGGACTGGCAGCTCGGGGAAACCAACGGTCCATGTGAGGAGGGGATGTCAGAAGGGAAAACCTCAGAGGTACATGGAGATGAAACCGCAACAGCAAAATCTCTAACAGGTCCTGGCACAAAACTGGTGGGCACGGGGGGGGGGGGGGCGTTATACAGTTCCATGGGCAGCGATTCCCCTGTCAAAACCAGCAGCAGGCCAGGAAATTAGGACATACTGCCTGATACTGTCCCAGATTAGGTCTACCATGCATGAAGCCCTAAAATGCCCACTAAGAAATGCGTCAACCTATAGGCTTGCATCGGATTCAACCATGAGAGTGCCATAAACTGGAACATGGTGGCTACTCTGATGGGATCCAGAAGGTCTAACAGACCAGAATTGGAACTTAAGCAAAGGAGCCTGTTACAACAGCAAAGCCGTGCATGCCGTCCTCGAGCACAATCATGTCACGCAAGTAGTGCACGGCAAGAATCTTGGACGATGGCCATCGGCAGGACTGCAGAATATTGACAACCGCAATGTTCTTGCATGGTGCACCAGGAGGCATTGAAGGCCCGCACCTGATGAGCTCTGGCAGAGACAAGCTGTAAGGTGTCCGGCCTGTCCAGTGAGGTCTCTTAGGACTTAGGATCATCTGCTTAATCCATGATGAAATCATATTTCTGCAAACTTACTCCTTTTGTGGGTTACTCAATGGTACAAGGAGGCGAGACCTACATCCTCTGAGTCCGCCTGTTCGGGAAAGGTACCAGTGAAGAGCTGGACTTCGGTAGGTTCACTATCAGGCCCAAGCATTGGCAGAGCTCCAGAATGGTCTGTGTAGTGACGCATCAAATCTAGGCGTCGAAGGGCCCTGATAAGCCAATCGTCCAGAAACACATGAATGTGAATGGCTGAGTGGTGAAGGTAAGCAGCAATTGTCTTCGTGAGCCTGGTAAACACCAGCTGTGCCATGGTGAGACTGAACAGAAGCGCCCTAAAACGCTATATTTGGCCCACGAATGCGAATCGCAGATACTTCCGTCAAAACTCTGTGAATCGCACGTGGAAGAACACATCCTTGAGATACAGGCATGTCATACACTTCAGGGGCTGTAAGGCTGCTGCCACCGACAGGGGTGTCTCCATCCCAAAGGACGAGACTTCCAGACAGCTGTTCAGCATCGACAGGTCTATGACTGGGCACCATCCTGTGTCCCACTTGGGGACCAGGAAGAGTAGGTTCTAGAAACTGGGAGAGCCTTGTTCCTCTGCCAGCTCTATGGCACACTTGCTCCAAAGAGTTCGAACCATCTCCAGGAATGCCATGCTTTGGGTTCGACCATAGTCCTGTGCTTAACGATGGGCTGTCTTTGCCAAAAGGCAGCATGTAGCTATGTCTAAGGATTTCAGGATAAACTAATCATCTGTGATAGACTCTCATTGCACGTGATATGCGGTGAAGCAGCCAGCAACCAGGCACTGCGTGGAGTCTAACAATGTGGTGGTTGGCAACCTTGAGATGTCTTCTGGGAACTGAGAGTCAGCAATGCCGAGGATTTCCTGACTCCTTCCCTTCCGACTTCTCCTCTTCTGGCAGGACCACAGCTTGGTCGCCAACTAAGCTCTGAATTAGAATCTTTGACATGGTCAAAACCCTTGTCAGGTGAAGGTGCAGTGTCCATGGTGGTAGAGGCCAAGGCCTCCACAGCACCCATGGTCACCGGCTGTTTGCTCCTGTCAGAGCGTGAACGGCATGTTCAACACACTTTCCACCACGGTCAACACCTGTGGCCGTATTCATAAAACTTTACTTAGTCAAGTATAAAAATTTTTGTACTAAGTTCAAACTTCTTACTTGACTAAGTGCAATCCATTTTTCTTACTAAGTTCGTATTCATAAACAGCCAACAGCTATTGCCAACTGTTGAATAAGTCTAGTACAAAAATATTCCGATAATCAAGCGGACTTTATGTCTGTTACCATGGTGATCCGTAATCACCCAGCAGATGACAACCGAAAATGGCGGAAAGCAGGGAAGACCCTTACCAGGCGTACCACGTCCTCCTGCTGGTGCAGGAGGTACTTAACCACAGAGAGGTGGTGGAATCGGCCTTCAGTGAAGGCCTGCATAGAATTTCAAACCTAGAGAAAAAAAAGCGTGGGTGGAAATACAGAAAATTTTGGAAAGGTTAGTTATTCGATACTCCTGGCTGCGGGCCATGCGGCCACTCCGCTATGGCACTAAGAAAATATGACCAGCTTAGTGTAGTTTTGACTGCATACAGATGCAACAAAAATGCAAAATGTGTGGGTTTATTCATATCGTTAATGCCTCTAAATGATTTTTTTCAGTAAGCCCTGACCGAGTTTCTACTTGTTATGTGTACGTGTGTAACACGTGCCAGATGTTTTTTTGGCGAGTTGAAATCCGGGTCGTGTCAATCAAACATTTATCCTTGAACTTGGGAGAGTCAGAACCAAAACAACCAAAGCATGTTGTATTGCAGTGAGGAGAGTGTCTCCACAAATTTGCCAAAATGTAGTTCTATAATAGTATGGTGCGGTAAGTCATTTATAAGTATGTTACGTGAATGACGACAATGCAAAGATCCCCCCAAAAAACCACTGTTTATAATTATACTGGACAAGTGTCCGTCAAGTTGGCACTAAAGCCGTACTACTACTGTTTTGTTTACTTTTGCTGCAACCATTGCAACGAGTTTCAGTTTAGCAACAAACATGCACTTAGGTCATGTTGGTTTACAGGGTTGTAATTGTAAAAGGTGTTGCTTAGGCTTCACCGAAACCTAACGTGTAAAACAATGGGACAACCAGTGTCAAAACAAGCGCACCGTTACTGAAGTTAGTATGTACAATGACAATGTACAGGTTGTTATTGTTGTTTTCTACAGCTCCCCACTTCGTGGAGTGTTGGTCATGTCACCATGTTTTGCCCTCACTTGTAAATGAAAAAGTTTTTTGCCTCTCTCAGTATTACCTCTTTTGGGTGCAGGTTATAATTGATAAAAAAAGAGTATAGGCTATGAAACGTATGATTATGTTCATTGTGGTGTTCTGTAAATTGTCATGGCACACATGTGACAAGCATTAAAATCTTCAAATGATGAATATATCTCACTCCATTTATTAACATTAACAGACATTATCAAAAAAAAAATCATCAGACTGAAAAACAGTAAACACTAGCATGGCCTGGGTTAATAATACTGAGTTGTGACTAAAACATAACATTGCACATGGTTAGGCATAAAATTTAATATGTATAATGATGGCTGTTCATTTAACAGTTATAAAACAGTTCATGATTGGATTAGTATATAAACTAGGCAAAATTAATAACCCTCCGCTTAAATAATTTAATGGTGTACCCATACTTTTTTAGGTAATTTAAAGATACACACATGTATGTGTAGCATAATCCTTTGATTACATCATGTGTAAAGATGAGCAGAGTTGGAGCCCATGCTTGACTGCACATGGGCTGAATCTGACACAAAGTCAAAAAGTGCACTTCTCAGAAAGGATCATGTGTGGTCTTTCCTGTCCCTGTTAGGACCCTGCTGACCATTGATTTTTCTCACCATACCTGTGTAATGTGGCCAGAAACTGTGCCAATCATGGGTATAAAAGCATGGATTCGCCATCACTGGTCAAGCTGTGAACCTCACCATGCCAAGGCTATCCAAAATGGACAGGTTAAGAGCCATAGGTCGCATTGACGCTGGTGAAAGTTGCAGAGCTGTCGCACTGGCAATGGGTGTGAACCACAAATCCATCAATGAGTTGTTGAGAAAATACCGAAACACAAATGATGTTGCAGATTTACCACGCCCGGGAAGGCCAAAGCTGACCACCAGGCAACAAGACCATTTCATCGTCTATGCAGCACTGAGGAGTAGGAGCCGCACAGGTCCTGATATTCAGAGCCAGCTGAAGAGAGCCAATCGTCACCAAAGACGCATGTCCACCCAGACTGTTTGTAACAGACTGCATGCTGCTGGTTTAAGGTCCCGGAGCATGGTGAAAAAGCCTCTTCTTACCCCATGTCACAAGGTTGCTCGGTTGCAGTGGACAAGAGAACATGTCTGTACAACACATGCAGGATGGAGCAATGTTCTCTTCACTGATGAATGTCGCTTTTCCCTCCACAGAAGTGATGGACGTGTTCGTGCATGGAGACGGCGAGGGGAGAGACAGGCTGCTTGTTGTGTTCAGCACACAGCTGCATACGGAGGGGGCAGCATCATGGTCTGGGCGGGCATCTCTGCTAATGGCAAGACAGACCTCGTCATCATGGAAGGAACAATGACAAGCAGACGGTACATAACGGATGTCCTGGAACCCCATGTTATTCCATATGCGGGTGCCATTGGAGACAACTTCATGCTGATGCACGACAATGCCAGGCCACATGTTTCAGCTGTGTTTTGTGATTACCTGGATAGTGAGAGTGTTGAGGTGATGGAATGGCCAGCATGCTCACCTGACCTCAACCCGATTGAGCACCTGTGGAGCCATATGAAAAGAAATGTGTACCAGAAGATGGGTCCTAACTCACACTTGGCAGATCTACGGCGTTATCTTCTGGAGGAGTGGGACAGTATACCTCAGGCACTTGTGAGAAAGCTCGTCTACAGCATGCAAAAACGCTGCCAACAGTGCATTGACCACCATGGTGGCTACACATCCTATTGAATGGACATTTAAAGGTGCTTTATGTGACACAGTGATGAGTCAATTTCTGCTCTATTGAACTCAGAAAAGGCCTTAACTTTAAGTACAGTCTGGGATAACTTTTGATGCAACCAAGCACCATCTGTGATAACTTCTGATGGGACTCTGCACTCAGTTCATATGCATGTTTGAGCGCTCTACAGGTACACTTGCGAACTTGTGATTCAGACTTTGTCTGCTTATTGACACTGTGCAATGAAGCGTAACTTCATTTGATCAGAATTTCCTCTACAGATCTACTCTAAAGTGTATACAGAATAAAAGAAACATTGAATATATTCAAAATATGTGTGTGCTTTTTTTTATATAAGAATTGATTTTAGTGGAGGGTTATTAATTTTACCTAGTTCATAACTACAGTCTGCATTGGTTTGACAGGATATGGTTCCAAAATTTAGCCATCAAAATGACAGTATTTATATGGATCGATGGGTGTTCATTACAGACATAAATAAGTGGGTTTTTCATATTAATCATAATGATCATGATCTTTAAGTGTGTGTTTATGTTAAATTGAATATACATATAAGGGGATGTTGTGTCTACCTTTTTTTCCAATGATTAATAATTCACTGCGACTGAAAGTATAAGCCATTTAAAAACTTACATGGTTTTAATGGCAACATACTTGCAGTCAATTTTTTTATTTCACATGAATACTTTCCAAATTGAAGTAAAGTTGATATTTTCAGAACCAAATCTTTGTGAATAAATATAATATTTTCCATACAAGATACAGTAGTTTAGGTTGATTTTGTTGGGAGTGTCAAACAGGCCAAATATTATATTTCCCTGCATAAATGTAACGCTTTCATTCATATATGTTTCCCAAAAATTAGATAACTGATTCCAAAAGGAATTTGAGGAAGGACAGTCCCAAAATTTGTGAACTATTGTTTCTCTATGTTCTCCACATATTTCACATATTTCATTGTCTGTAATACCAATTTTATATAACCAGTGCTTGTTCACAATTATCCTATGTATGATCTTGAACTGAAATGCTTGTAACTTTGTTTCTATTGTAGTTTTGAATGACAATGAGAAAACTTTTTCCCAAAACAAAGCAGTGTTGGAGTTCAGTTCTGGAAAGATATGAAGCCACTTTCTAGTGCATGAGGGTTCACTCACTTCATTATGTTCTATCATTACCCAGTATATATCTTTGCATTTTAATTGATCAAGTGAAAGAAATTTGCCATTTATGAAAAATTTTAATGCAGTATTGCGGAGAGTTATATTTTGTTGACTTTTAACAGTCTGCTTCCATTGATATGGAATAGCAGACCGAATTTGCAGATACTCTAGAAAGTTTGGCACAAACCCAAATTTTTCATTTATTTGTTCTGGTGTAAGAAATTCACCATTCTCATTTACAATATCATTGATATATTTAATTCCTCTATCATACCACTTTCTATAAAAAATTGGGTTTTTTTGCACTACTATATTATCATTAAACCAAAGCATTTCTTTACGTACAGAAATAGGTGTACTTGGTTGAAATAGAAATAAGAACTCATTCCAAGCTTGTAATATACGAATATAAAATAATGGTATTTGTGTCCAGACAGAACCAATAGAGCATCGACTTTGAAACAAGTCATGAATATTGACACCAGGAAAGAATTCTTGAATGACATGCTTCCATTTAGCATTTTCTTCACTGAGGAGCCGTTTGACCCATGTTATTAATAATGATTTGACCTTTACCTCAAAATTTGGTGTCTTGAGACCACCGCGACAAGGCCTTTGGTGCATAACCTTTGCTTTAACTTTAGGAATGTCACTGCCCCAGATGAATGCATCAATCTCTTTTTGAACTCTTTTAACCATGACTGGAGTAAGTGGTATTGTTGAGGCACTATAAACTAATTTAGAGATGCCTAAGGATTTGATAACTAGTATTTTCCCAATTAAGGATAAATCACGCACTTTCCATATGTTTAAAACTTCATGCATTTGTTGGAATTTGTCCTCAAAATTTTGAATATATGTATCTTGTTCATCATTGAGAAATTTTATGCCTAAAGTGGAGAAGTTGCCTTCATTCCATTTAACAGGTAAATCTCCTGGCTCCCTTCCATAATTACTGCCAATCCATACACATTCAGTTTTATCTAAATTAACTTTTAAGCCACAGCAGTTTTCAACATTATGCAAGAAATCTAACACTGCTTTTCCAGATTCTACATTTGAAATGAAACATGTAGTATCATCAGCAAGCTGACTTAATTTGATCTCTTCGGACCCAATGGCAATGCCTTTTATATTTTGATTCGTCCTTATATGAATGGCTAGAAGTTCAACGGCTAGTATAAACAAAAAAGATGACAGGGGGCACCCCTGACGAACACCTCTATGCAGGGAGAAAAAGGATGAAGTGTAACCATTATTAATTACGCAGCTGCTAATGTCAGTATACATAATTCTAACCCACTTTCTGAAATCCTCCCCAAAATTGAAAGTTTGTAAGACTTTGTCCAAATAATCCCATTCCAAAGTATCAAAGGCTTTTTCAAAGTCAATAAGAAGAATTAATCCTGGTATATTGCGTAAACTAGTTAATTTTATGATATCTGAAATTTGCCTTATATTTTCTCCTATGTACCTGCCTTTAACATAGCCAGTTTGATCTGAATTAATAAGTTTTGGAAGTTTTATTTCTGTTAAAAAGGAAAATTTCTGTATTTGAATATATTAGTGCAGTAAAAGCTAGAACTACACAATTTAAAGCAAAATGGGAAACCTTACAAAAAGCAATTTTACTTAAATTGTCACATCTCCGGCAGTTATCACTGTAATGCGTGGACCATCATGGGTATCATGTACAACGGCTATGAACAACCATTTTGAATCAAATGTATTTTGTGCTTCATAATCATAACAATTGTATAATGAATAAGTCAAAAAGAATATATATATATTATACATGGTATTTTTATATATTGCAACACTTTACTTACATATATGTGACAAGTTGCTGCAACATTTTACATCTTGCACATAATGTACTCTCTTGTACTATACTGTATGGCAGATACAAGTTGTATAATAATGTATTGTACCATATGTATACTGTAAATAGAGGAACTCAATAAAAATATTGAAAAAAAAAAAAAAAAAATACTTTCCAAATTATGGATTTTCCAAAAAACACCAGCCCCAATCCCCTTGGTGTCTATGGTTACCACCTGAGAGTAATACCTACATTGTGAGTTGTATGCATCATACACCGGTGTCCACCTGGTTGTCATTATGTATTGCTAGACAGTATACAATCATACATGTGTCTTCATAAGATTTTTCAGACAATTTTGTTCTGTATATATATGTATATATTTGATTTTGTATCATGCTGTTTACTAAGCCTACTCGTTGTATTAGGTTTATGCCAATAAACTTCTTGTAAGTTGTTGTATAAGTTTAAACAAGAAGTCATAGAGTAGGTTACATTTAAGACATGTTGTCAGTATTGTGCATTTTAACACCCCTGACAGAGACTAGCCCCAACACATGCCACACAAATTCGTAATTAAAACTTATAATGTCAGACGAATCCCGCATCAGCAGTTCATCATCATCCTCGGTGTCTAGCTCCGTAGACTTCGGACTCGCGGGGGGGGGGGGGTGGGGGGGTGAAGACAGCCAAAGCCTCATCGAACAATGCATTGTCAGAGGGCGATGGAGCAGCCACCTGTGACAGCAGGGGACCTGTCACCATGCCAGGCATAGGGGTAGTGAGCACCTCCGCAGACATATTCACCACCACAGACACCACCTCCACTTGCTTATCCCATAAGGGGAGAGAGACAGAAGGCAAGGGAGACTTATATGCCAAGATCTCTGAGGCCGCAGGCCAGAGGAATCTGGCTGAGGCTGCAACAGGCTGCTATCTAGGACCTCAACTGCCACCTGAGCAATCTGCTGACAGGGGTCTGGAAGGAGCTCAGAGAGCTCCCAGACCTGAGGTCCCAGAGAGAGCTGGCTCAAAGCAGAAGCAGCTAGCAGCTCCACCGGCTGGGTCTGCTCAGACTTGGTGACAGTAGCAGTGGGGAATGAGGAAGACTGAACCTCCTCACGCAACCGCTGATCCTCACGGAGCTCAAGATTGGCCTGCTGCTTGGGAAAGTAAGGCACGGTACCCAGCTCAAACATGGGAATCTGTGGGATTGCTAACTGCTCACTCCGGGGCAAAGCCGCCAGAGTGAGAAGGAGCAGGACGGACTGCCAGTGCTACTGTCAAGGGAACAGGTGGTTCCGCCCGGGCTGGAGTTGCCGACACCACTGGGGCCCAAGGCTCAATGGTAGTGGAAGGCCCCCTGTTTCTGGGTGTCTTCTTCCTTGGTCCCCAATGCCTCTGTTTACAACCCAAGCTCTCGCATCCAGGAGCTCGAGGAGCCAATGGGGGCACATGGGTGCCTTAGCTGGCATTCCGAACTTACAATCCGAGAACCCGGACCCAAGCCCTCACACTGGCCGGGGTTCCGGACTACCGGGATGGGCACCAGTGGGTTTCCACTCCTGATGCACCAGTTGGTGCAGTTGCTGTGTGTCTGAGCGCTTGGACCCCGAGGGCCGAGATCTGAACAGCTGCAGCTGTCGCTTGGCAGAATTTTTCGGAGCGGACTCCCAAGAAGAAACAGTCTGCTAAGAGTGGGCAAAAAATGCACGCTACATCTCAGCCTACTGTATCATACCCTTGGACATCACCTCCAAGGCCGCGACCACCTTTGGATCGATACCAAGAACAAATCTAGATGTCTATTGGGGCAAAGTCGTTTTCTTCTGACCTCTGACAGGAGATCTCTTGCTACTAGACTTTCGACTCCGACGTCTCTTTATATTCTCCCAAGGGGTGTCAGGAGAAGAAACGTCTGTCTTGGGGGACTGCGGATGAGCCAGAGCAGGTCTACGCTCTTTCCCCTCAGACACATGAGGCACATGGGAAGACGGACGAGCCGAAGCATGTACGCTTTTTCCCATAGGGAGTTATAGGTGAGGACTCAATGGAGTCTGACATCTCAGCCTTGCATTTGGCGGCTCTTGGGAGCTGCCGCTTACGCCTAGCACGATCTGACTTCCTCCTTTCCTGCTGACAGAGCAGCCACTTGTCCTCCCCCCAGTTCTGGCAGTATTTGCAAGTTCGCTCAGGAGAGGGGCAAACTTGCCCATTCTTGGGTGTCATGCCCAGACACAGAGGTCTTGATAATGGTGGTCGAGAGGTAACGTTACGTAATTAATAGTGATTGTTAGCGTATTGGTTCGGATCTCTGCCTGTCTTTATCGCAGAAAGTGTCGTATGACCTGGGTGTAAGTGCTCTGCATGCACTGATTTATTTTGCCCTTCTTGGGGGGGGGGGGGGTGTTTGTTTGTTTTTCTTTTTCTTTTCTTTTTCCTTGTGTGTGGGGGGTTAGGTTTTGGGGGGTTTTACCCTTTTTTTTCTGCGTTTTTCCTTTTTTGTGTTTTGTTTTGTTTTGTGTGTGTGTGTGTGTGTGTGTTGTTTTTTAACTGTTTGTTTAAATAACCTTTTGTAAGAGATAAACTTACATTGTCTGCTGTTCACATCATCTGAAGTCAAATGTTCTATTGGCAAGCTGCTCACCAAAGCGAACTTGGAGCGCAGTATCCATAGTTACTGCCTTTAATTTTATAATTTTCCGCGCAATTGCGAATACCATCAAGACAGATATCTTTAAGTTGCCCCTGTATCAGGGTCACTCAAATAGAGCGTATTAAGGTGGAAGGTCTGAAGCCGCACCTTTGGATAACCTCTAATGACTTTTTCCTATTTTTGGATAGTCTGATACTTAAACTACATGCTCCCAAAAACTCAGATGTGTGAACATCAAATTTATATCAGATAATTGATCTCAAAACTTTTGTTTACAATGAAAAGTTTAAACAGTGCCGGACACATGGCTTTGTTTGCATGGTCATGATAATGAACCATGTCACTGCACAGTCATTAGTCCATGGCTGCTGGAAACCAATTGAGCTATTGACAAAGGTCACTCACAGGAAACCATTAGCCGTGGAGAGAAGAAGGGGCCAGTTCAGACTAATCACTACCACTGTTCTGATAACTTTGAAATTCTCTATTAATGTATAAACAAATTAGCACAACCCACTTACTGGTCCCCAAATATGGAAAGCCGCATGTGAACCCACACCCAAACAAGCCAAGTGTGGTGTTCCCAAGTTAAAAAAAGTCGACATTTAAGCCACAAAATATACTTTTGTTTAATGACAACACCACAGAGGTAAAGCTACAAGTTTATTTCACACAATAATTAAAACACAGGACAGAAGAAATGAGTATGTGTCATATTACAGCCATAAATGCGTAAGAATTGGCAACTTTTTCTTTCAATGCGATTTTCTCGGAACTGTTTTTTGCTCAACTTCTGCAATTTGTATCACGCCTCACAAACGCACAAATTGCCCTATCACATTAAAATCAACGGACATTAAAAGAAAAATATCATATCAAGGAACGCTTCGCAGGATTTTTTCCTGGCAACCCCTTCCGTGACTTTCGGAGCAATTTATAGAAGGAAAATGAACAACCTGTCAGGACTAAATTAAAAATTTTACAACTTTTTATCTATGCTATTTCAGGACTAACCATTGAATTCGATCCTGGACATGGATATATATTTTAAATTTCTTCTGATTTCAACAGGGAAAGAAAAATTGTGTGAATTATGCGCGAAAATGTGAAAATCCCAGCAAGTCAGAAAGAATGCTATAAAATCTCAAAAAATTCCAATCCTGCAAAAAACTCTATGGATACAAATCTATGGATATGTAGTAATAAGAAAATATATAGGTTTAATGTAATTGTGAAAAAATTAAATGAGTAATTGCGATCCAAAGTTGCCAGTCTCACTGCGCACTAGCTTTACGGCTTCTACCTTAAAGGTTTCTTCTGCGAGATACACAATTCTTTCAGTAACGCTTCACCCAAGCACTGCCTTAAACGTTTTCAGTGCTGTATTGCAAGCTGCATATCAGAGGAGACACTCAAGCGATTCGTAAGAGCTTGTAAAAGCCGAGGGCAATGCTTGATTTTATCTGAGCAAACGAAAGCACAATTCTCACGCTTCCCCCCCCCCCCCCCCAAGGTTTGAATTACCAACACCTTCATATGTTCAGTATCATGATTAACGGGGCGCCCACCTTGTCCATATCTTTAATCCAAGTTTTCAAATTGCACCACCCCCCCCCCCCAAAAAAAATGGTTTTATCTGCCCCACCAAACCTTGTGTTCTCAGTTCGAATTTTTTTTTTAAAGTTCTGTGTAAAAAGATCAATAGGTATATTTTGTTCTTCCTTTTTTTTAAATTTATTTTGGCTATCAGAAAATTTGAAAGACGGAATATGTGTGCAATTGATTTCTTTATCAAATATATACTTACATTAAAACTGATGATGATTTTTGTTTGTGGATAATACCTGTTGCGTGTCATGTCATGTCATGGTGTGCTCAGTCTTGGCTTGAAACGCAGCAAGTTCAGTCACTGTTTGCAACGATACCGGCACAGCACTTTTGCAGACATCAGATGTTAAACAAGTGCCACTGATATATATTCAGATAAAAATCCTGGTCGCAGGCACCAATTTATGTAACCACGTTACTCTTCTAAAGAGGAAGACAACACAGAAATGTAAGTCAACAACCACAGGCGGTAACTTGGCGAGACCGTGTTTTTACGTGATGAGTGGTAGTACATTAATATACAGTAGTTTGACAAAGCTTTCTTCTCGTTGTGTTGTGGAAACGAGCTTCGGCTTGCGGGAGAACCTATGCAGACCCTGCTTTATATCTTTCAAGCAATTTAGTATGAACTTAAGATTTATGTAACTGCACCAGTTTAATTTAAAGTATATTTTTCCAAAGGTAAAACACTAAATTATTCATCCTATATATATTCTAAATGATGTAACGGCAACAGTTTAATTTAAAGTATAGGATTGCCAAGGTACACTCCAAGTCGGAATCCAAAAGCTATAATTTAGTTGTTGCAGTTATAATTCGATTCTCAACTATTGCTGGAATAAATTGCATTGAGTAACTTTCTTCGTGTGTAGTTATTTACTTAGAGTTCAGTTCTTCGGGGGTTATCGATTTTGATTTAGTGGTCCAAGTTCCACATAAAGTTCTTGATGAGGGAAAGAAAAGTTTTATGGATCCATAGAAATTTTTTTAATAGCATATCACATGCGATATTATCGTATCACGTTAACAGCCTGTTCATCATTTGGCTATAGTAGACCTGGGATTTATAAATTTCCCCTAGTGAAATTCCTTGTTCTTTCTTTGTGCTGATTTCACTCCAACCATTGCTTAATTCTTAAGGCAGAAGAGGTCATTTCTATGGCCTCCTGATATTTATGGTAACCCTGCTGTGAGTGCAGCCTTTGACGTCTGCCTGTCTGTTCTTGCTTGTTCCGTAATTATACAAACAACATAATGTGGCCCGGCAGCTCATGCTCCAAGGCATGTTCTCAATGGGTCTGAAAAGTAGTTACTTGTAATTACTCAATACTAGTATAACTGAAGGTTCTTGCTTTTACTTACCATTGTTCATTCAGTACAGTTCAGTCAAATCAAGAAGAAAAACATGAAAGTCAAGTCAAATTAGTAAAAGTCAGTACTTCTTTGGGCTCCTATATGATATCCGGACTGATGTGCACATCGTTATGAAATGAAACCTGGTCTGTAGCCGCACAATTTGCATTATTGAACTTGAATTTTAGCTAAAATTTATGTTAATGATATGCAAATTATATGAATATGTGTGTGTTAATTGTTCTCACTTGATTTCAGTTAGTTTAAAATGTGCAAATAAACTAAAATTAAAACACCTGGCTGTAATGTTCACTGGCTTATATGGATGCTGGCTTATGTTAGTTGTATACATACCTGCCTGTGAATTAATTACCCATTTCCACAGAGCATAAGTAAATTGCCCTGTCTTTCAGAAATGCAAAATGATCGAACAAAATCACGATAGTCAAGTTTGAAATGAGAAACTCGTGTTAAAGTATGGAGGCCTTTGTCCTAAAAAATTATCAAATTTTCTAACTTTGAATGCCTTTAACTCTGGAACGCTTTGGTAGATCTGAAAAATGAAAACAGATTTGAGCTTCTGGAAGCCCAGGGCTTTCATTTAAATGTGATTAAAACAGAGAATCATAAAATTGAAAAATCACCCGAACACACTAGAAAATTGACAAAGCCCAATAATATAAATGATATAATCCTGTGGTCGACCGCTTGTGCTCACTGCTCCTGTTTTCACATGAGACCTGAAAAAGAAAAGCAGAATCTTTTCCTCATTTCCCATCCCACATGTTCACGCCTCTGAGGCTCAGACATTTCCCTTGTCATGTTCTCGCACCCAACAGTCTACAACACAGACAAACAATCATTCAAGCCAGGATTATGGGATAGAGCAGTCAGCGCTTCTTGGAGAAGCATCGATATCGCCCTCGGGCGGTGCTTGTCAGTACTACAGCGTCACGCCCCCATTGATAATTTCCGTGACCCCGATGAGGACACCAAGTCCAAAACGAGGTAGGTCATTAAAGTGGAGCAAATTGAGGTCATCTTGAATGTCGTTCACCTTGCGCTTTTTTCAGTCACAGCACGACGGGGAAGCCATCTGTGGTGTATGTTATGGCAGTTTTAAACAAGTGACAGTCGTGGATTTGACAGGTAGGTAAGCTATAGCTGCGTAAGACAGATATTTCGCTGTAGTGTGATGGAAAAATGACAAGAAAAGTACATCTACAGCTTAGGTTTCAACAATACAACTTAAGTTGAGACTCGATCGGGGTGAATCGAGTTCACATTTCATTCAGGACCGTGTGCGTTTTGGGTGATGAACTTAACGAGGACACAGCCGTGTCCTCGGCTAACCCAACTCCACACAATGCACACACCGGCATTGACTGGCGTTGACTGCTTTCAATGACAATGCACGCGGAGACACAATCGATGACAGGTACGTACACGGTACAGTGTCTGTGTACTGTAAACATGGTCTACGTGCCAGTGATTTGTTTGCTTGTTTTTTGTTTGTTTGTTTTTTTTAGGGGGGGGGGGGGGCGGCCCGAAAATTAGGACAAGCATTTCACCACAAGGCAAGCTCAGGTCAGGTGAGGTGGTGGTTCTTGGAAACCTGAATATGAAACATTTTTTTTACCGATAAACCACATATTGATCCGGGAGCAAAAACAGTGGCTTCACGAATCACATTGTGGCCGTGCTGTCAGTCTGCTATATGGTCGTATCTACAAGTACAATGTAGATACGACCATGTCTAACATTCATGTTGTATGCAGACAACACGCAACATGAATATTTCAGGATACAGGACTGATTAGTTGGGCTCCCGTGGGATAAACATTTAGGCTTAGTGGTTTCGCAGAGGTTAGTTTACGGACATGTGGCATGTAAATAGGTCAAGTTGAAACATATTTATTTTATGTCAGACAGCATGTGATACGTAACTTGCAATTTCTTAAACTACTGTAATCTAGCAGTTGAACCGGTTCTCCAGTCCAGAATGACACACAATAATATATATATATATATATATATATATATATATATAATTACAGGTCTTAACAAGACACACAGAACAGTGCAATTGTTCAAAGTGATGTTGCTCAATCATGATAACAGCAATCAATAATTTAGGTTACAAGACATGACTCGGCATGTTCTGTCTCAACATGGAGGAAGAAAATAGACATTCTTCTTCCTCTGTAGTGGCAACAAATTAAGAAAAGTACCTGCATAATTTTTTTTAGAAAAAAAGAGAGAACAAATGTGAGATAATCCAAGCCAGGAATTGCAGAAGAGATGATAAGAAGCGAGAATAAAGTACATACACATGAAAAACATGTATATGCAATAGCAGGCAATATATTTTTTCCCCACAACTACACGAAAGGTGTGGCACTGTTGCCTCTGTTTGAATAATTAAAGAACAAACCACAACAGGGCAGAATTATCTGGCAGAATTATCAGAAGAGATGATAAGATGCGAGAATAAAGTACATACACATGAAAAACATGTATATGCAATAGCAGGCAATATATTTTTCCCCACAACTACACGAAAGGTGTGGCACTGTTGCCTCTGTTTGAATAATTAAAGAACAAACCACAACAGAGCAGAATTATTTGGCAGACCAGGGCCATCAAATTCGGGGTAATTCCGCCCTGTCATGGTTTATTCTGATTCTAATATGGCAAAGAAGATTTTCAAAAATGCAAACAAAAATCACCTTGCAGGTAGGCCGATAGCAAAAACCACAGCACAGGCTTAGAGCAGCATGGATATCTGTGACCAGGGATATCCCACCTCCCTGCTGTGACATCATCATTTTGCCGGTCGAGGATCGTAAGTGATTTGGGAATGAAGGAACCAAACCAGCAAAGAAGGAATATGAAAACATCACATCGGATGAGCATTTCTGTTCCCTTTCACAACCTGAAATACCCTCTGAGAAAATTCTAAAGGGTCTCAAGTCTTGTTTATTCACATGTAAAATTGGTGAACTCTAGTCTTCTCTCCCAGATTTTCCCTTCTTGTGACCCTCTGAAACAATTCCTAAGGCAAACACTGCAGATTATCTAATGGTTGTGCCTACAACAAAGAAACCATTATTGCCACTGCCAAGTTAGAATTACTTTTACAACTTTTAATTTAGCCAAGGAAGTGGCCTATGACAGCAGGATGATTGATCAAAGTGTGTCTACAGAACCTTGAACAGTACTCATTTTATGAAAATGATTTATAAAAGTAATTCTTTGACTAAACACTTATCTCTGTCCTGCATAGCCATTTTTTTTTCTTTTGGGGGTGGGGGTGGGTGGGGGGCCGGCAATAAAAAACCTGAAAATGCACCCATTATCAAGGCTTTTGCCATAGCATAAAATATTGCACCCTATTTTTCTTCTTTTTTTTTTTTTGAAGATGTATGACTGTTCCTGAAAGTTGTTGCTTCAGACCCAATGAGTACAAAATTTGCCAGGTAACAGGGTCTGTGATCTCCCTCATAATTAATAAGCTATAGATGTATTTCCCAGTAACTTTATTTCTAAACTTTTGCAAAGTCTTCAATTTATGTTACGCAGAAACCCTGATCACCCATGCATGTCAACTCTTCTGGATTTACCTGTTGACTAGGAGGTGGAGGGTGTTCAAAATGAGCCGGCACCCAGCACATTCAATCATCTACTTTACTGCTGGTGCCTGCTACTTTAACAAAAAGAAAGGAAAATAGAAAAGACAGGCCGGAACACATAAGATTGGATATCAGCATATATATATGTACAGTTTGTGCCCAGTCGGTTGCTTAGCCCACTCCTTTGTTTATCTTTCTATTTTGATTTGGCACCTCCAATCCCCATAAACAGGCTCCAAAGTGGCTCATTTACAAAAATTGTGAGTGTCAACACACAATGAGAAAGACAAGGAAAGCACCTGTTTGTCCCATTTCAACTTCCTAACCGAAGCAAACTTTCAGCAAGACCTTAATCTATCACTGCTGGCAGCTAGATTGATTTGCTGGTGTTTGAATTTACAATACGCAGAGAGCACGTGGTTGTCCATAAGCCCCTGAGTATGAGGCACCGAGCTGCTATGTTGGAATGGATGGCTTCTCCGTCTCAGGAAAGGCAATGGTTGTCAGTGGACTGTCACAATTGAGAGTTTCATAATAAAATAATTTTGCATTATTTGATGACATCTATATAGTGTTTCTCTGTCTTATAATTATGCTTACTTCTGATACATCTCCATGAGCCACTGAGCATTGCATAATATGGTATTTATGCACATTTATTTTTCATTTCAAACTTGCCATCATCCTCCAGTGATTCGCATGCATGTTTTTTTTCTCATATGAACTTGCGATATTGAGTGGTTTGTCCATGCGTGACCAAATGTACACATAGACGTACTATTCAATGACCATCAGTGAATGCATGGACCAAACTAGAAAAGATGATTTGCTGCATAGCAAATCAGTATGTGTGTCCTCAAAGCATATTGGTATGGCAATGTACAACTACATGTAGTCCATAACACAGGAGTAGAAGCTGGAATGGCATCTCTATCTATTATAGCTGTAAAGTTATTCAAGATTTAAAATTCTAATGGTGCTACTTAGCATAATTTAAATTGCTACAACTTTTGTTTTTAAAATGTAATTCATTAGGTATGCAATGGTCAACACCCGGCTAGTAGAAGTTGGAGTGACATCACTATTTATCATAGTGTTGAATATATTCAAGATTGAAAATTTCGAATAATAAAAATTTTAAATTGCTAGAACTTTGTTTTAGATTCATAACATGTGCAATGGTCAATAACCCCCTAGTACAAGTTGAAATTACATCTTTACCTACAACAGTTTTGAACATATTCGAGTTTTAAATTTTCAAATGCTGCTAATTAGCATAATTCAAATTGCTACAATTTTTGTTTTAGATCCATTACATGCGCAATGATACATGACCCCTAGTACCTCCATATCATTAGATGTCATTTCAACTTCTACCAGGGGTTGGTTTAAACATATTTATTTTGAAATAAACCCAGAGTTCTTTAATTATTCGTTTCACGAACTCTGCCAACCCTATTTTTGCCAAAATCAGAAAAAAAAAAAAAATGCAAATTTGTCTTTTTTTTTATTTCCGCCGACCGCCTCGGACAGTTCTGCTATTTTCAAAAAAAAATCTGGATATTCTGTTCTCCCAAGCCATGCTTACAATCCACAAACAAACATGGATGAAAGTTGACGTGACCTTGTTTTCTCATAAATTTCATGTAGTCATTTTGATAAAAGTACCAGGGAAAAGTCAACGTTCATCCATGCAAGTAGTTCAGATTGAAAAGCTTGCACCAGCCTAGGACTAGAGGTCTAAAAGCACACTACAGTACAAACAGGCAGGTGTATAAAGGGAGAGGAATATGTTAAATACACTGAGGTCCTGTATGGTGTACAGTAATACATGTAGGCATGCTTTAGTGCATAGAAGTAACCAGTTGTGTGGGAATTTTTCCCCTCCTACCCTTTAGTTTGAAGACTATTTTTTTTTTTTTTTAAATGGAAGTGCTGTATTTTTATTTTTATTCCTCCTTCCTACCCAAGTTTTTTGTGGCAAATGTCTGTGCAGGGAACAATTTAACCGGTATCGCATCGCAAAAAGCGATACAAAATGTATCGTGTGCAACATAATCAACTGTCTGTGTAGCAAAGTTGCGATACGGTAAATTTTTCTCGTATTTTATACAGAAGCTTGAACTGAAACGTATCTGCAGTGACAAATGCATTAATTATCCTGAATTTTGGCTTACTTTTCAATTATAAAACCCATACATTGCTGCTTCGAATTTTACTGCAGCTTTCTCATCTGACTGTTTGTTGACATCTTCCTTTTGGGTCACTCTTAACTCCTAGCACTCTGCCAGTGTCTAGTATCGCACACAGTGTGCCACCGGGCAGTTTTCTAATCGCTTGCGCAAGAGAGGACATGCTGGATTGAACGTGCCTGGGCTCTGCGAGTTTTGCGATTCAGTCCTGGCGATCAACACAAAGTCGGTCAGAAATTACATGAGGTATAAATCTGTGCAATTTTTATTTCAGTTTACCCCCTAAATTTTTTATGCTTTATGGGATGTCAAGCGTCTGGTCACCTTTTTTTTTTTTTTTTTGACCAACAAACATGGTCACGGGCCGTGCAACACAAGTGAGTGTGAACAGGCATGAGTCCGGGCATGGTTTTCCATTATGTGCGTATGTTTTTCCCAGCATTCGGTCATAAATTTCATTCCTCATTTGTTCTTTTATACAGATTTTTATCCTTTCAGACATTTTAATCAAATTAAAACAACAAACTTTGGATAAAAACATCGTGCCGTGACGTATCTGAGACAGCGATCGACAACACATCGTGTTTTCGCAAATGTCAATCAGGCTTAGCTTCGTCACCGTGCGGTGACGGAATCTGCGTTTTTTCCTTGCCTTGCTTATGGAATTTTCATTCCTGCCTTTATCTGTGTCTAGATCTGTTCCATCGAAGTCGTTTTGCGAAAGTATGATGTCAAAATTTCGCATCTTGGTCCTATAATCTTTGCGTGAATGCGACATGTTCACCTGCACAACAAATCGAACTTGACTCAAGCACATGGCAAACAATGAGTTTGATTGGACGGTGACTTGCACGTGACCAAATCCATCCAATGAGAAACCTGGAAATGACCCAGCGCATTTATAATGAGGTTCAATTCTCATTCTGGGCCATTTTTTGGAGGGATACCCCAGGAGTATTTATTTCTTAGCCAATAAGAGAGCTTGTTACGTTAAGAGACGAAATTATGAGGATTCCAGCAGTATAAAAAACAATGGCGGACGTTGAAAACGTCGTGGCCGCAAAGGGGCAAAGTTACAAAGTTTTAGCGTAAATTTTGGGAGTATAATATAACTTAATTTTAGTATGATATTTTTGGCGTTGCTCCTGTACATTTGAATTTCTGCACAGACCCAGGTCCTCCTGCACTAAGGTTGCCTGGCTAAGGATCCATTGGTTTTAGGTGCAGACAGTAGTGAGCAAGACAAGTGCATAATACCAGCAAGCCAAAATATAAATACAAGCTGCAGCTTGATTGAAGATCTAAGCTTTAGCACTACATGATACTGTGCTGAGTTAATAATACACACTGGTGCAGCTGAAGGTTGAGAAGCCTTTTTGAAAAGGATCCGTACTGTGATAATCACACACTCACTGAGCTTTTAGTAATAACTATTATTATAAAGACTGACATTGAAGTTTATGATACTTTTGTGATCATTTTGAGAAAATTGAAATGCCAAATTGCAATTGAAATTTTCTAAAGTAGAAGAAAAAAAATTGAAGATGCACCAATGATGACTCATTGTCCAATCCATGATCAGATGACTACAAGCATTTGCATGCACCACTACCACCATCATCTTGCAACTATGTTATTTATCACTCAGGCATGCTACAGAGGATGATTAAGGATCCAAGGGCACAATAAGACAATCAGTTCACATTCACACACACTCACTGTCACAGAGTCAGCAGACTGCTGGTTGTTAAGCTTACTAACAGTTACAATATTATGAGTCAGTGAGGAGATCACTGAATCCCTTCAGTGAATCATTATGAATTTTAAGCATAATATACAAAGATATAAAAAAACATGCAAGTATAGTGCCAATAAGTGACCGTCACATGCGATTAAGTTGAAATGTGGAAAGGTTTGTGGCTCAAGATAAATTGCTACCCAAAATTAGCTGAGTGTTACACAAAATATGTTTTGTGGAGCAAATTTGCTATACATTTCTGAAAATCTAGATTGTTCCCTGCTGTGAAACTAAAAATTAAAAAACTCTGGCCTTAGTAGAAGTTGAAATGACATCTTTATCTATAGTAGTTTTGAAGATAAGCAAGATTTAAAGTTTCAAATGCTGCTAATTAACAGAATTCAAATTTGCAACAACTTTTGCTTTAAATTCATTAGGTGTGCAATGGTCAAAAACACTCTAGTCAAAGTTATGGTCAAATACCTATCTATAATACTTTTGAAGATATTAAAAATTTAAAATTTCAGATGCCCCTAATTTGCATAATTTTAAAAATCTTCATTCCTCTGCATGTAAAGGCCAAATTCCTTGTATGGAGATACAATCATACCAAGTTTGGAGTTTCTATAGTAGTGTCAGAGAAAAGTGTTGATCATATTCACTGGTGAAGAAGAAAGAAATAAAGAATTGTAGGAAAAACAGAAAAGTGTGTGTTGACACACACACTGTAACCTTTGAACCCTGGAATCCCAGGAGGTTGGTTACACATATTCATTTGGCATATGTATATGTAAATTATGATTTGACAACTGGCATTGACTTAAAACATATAATATTGTATGTTTTTGCAATCCTCAGACTATAAACATTATTATGTACATAATATAATTCATTATTTTTCAATATTATGCAAGCTAATTAGCATATACATGTATATATATTTGGTATTCAAAATGGCCACAATGTAACTTTTGAAGAAAAAAAATAATATTTTTGAAGAAATTTTTCATTTAGGGATTCTAGTGTTCCATATAAATGAAAATATTAATGCGATAAGACCAGATTATAAAGGCAGAGGTCCTTAGCTACATTTTGATATGTATTAAATCACCAGTTGCTTGTCATACACATGTGTGTCTTAATTATGACTCTGATAAACAACCTTAGACATGCAAAGCTATATGCACCATGTTGGATAAAGATGAAAAACACATGACCTTTGACCCAGTTTCCAGGTCATTTGCCACCTGCTGGGCTCTAACCACTCCTAAGGGGGATAAAACGAGACATACTTATCAACTAACTTAATAATTATTATTAGACCAAGACATACGGTAACAATATATTTCTTGCTGTTCATTTTTTTATGTTAATTATATGCAAATTACGTATGTGTGGACCAAAATTTCAGTCTACCAGGTTCATAAGGTTAATAATTATGCCATGGTTGCAGTGCATATGTCACCCTCACAGTTGCAAATATGGAAGTCATTGACCTACCTATAATTTGACCCTTTGTTTGACACAAATGCATGTACATGTACTTACTCACAACAAAATTATGCCATGTGTAATGAGAACACACGTAAATGTTTACTCATAGTCATTCATGTGCATGTACAATTCTCGCACATCAAGGGCAGCAGTCAAGATTTGAGGGCAGAATTCTATAAGTGGAGCAGAAAATTAAGACAATATCTAATTTCTCATGTCATGAAACTTCACAAAAATGCAACTTGAACTAGAAAGGAAGATTTGCTTCAAAGCAAATCTGTGTGCCTTCAAAAGTTGTAAATATTAAATGCTACCACTTTTATCCTTTGGTACTTCACATTCCATTCAGCTTATGGCCCGATGCAAATTTCAAAGTCCAAACAGGGCTTGACATTAAGGATATTTGTCACTTGTCCCACTGCACTTTTTGTCCTTATTTCAGACAAGTAATGGGTCAAATCCCTATTCCACTCAAAATTTTTACTTGTCCTGCCAGGAAATTTACTTGTCCCGGACAATAGGGCTTGCCTTAATGTCAAGCCCTGCGCAAATGACCTTGACCTTTGACCTTTACAGGTCACAAGTAAATTGCACAGTGTTACAATGCATACCCACAATTTAAGCCCAACATAAACCAAATCGGATGAAAATTACCAAGTTGTGGCAAGATGAAACTTTCAAAGGGTCAAATGACCTTGACCTTTGCCCTTTTGAGGTTACATGTTCTTATGAAAATGTGCAGTTTTGCAATAGCTACAGTTTGAGTCCCACATGATTCGAATTGGATGGAACTTAATGAAGTAATGACTGGATGCAACTTTCAAATGTCCAAATGACCTTGACTTTTGACCTTGAGAGGTCCCATGGAAGGTTTAAAAATGTGCAGTGTTACAATAGCTACAATTTGAGCTGAACATCATCAATATTCGATAAAAACTGACCAAGTTATGTCTAGAAGAAAGCCACCATCAAAAGTGGCCTTTGACCTTGAACTGACCCTTGACCTTCAGATGACCTCCACCTGAATTGAACCATAACCTCAAAAATGGTATTTTGGCCTAAAATTGAACTTTGACCTTGACATGACCTTGACATTTGAGATGACCTTGACTTTGCTATGATTGAACTCCTATACACTCGGAACCACTTCTACTATAGTATATAAGATATTGAAGATTTAAAACTTTAATTAGCCCTCATTTGTATAATTTTGAAAGGCAAAACCTCTCATTATAAAAAGGCCAGACTTCATCTATAGAAGTATAATTGTGCCAAGTTTGGAGTTTCTAAATGTAATACTTTTCAAATGAAATATCAGACAAATTTGCCTGTAAAGAAAGAAAGAAGGAAAGAAATAAACTAGAAAAGAAGATGTGCAAACATGATTAGAATTGGCTGGAAATTAGCCAAATTGCTACTGGATGAAACTTTCAAAGGTCCAAATGACCTTGACCTTTGAACTTTAGAGGTCCCATGTGTGTTTAGAAATATGCAGTTTTGCAATGGCTACAATTTGAGCCCAACATGATCAAAATTGAATAAATATTGACCAAGTTATGGCAATAAGAAACCCACCATAGAAAGTGACCTTTGACCTTGTGCAATACTTTTCAAATGAAATGTTGGACAAATTTGCCTGTAAAGAAAGAGAGAGAGAGAGAGAGAGAGAGAGAGAGAGAGAGAGAGAGAGAGAGAGAGAGAGAGAGAGAGAGAGAGAGAGAGAGAAGAAAGAAACAAATAAAGAATTCCTAGAAAAACAGTATGTCTGTGTTGGCACACAGACATAATAAATAAAGAATTCCTAGAAAAACAATATGTCTGTTTTGACACACAGACATAATGACACAGACATTCACGGAACCTGTACACATGAGACATTGGACGGGAATGTTTATTTATATTGTGCAGTTGAGGTATTCGTTCAAAGGAGTCAGTGAAACCTGCCATATTTTTATCAGGTTGAGAAGGTGCCCATCTTAAAACAACTGTGATGATCATCTGGAACCATCCCCATTCCTACTTTTCATTCTGTTTAAAATCCAAGAGTCCATGATCCATGTCAAGAATAAAACTTTTATTTCATTCACCATAATAAAAAAAATCACATCAAGAAACGCCCATTTACACCTTCAATCATTGTCAAGTAGGCAAAGTTAACACAGAAGAGTGTTGACTGCACAAATGGCACAAATAAAATAGGTACAGAGCTGTTCTGTGCTGCAAGCACTGATTGGCGCATTCATACATGTACCATGTTATTCAAAGAGCCAATTGTGTTAAAGAATACCTGAAACTTGTCCCGGTAAACATACACAAATAACTCATGTTAGTTCATAGTTCCTTTGCTCCCAAGGGGTTTGTATATATCCTACCACGTTGCTATACAATAGAAACAATAGCTATTGCTCTTTGCTGAGAGGTTGGTATCATGAGAAAAATGTACCTGGCGTGCGGACATCTACCGCTTGCGAACAAAGAACCATCCCATAAGATGCAAAAAAGGAACAAAGATTATAATGCAATCAATCAACATGAAAATATTTTAATCATACCATGGCCATATCTCTGTCATATATTTTTAACATGTATCGCATAGTCCTTTAGCCACATAAATCTCTTTAACATAATTCGTTACCTCTGTGCAGCCTTTAAGTTAACTTTAATTAACATCCATCAACTATCATTTAAGACATGTATTGCATGAAATAAAGTCACTACTTTTAATACTGTAGAAATTTTGTGATTTATATTCCCTTGAACACGTATATATATTACATGAAATAAACTAATGTCACTGCGTTTAACAAAATGACAGAATGACACTGATCAGCAGTGTCTGGCATGATGAATTTAGTATTTGCTGTATTATATTTTCTTTGTTTCATCTGTTTAATCTGTAATGTGTTTGTTGATTTTGCAAATATATTCAAATCAAATCAAATCAAATCACCAAGACTGACTAAAATATATCGCTGCATTTTGTTGAACAGAAAAGATAAGTTAACCATTCCGTTACAAAACTGCCACAAAGGATATTACAAATTGTGTCTGCAGAAAACCGCCCAACAATTTTAACACGCAGCTTGTCGAAAGTAATTTGTGTTCCATAACATGCAAAATAAAACAAGAAGCACAGAATTCAACATAAAATGAAAGGACTAAAAAAAACCCAAAACATATTGATGGCATAGGTTTCCTTCACTGAACCATTTTATTTTACAAATTAAATATGGCCACCATGTCATAGCTCAGTGAGCATTGCTGATTTACATATTGCAATAGTTCAACCAATGGCCATTGGGGTCTGTATGTCCAGTATGCATACATTTCCAGTGCCTTTGCCAATTGGTGCACAGATATACCAAGATCCGCAGCAGTCACTTCCATGTCCTCTGTATATGTGCAGACTCAATTGTATATCATCATCATCATCATCATCATCATCATCATCATCATCAGCAGCAGCAGCAGCAGCAGCAGCAGCAGCAGTATCAATATCATTATCATCATGATGTGTATGTAATTTGGCCATATTGACCACTGGCCGCTAGCCTTAAGCCAACTTCTTCGTATTTTAAGAAACAGAAGCATATGCCAGAGTGTGACCTTTTAATCCGAATACATATGGTGGATATTTTGTTTTTCTACTTTGACCGTGGTGGTGCCCCTTTAAGGCGGCAAGGTCTACTTTCTGGAACATAACATAATTTACATAATACACATAATAGGCTATATTATTGTAAAAAGGCCTTCCAGATACCGAATTTTACATGGAACAGTTAGAGAAATGCCTGAATTCTGTTTAAGAAAGCTATCTTCTTGATGTAGTATATAATACATAAATTGCAGAGGTAAACAGGTACATTGCGCTGTGTCACAGAACGAGGGTCGGCCATGATACCACAGAACAGAATCGATGCTCTCATTTAAATTAAAGGCCCCTTACTTGCAGTGCATTCCCCAGATCCCTTTGGTCCACGGAGATCTTTCTATTAAATTTATTTATCTTCTCATGTATTTTTGTGGGCTACAATCAAGGATGAAAGGACTTGTCACGATAAATACATACATCGCTCAACCCACAGAATGGGAGGTCTGCCACGTTTGATGTTGTCAGGAAGGGAGAGTGTTCACTAGAACATTTCATGAAATACTCACATTGAGACGACATTATTACCAGACCAGGAAGACAAGCATCCAAGGAAGGAATTACAGTGTTAAGTTTCGTAATCACTTGATTTACTTTTACTAAATCGCCGATTTATGTTTTGCTCATGTTACGTTATGTTATTTTATGTTCCGGAAAGTAGACCTTGCCCTTTAAGGCTGTCTTTGTCATTCATTGGTGGATATTTTGTTTTTCTGCTTTGACCTTGGCAGGTGCACTTTTAAGGCTGTTTGAAAAAGCAAACTCTCTTTGTATTGTTGAACAATGAACTTAAACAGATATAAAATGGTTCCTCGGGCCGATTATAATGATACCGAACCTGCCGCTTCGCGGTTGGTGGGTATTATTATACTCGACCTGGGGACCATTGTATATCTATTACTTAACAGGTCAGAGTCATGACACTATAGCAGATGACGATGTAAGTAAAGCGCCAAGCAGACGACAGTGTCACGGTCAGTTAGCACATTCAGCCAACATTATATTATTTTTTGTCTGAACAGACAAAGAAGGGTCAATGTTTCTGACTTGTACCTATTTATAATGAACACTTCAAAAATTATTTTCACGATTGTAAAATCTAAGCAAACGTTTGCAAGACAGTACTTGGACTGTTCAGATATTTATACCAGACATAATATCAGTGAAAATTTCTATAGCTCTTTGCTTCCAAGTATTATGATTCAAGTTGGAATTTGTCGTAGATCAAATGTGTTATTTTTTATTTTTTTTTTGAAATCACATACTGATGTACCCAATATATTTCAAATATCTTGCCTTTTCTATGAAGAAAAATATCTTTTTTAAAATGCAGCCTCATGTTTTTGATAGTATGTTTGTCTTCAAAGAAAAAATAATCTCAATTTTGTGAAAACATTTCAAATTTAATGAAAAAAAGACGTACAGAGGTTTCAGGCCATTTTGTTCACATTTTAGATCAAATATGTACAAGTCAGTGGCATGTCTGGAATTTTCTGTGAACCATAGAAAAACTTCCTACTAAAATCCTTGCAATGTATATGTATATTATTGTCATAAATGAAATGAAATGATAAAGTTTAATTGCTGAGAATATTTCAAAACAAACACAATAGTAACAGTTGACATTTTTGCAAAGCTGGTTCTTCATTAAATAGTCAATTGTTTAGAAAAAAAAACAATTGTTTGATGTATTAATATCAGTACAGTGAAGGATCTAATTGTGGTGTGTCTTAATCTCTGGTCCACATCAGTTTGGACAACTTATCCAGACTGATCTAGACACATAAGAGGTGTGCACCCAGTATTTGTGATGTGAAAGCATATTTTGCAGGAACATTTAATAGTTTTTCACGTACAAAACCGTGATGTTGACTAAGCCATCCTGTCACATTTTCGGCCCAGAAATGCCCCAGATTGCACCTATGAACATGTACATTTTCAACATTTCCCACAGGAGGCCCTCCGGACCCATCCTGCCGGAAGGGGTTGACCCCATACCACACTCACCCCCACATGGCTTTTGCATATAAGTGCCACCTACTTGAAAACATTTGCAACACCTTGATGCTTGAGATGCCACCTGTTATAAACATGATAGGACATGGGGGCACTATAGCCTGTTTTCTTCGGTTTTGTACAAACGCACATTTCATAGGAATTACCGAATCACACATGTATGTGTAGAGATTAACACCTTGCAATTACCCCTTCCATGCTGACATTTTCAATGCCCTGTGTCTGTCTGGGCCAAGGGTCAAGATAATGCCAGTGCTTCAGCCCAGAGCTGACAGTTTTTTGGCAGGACTGACAATTTGTGTGATCTGCCAGTCCTGTGGACTGACAGGACTTACTGAGAAACGTTTTTGACACAAGATTGGATCATATGACTGTCTTCATTGCTAAAGCTTTCAACAGCATTTAACAATGTTATATTTCCAATTTTCTATGAAAATATATGCACAGCTCTTGCCCCGAACATAAACATGGAAAATGTCATTTCATTTTGGTTTTTAAACCACACAAGGTCAAATTCATATTGACCTGATGGGACTGACCAAAGACTGAAAGACTGATAATTGTCAGATAGTGTCAGTCTTGTGGACTGCTCCTCAGAGTTCATTTTAACCCCTGCGGGCACAGATCAAGGACACACCTGTCCACATGTAAAATTTAATCTTACAATACACTCTGCAGCTCTATTGGACACATGTAAGTTTTAATGCCAAATAAATTTGTTGTGCAGATTTGGAATTGAACAAGTACTCACAACAACAAATTTTAAACTAGAAAAGATGATTTGCTGCATAGTAAATCAGTGTGTGTGTCTTCAAAGCATATTGGTATGGCAGTGTCCAACTATTCCATAACACAGGAGTAGAAGTAGGAATGACATCTATAACTAACACAGCTTTGAAGTTATTCAAGACTGAAAATTTTGAATACTGCTAATTAGAATAGTTTAAATTGCTACAACTTTTGTTTTAGATTCATTACATGGGCAATGGTCAATGACCCCCTAGGAGAAGTTGAAATGGCATCTGTATCTATAATATTTTTGAAGATACTCAAGTTTTTAAATTTCAAATGCTGCTAATTAGCATAATTTAAAATTTCTACAACTGTTGCTTTAATTTCATTAAATGCACACTGGTCAGTAACCCCCTAGCAGAAGTTGAAATGAAATCTCTATCTATTATACTTTTGAAGATATTCAAGATTTAAAATTTCAAATTCCCCTAATTTGCATAATTTTAAACATCTTCATTCCTCTGTATAAAACAGTCAAACTCCTTGTATGGAGGTATAATCATGCCACATTTAGAGTTTTGTATGTATAATAGCATCTGAGAAAAGTGTCTGACAAATTTGCTGGTAAAGAAGAAAGAAAGAAAGAATGAAAGAAAGAAAGGAAGGAAGGAAGGAAGGAGAGAGAGAGAGAGAGAGGTGTTGACACACACACTATAATCAGCAGAACACAGGATCATAATCATGATCCTCTTGTCAAGAAACGGAGCTACCATCATGAAACTTTTTACATGTTTGTTCAATAATTGCCTCTTCATTATTTTTCCTTTTTCATGAATTTGTGTGTGTGTGTGTTTGTGTGTGTGTGTGTCTATGTTTGTGTTTGTGTGTGTGTGTGTGTGTGGTAATTTCAAAATATTTTTTAAAATATTTTTACTGCTCGCTTGACTACAGCTGCAATCTTTTGGTCTCACAGAGTTGGAGCACACTGGCCAGGCTCAGCAAACAGTTGAAATATTGTACTGACAAGGGCTCCCAGAGCAGGAAAAAGCATGTTGCACCTACTTACTTTAATATTACATGTGTATTTCTCTTGCAGAATGACTAAAAGGGTATGGATATGAAAAACAGAGATAAAGCTGTAACAGTGAGCGAGGCAGACAGTGGACAGGTTGCTGCGGGCAAGGTAGACCGACATGAGATCAGTAGCTCCAGTGATGATGGCTGCAGCCCAGAAGTATGCTTTACTGGGGCCAAATCTGCCGACTCTCTGGTTACACAGGTAAGATATGTTTGAAGGAGATAATCTGGAATTTTATAAAAGAAAAGGTAAAATGTTCAATTTTCTTCTGCGAGACATCTTCATGCCTATTTAAAGCCAAGGAAAATACAAATATGTATTCTCTCTTTCCAATTGCAAGATACACTTGTATTTGATGTTAATGCAGGATGGGCAGGTGGACTTTTTTTCCGCATTGTAAAATTTTCATTCCTTCCCACATGTATTTATAAAATAAGGGTGACAATAGTAAGGGCACACAGGGAGACATTTGATTTTCTGTCGGAAAATCAGCCTGTTCTAGTTTAATAATGGTGTGATCTTGTGTAAGAGCACAGTGTCATCATTTGAAAGATCGGTGATAGTGTTGTCTATCCTAGAGTCTGGGACAGAATTCTTGACCGGTAAGTAGGATGACCTAAATGATGCAGCAATCAAAATGGAGGGCACGAATGAGTACATGCCCTTAACACCAGTTGGTGTACCTGGACCCCAAAACACTCCCAATTTCTTTCACGAAGGCATTGGTGCTTTGCAGTATTTTGATTTGTTATTGGGAGAAATGGACACCTGGGACTCGATTGTCGATTGCACACGCCGGCAAGCAGAACTATTTATTGGTAAATACCCAACACAATCTGATAGAAAGAAGTGGAGGCCCACAAATGTGGAGATGAAATTTTTTTTTGGCATTCGTCTTTCAATGGAAAATACTTTAATAAAACGGCAATATGAGAACTAATGGTCGAAAAAACTTGGCTTTTTGTTTGAAAGCCCAGGGTACAATATCATAATGACACGATACCGTTTCACGTAGCTCTGGAAGTTTTTACATGGTCTAGATGAGTCATCAGCTGATAAAACATGTAAGCTATACAAAGTATTGACTCTCATAAACACTCTGTTAAAAAATTTTCAAGGCAAGTATATCCACAAAAGATAATTAGCTCTTAATGAGGGAATGGTCCCGTCAAAGAATAGACTAGTATTTAAGCAGTATATCAAGGACAAGCCTTGTAAGTCTGGGATCAAGTGTTTCATGTTGTGTGAATCAGACTCCGGTTATGTTTTGAACATTGAAATTTACGCTGGTCAAGAGAGAACGGACTACTCTAAGTTGGGAAAGACAGGAGCGAGTAGTTATAAGACTGACTAGCCCTTACTCGACGAAAAAAATCATCATTTGTACACTGATAGATACTACACGTCACCGTATTTGCTTGATTACTTGTATCAAGTGGGAATACTAACCGCTGGTACAGTGGGGAAGGACCGGAAAGAGTTTCCAAGTCAATTACACAAAACAAATCATAGCCCAGCTGTGGGCAACAGTGAGTACTGATTCACAGGTCATCGTGTTGTTTTTGTGTGGAGGGAGAGATCCTCAATTTATTTCCTTAGTACTATTGATGACCCCCGAAATATCGTTACATTTCATCGTGGGAAAAAAGGATGAGTCCTTGGCTGATCTGACAGTCCCAGTTGTTATGCAGGAACATACACAGTATATGAATGGAGTAGACCTAAACAATCAGTGCTCAAAGTTACACGAAAGTCGTCGCTGCAATAGATGGTACAGAAAGATAATTCTCAAGTTGTGCGTTTTAACTGCATTCAATGCTCATATCATTGAGGAATATTACAGGAATTATCATCCACCCGGCGAATATCAAAGATACTTTGAGGACTTCTTGGATGAGCTAGTAATCTTATTGGTTTGTGATCATCGTCAGAAGTGGTTTCGTCCAATGCCTGCTATGGCTCTATCATATGACAGGCTTCCAGATAGATATGTAGATAGATAGATAGACAGTCAGACAGACAGACAGACAGACAGACAGACTTTAACCAGGGTACCTGGCTCAGTGCAAAAGCTCTGATCTTCCGCCAGGCCCTGGATGATAAGATGGATACATGTGATGATGAAGCGATGACAGTTATAAAATATAACTCTCTTACATTGAAAATATAGGTAAACTGAATACAGTATATAATATAATAAAAGAATGTCATAATTTAAAACATATATCAACATAGACAACATAGTCTTATAGACATAACTTAGGTGGAGTAAAAGCAAATGCAACATTCAGTGAAATGGGGGGGGGGGCTTTACATTTTAATGTAGTGCTTGGGCTTGATAAACTGGAGCACGGAGCACAAGCTCCGGCCATCAGACCCCACCCCAACACAAAATGATTGTCACAGCAGGCTATGATCTGACGACCGGAGCCAGCCAGGCCTTAAAACATGAAAGTGAAGGTGGCATTCCTTAGTTCCATCTAGGGGTAGGGAATTCCAGGCGAATGTGCCTCTGTGGGTCATCCTGCCCTCGCCAATATTAAGTCGGGAGGATTGCACATATAATGAATTGTTGAATGAAGACCGAGTATTATGAGAGTGTATTTCCGATACTTTATGGAATTTTGATGTGATATCTTTGGGCATGAGGTTATGCATAGCTTTGTACATGAAGACATGACTATGCAGATTTCTTCTTTGTTGTAGTGTTGAAATATTGGAGAGGTTATGAAGTTCCCAAATTGGTGTATATATGTTTGACTTGTTTATTATCCTTAAAGCGCGGTTATATGATTTGTTCCTTTCATAAATTAATTTGCTATTATGATTTATAACAATACAGTTATTCAGTGAATGGTACGGAATAGGACTTTGCTCTTAGAATATCGGGCTTGATAGTGTTCAAATGGTACATGGGCTTACAGAATTAGGTTTGTTAAGTTTCTCTTTGTATTAAAATTAAGGAATTTGGAGTCTATTTTTTAATTTGTAATATTTGCAGTCAATCTAACTTTTAACATTGCAAGTATAGGAGAGAGCGTGGTGTGTTATGAGACCATAACACAGTAGCCTTGTGTGTTATGGGACCATAACACAAGTGTCCCGCCCACATTCCAATAAGCCACGCCCACCTGGGTTTCCGGAACTTAACACTTGAACATGCTGGGTAAATCAGTTTCTGGATGTTTCTCTTAATTTTATGCATTACATTTCTAAATTTCATGTAATTGAGCAGAAAAATTAAGAGGGAAATGTAAATATAAGCAATGAGGGTCGCTTTTGTGTGTGTTATGGCATAATGACGCGGGTGATTGAAGCTGGCATCGGGCGAGGCGCACTGGCGTGCACCACGCCCACGATGTCAGCTTCAATCGCGCGTCATTATGCCATAACACACACAAAATCGACCCTCATTTCTTAAAGAACAGGAGTCCCATACGATATCACAGTAGTCCATGTACTGAAGAGCAAGTGACATGTACAGAGTCAAAAGAAGATGTTTAGGTACATATTTGCTTGCTCTTCCCAACATGGCAATTCTGCAATTTACTTTCGTGGCAATGTGTTCAGCATGTTTGATGTTGGGACACATCACCCATTATGAGCCAGCTGATGCATGTACAGACAACAGGTGTGTTGTTTTTCATGCTAAACTTACAAGATATATGAAGGCACACCCTGGTGTTTCTTAACAGCAAACATTCCAGCAAAGGACAGAAAAACCAAAGTACAGTGTACTAAGTGTTGAGTTTGGCTATGCATAAAACCTGTGGTGGAATACTCAAGAGACTAGTTATACAGTGGTACCTGCTATTTAAGACCACCCCTACAGTCAACAAAAAGTGGTCTCATACTGCAGGTGGTCTTAAATTGAAGGTATATTTAACATGTAAATACAGCAGAGGATCTTGAAAGAGTGGTCTTAAAAAGACGTGCGGTCTTAAATTGGAGGTGGTCTTTAAAGCAGGTACCACTGTATTCAAACTGTGCTATCACATGCAACAGTTGGAGTGTCACAGAGGCTAAAGCTGTAACATGAGTATATAAAAATTAAATTTTTTGCTTGGCATAACATTTAGAAATACAGTCAATTTTAAAATGTGCTGATTTGTATGGATCCAGTTTGTGAGTTACTTGGTATTTGTCCTGAAACAAGGACAGCTTTCTTAGACTTTCCAGTTTGTAGGAGTCGTTATAAAATGAGTGACATTGCTACAAGTGCAGGCTTGTAATAATAAATAAACTGTACTAGTGTCAGCTTGCTTGCTTTTTGTCTATAGTAGTTTATGACTTGCGCATTGAATAAGCACTGTCCTTGTCCAAAATCTGGGTCACTTGCATGATTATAAGAAAAAAACTGAAAGTGCACTTAATTACCAGACCCTCACCTTGTCCAGAATCTGGGTCAGCAACAGTAACTGGCATTTTCATTATCCGCACAACACTTTCCAATTCATATACTTCAGTTTGATGTATAATAGGTAAGATTTGGAGAAGAAACAAGTCTGGATGCTTTTTTTTCTTAATTACTTTATTTTGCACGTGTTTTCCAGGGCCCCAGTATATTAGTACATGTATACGTTACTGTAGGGGACAAGCGCATGTGTACTTGTATCCAAAATGATGCATAGTGTTTATGGAGTTAAACTGGTATGACTCTCTTTGATCCTTTCCTCCTGTTTATCTTATTGTCGATTAGGATTCACAAATAAATGTTCATTAACTATTAGACTTTTACTTTACTTTCACACCTTTATTTTGATTTGAATGGCAATACACTCAATATAAAAAAAAAGGGCTCCATGAGATGCCAGATTAGATTAATTTTTAAAAATGAGGTCAACAATGTTCATATTTCAAACCTTGTGGTGTATCAAGTTTTTGAAACATTCATGTTTGATTGATCCCTCAGTTCGATTTTGTTGTCCTATGTTCATTTCCAAATAGGTTATTATAATTCATAACATTTTTGGTATTCAGTTCCAAAAAAAGTTGCAAATCAAGACGTTCATCTATAAACCATACAATTCAAAA
Organism: Hermodice carunculata; assembly: GCA_964020975.1. NCBI lineage: Eukaryota > Metazoa > Annelida > Polychaeta > Eunicida > Amphinomidae > Hermodice > Hermodice carunculata. Next base: position 400,602 of record CAXHWN010000862.1, on the reverse strand, counting down.
TATGTATTGCCAATTTTAAATCGTATTTCAAAACTTATTTTTGAATGAAACATTGGAATAATTCCCTGCAACAACTTCAGGAAGGACCAGTATTGAAGCAATAATTATGAAATTTCTAGATGTATTGCATGCAAAGCAGCTGGCTGTCTGCTATCCTTAAGTCTAATACAAGTTCAGTGATACGAGTTGGCTTTGCAAGCAAAATAAGTACATTATTTTTTTTTTTCAAAAGAAATTACTGAAATTTTGGGTTTCTGTGGAAAATCAGAGAAGCACTGACTAGGTAAGGGCATTGCTAATAAATTATCTGTTTCTCATGTCTCGACCAATGTTAAAAATTGCTCCTGGTAAAAAATAAAAGGGTTTTGTATTTTCTACTGACCCTGTAAAATTGTAAAAGGTAAAAAAACTTCAATCTGTAATAAGTGGTTTAGTATATAGCATCACTGGCTTTGAGTTTGTTTTGACTATACCAACTAAAAAGAGAAAAAGAACTGAAGTGTTGGATGTTGTCTGTGTGCTATTAACACTCTCGAGAGATCACTGGCACTGATTCTGGTGTCAGCCGATTTAAATTCTCTTCATGAGCCATGTTGCATGCAACCTCATTTAATTGGAATATTAATATTAGTATATCTTTTGATTTACCCAAAACATCATGTGTATGGTCATGTTAAATTATGTGTATATATTTTGCATGCTGCAAGAATTCCTGCCTCCATGACTGCTCTAAGTTTCCATCCACATCTAGATCTGAAATGAGGACATAGTAATTTGGTAGCTTTTTTTTTTAAGAGAGTTTTAGACCTGTCCATGCCTTTAGCATATTTGTATTGAGAGCATGCACTGGATGATGTATTTTTGGTTTCTGGAAAATAAAAACAGGGAGAATTCCAAGTAAAGCAATTGAAACATGAGGCAGTGCTGAACACCTGTGTACCAGATTCACTGCAAACACCATCTAAATATTCAAGTGTGCTCACCCTGCTACCACATATATCATTGTTACCCTACCACCACATACATCATAACAACGATCTGTTTTTGATGAGCATGACACAATCACTGTAACTACAGATTTTTCATCCGATGATACTGTGCTATACAATTTAGAAGATATCCCTCATCAAATCTAGGAGTTAACTCATGTGGCTGCATGGTCAGTGAAGAGTTCACATGAACATCCCGTCAACATAAGGACCGAGGTATATCTATATATAACTTGTCATTTAAGCTTCACAGCAGTTACTTGTACAGGTTGCATGGGTTAAAACATATTACTGGTGCAGTCCTGCTGTCTCTCTTGTCTGGGTTCTGTCACCTGCAGCATGTTCCCAACTCCATGCGTTCGTACTGTCCTGTCCATACTTGTCTTTTCTCATGAGAGGGATTAATATAGGGCTGAGCCCTCTTTCCCAAATGCTAAAGTTATGTTTGTAACAATATCAATGTACTTTAGTTGAACAAAATATGCTTAAGCTAAATCTAGGAGTACAACCCCAATTAGGATTTCTGTGACAGAAACCTTCAGCATCACAGTGTCTCCATCATATATTGGCTTGACAGCATTTTTAGCTCTGCTGAGTGAAGGTCGCAGAACTTATACGACTGCTCATGTCTGTCCCTCCATGCGTCTGTCCACTTTTGCTAGTTAGCCCGATATCGTCCACAGTTTTCAAGTTAGCCCAAATAACTTTCAGGAATTATAGGATGTATAAAAATCTAGGCTGAGTTCCATATTGGTGGCGCCACCTACATTATGTGATATAGGGGTCAAAATGTGAAAGTCTTGTGAACACTCTAGCATCTTTAATTTTTGGCAGATCTTCACCAAATATGGTGGGATTGTGGGGGAGGTCAAAGTCTAAGTTGGTAATGATACTAGTGGGGACACCTATAATTTGACAGAAATTATAAGCCAAAATGTGTTTTAAAATTTAAAATTCCATATTTGGAAAAAGTAATCGAATTAGACTTGCCAAATTTATATGATCTATAGACCATGGCCAAAGGTAGAATGTAATGTTATGTATTATTATTGTAATGGGTGGGTGTAGCTTGGACACCAATGGCAAAGAGAATTGAGCCTCCAGATCAAAATTGTAATTGATTACATAATTTGTAACACTGTACTTGGAGACCTGCTTTCTGGGTCACTGCGACCCAGAAATTTTGGAGTTTAACGCTGGTCCAAGTTTATTGTTTTTCTTAATAGCTCGAAAAGTTATGCAATTTGAACAAACACTATATTTGAGAAGCTGTATGCTGGGCACATATTTTGAACACTATCAATTTTTTAATCTGAGTTGAAGGTCAATGTCAAGTTGCCTGTTTGAATATTGGGGTCATCTTCTGAATGCTCTGCAAACCAAAATTCTTGAGAAAGGCCCATGTAACTTTCAGGAGTTGTAAAGTGTACAAATAAACTTTGTCGACATCAATGTTGGTGGCGCCACCTATAGTATTATGTAATATACAGGTCAAAATGTGAAAATCTTGTGATCACAGTACTGTCCACAGTTTTCAATTTAGCCCAATGTAACTTCCAGGACTTGTGGTGGATATTAAAATCTAGGTTTTTCTCTATATTGGTGGCGCCACCTATCATGTAATATAGGGGTCAAAATATGAAAATCTTGTGAACTTGAGCATGTTTAATTTATGTCAGATCTTCACCAAATTTGGTGGGATTGTGGGGGAGGTCAAAGTCCAAGTTTGTACTGATACTAGTGGCGCTTCCTATAATTTGATGGAAATTATGAGCCAAAATGTGTTTTAAGATGTAAAATTTAATATCTCAAAAAGTAATCGGATTAGACTTGCCAAATTTATCGGGTATGTAGACAATGTCCAAAGCTAAAATCATATATAATATGAGTGATCTTGACCTATTCTTGTGAGGTCACCTTGCCTGTAAAGTTGAAAGACGTGATTTTGTAATGGCAGGGTGTAGCTTGGACTTCAGTGGCAATGTCAGCACAGCACCAGGTATGCCTATGGGCCTCTTGTATTACATAATCTGGGTGTCCTTGATCTTTTGTCCCAAGGTCACTGAGGACATAAAGTTAAGGACTCACTCATTGTTGTCTTGGCACATGCAACAATATTCATCACAGGAGTTCCACAAATAAGCTATGATTACATGTGGAGTGTAGTGCCATCTAGTGGCCAGTTTTGACATTAAGTTTTATATGTTCAGACGCCACTTGAGGACTCGCAGCTTTGAAATGAACAGGTGGAATATAGCCACGATGCCAGCAGAGCATTAGGCCCATATGCCTCGTTTTAATATTTCCACTGCTGTCTTACATCAAAAGCTGTCTATGAAACGTTTCATGTCAGCACCCACATGAACCTCATGTTGAAACTTCCATAATATTTCAACCTTCTCACATGTATTTAAAATAAATTATTATTTGTCCTAACCAATTTATATATTCTTGGTTTTTATATTCTGCTTTGTTCATGTATGTTAGAAGTTTTATCAGAGCCTGTTTATCTGGCATTCCCTTATGACTGCATCTGAAATATTTATATGCTACTGTCCCATCAAAATCTCTGTCATTTGAATGTGACTTTGGGCCCTTTTGGTCACAAATGATTCCAAGTTTTGATAATCAATCTTGATGGGAAAATTGGAAGAATCAATTCCACACGTCTGTTGTATATCTCAATGACCTCTAGCTTTCACCAGAGGAAATGGTTTAAAAGTGTTGATATGATAATTAAGGTGTTTCTTTTGGTGCCATCCATCTTTATGAACCACAAATTTATTTACATGGGGCGACACCCTGTGAAAGTGCCATCCTATCAATATGCAGTAGAAATGAGGCCTTACACAAGAGGGTGGCCATTCTTAACCCTTTCCCCCTTGAATTAAGACTGAGTCAACAGCTTTCCTTGGCATGGGTTGGGCACTAAGTCCCCAACCCATGCCAAGGAAAGCTGTTGACCTGGGGCATGTGATCTTGATAAGTCTCATGTACATTTCTCAGTCAAATTGTTTTTCATAACTGTTGAAATTGGTAGAATACACTGAAGCAGACGACATTTGACCACCAGCCGGTTTGAGGGGGAAAGAGTTAAGGTGGTTTACCTTGACAGGCAGTCTAATGGGAAGTACGGTGGTACCTGTTGTATGCAACCACTGCCGTGAGCAGCCGCATTGCTTTTTGTGGTCACTAGTCTCAGACATAGTAGTCAATTTGTTTGTAAAATTTACCTGTGGTGACAGGTCACTAGCTGTATGTGGCCACTTTTTCTTGCCTAAAGGGGTGGCCACATACAGCAGGTGCCACTGTACATGTTTTTGTATTTTGGAATTTGTAGCAGATGACAAGGGGGTCTCAGACAACAGGTGTCTCGTGTGACAGTGGCTTTTTATGAAGAAATTAATGATAAACAATGTACATATTGATCAGAAAGAATTTCATACAAACAGTACCTTTCAGTTCAGTAAATAGGAATTGACTTATAAAATGTGAAAATTCCAAGATGAAACAAGTATACTTGCACACTGACTAAAACTATAATTTGACAAGTTAACATGTATAGCAGTAGATTGTATGGATGACAATATCAACAGTATTGATTATATCAGAGAGTGTTGTCCAATCTCTTCCTCCATGTACAACAGCATACAAAGTCTCACTCAACTTTGTGTAAAAAGCAGAAAAAAAGGCAACATTCTAAACTTGTGGCACAGATAGAAGTGGTCTTTGTAGATGGGGTAGCCTCTCTTCGAAGGCGACCACTGTACATCAAACTGGCTTACATCTCTGTCAGATCTTTCTGTGTCATATGAGAAAAAAAAAGAAAAGGTTAAACATTGTTATTAACAGTACATAAACACTTCTTTCATGTTTGTCATATGCATTGTTCATAACAAGCATGCCATGATTAAACTGCCAGGTGACTCAAACATCCTTATAAGTTGCCAATGCCACGTGTGATAATCTATCATCAACAGTTGTGGCAAGCAACTTGTTGGAGTTGCTTAATGTCACATTGGTATTATAATAGTTTACATTATCAAGTGCTGTTGCAAACAACACTGAAGCCCTTGTCAGTGCATTCCAAAATCAAACAACATTGGTTAGATGAAAACACTTTTACATTTAAAAAAAAGTGAAATAATCAACTTGTTTTGGGGTTTAATAATGAGCTGTGTACATGTAGAAAAAAAATTAAAAAAAAAAAAGCAAAAAAAAAAAAAAAAACTGTGAGTGAACTTGTTTTGTCGGCATCACGAAACAAATGAGCAATGTACATGAAAAACAAAACAATAGTCAGTACAATCAATCAAGCCCTCCCCCCCCCCCCAAAAAAAAAAAAAAAAAACAAAACAAAAAAAAGCAAAAAAAACCTGGAAATAATAATGTTGTTTTCGGGTAGACAGTTAACCATGAAAAAATTATGGTTATGTCCCTCCATCACCAAAGAACTTAGGAGCGGCATTATTTCACTAGCTACACTGGGCACAAAAAAAAAAAAAAGCAAAAAAAAAAAAGAAAAATGGAAATAGTGAATTTGTTTTTGATCATCATTTTGAAATAAATGAGCAGTGTACATGAAAAAGAAACAAACAATCAATATGGATAAGGCAAAAAAAATGGAAATGATGAATTTGTTTTGGGCCATCACAAGGAAATAAATGAGCTATGTTCACGAAAGAACAAAACAAAACAGTAGATAATCCAAAAAAAGTGGATATGATGAACTTGTTTTGAGATAGGAATCATGAAAAAAAAATTAATTTGTGCTGAGAGATGAAAGTGTCAAATGACCAAAAAGTCTGAAATTGGAGTGTTCGCCTGTACTCAAGTTACTTTCAAATTATCCTAATGTGTGGGAAGCAGGTCTCTGTGCTTATTTAGTTCAAAATGTGTGCCAATTTCAAAAATTGGACTGTACCTAGGGTAACACTCATTTTAAACATTGTTGATCATTCATTTTCTTGTAATGAAGATGCTGTTTAGGTTTAAACAAAAGTGCATTGAAGAATAAATAACTGCAGCTGGGAACAAATGTCTAATGAAGCTTCATATATGGGGACATTTTTCTTGAATGATGCAAATCACATTGACCTAATGTCACTTTCATTTTTCTAGTTTCAATAAATCACCTCAGAAATTCTCTACAATAATTATTTTAGTATGCACAATGTGATGGTGTCATATGAGCTTAGAAAATCCTATGGTCCCTCCTGCTAGTAAATCATGTAAATGGCCATTATATATATACCAACATGACCAATGCATGTGGAACATGGACCAAATGTCGTTGCATACATGGAAACACATGCACTTGTATGTTTTCTGTACAAATGTTGGGAACTAATTGATTTATTTATTCCTTTTTAGTTTTTGTTTTGTTTCAAATATTTGTGACTTAATACATGTCTAAAGCTTCCATGACCTTTTAAGTTCATTTGAGAGCTCTCTGTATGTCACACTGCAGTCAAAAGTGCGTGGTGCTCATAATAGGGTCTCATACTTGGCTATCTGCAAATCTGGGGTACACACTTACTCCATTATTAACTTGCTTAAGGTTTTCAGCAGAATTTGAGTGAAAACAATTAGCACAGGAATTATATATATATATATATATATATACTTTATTTATTGAGGGTGGCCCAGTTAGCATTTCTGCTAATCTCCCCTGAGGCCCTCAAGGAAAATGTGTACAATATATTTCATACACATGTGTAACAAGAACAGCCTAGCTGACAATCATTGCTAGGTTACATCAATTCAAGCCAAATTATCTAGCAGACAACAAGTAAGTTGTACAGTTCCGTTTAAAAGCATCCAGTGTCTTTGCATTTTTCACATCTTGTGGCAGCTGGTTCCAGATAGTAGCTCCACTGTAACTTCGGGATTTCTTCAGTATTCCAGTTTTGGGTTTTTTTCAAATATAAACAGTCATTTCTAGCAGATCTTAAGTCCACTGAGTGTTGAGCTTTAACATAGGAGAACATGTTAGTCATATAACTGGGAACCATAGCATGTAATGATTTATATACTAGTGACGCTTTTTTAAATAAAATACGTTCTTCTATAGTCATCCAGTTCAGCTGGGCTAATAATTGCTTATTAGAGTTGTACACAGTGGTCCTGACTGCAGGTCAAAAGGGTCAAATGTCATACAGTCCAAATCAACAGGCAATTTCACACAAAATGCACTTCTGAATATGCCATATGTGCACATTTTGGTATTTATGTCACAAATGCATGTAATTTACTCACTTTCTTTGATATATTTAAATATCCTGACAGTAACCTTGCCTCTGTAGGTTGTAACATTTTTTTTAACGTGTGAGTCAGTCATTGATTCATGTTACCTAAATGCTTTACAAATCCAGGCATTTATCAGAAAGTGTTGCAAATTTTTTTTTCTCTATTTTGGGTTTGTCTGATGTAAATCCAATAATATTGTAAACCTTTCCAATATGTATTTAATCTTTTTTTTTTTTTTTTTTTTTTTTTACAATTTGAATACTAGGGAATGGCCAGGATGTTGAGTGTGCCTGTCTGTGCCGCTGATGCCTGTCAAACAGTGAATTGTTTGGCTTTTCTTAGTCTGACCGGTTTCGTTCTAACTGAACTCTTCAGAGACTAAACCAAAGAATGCTGCGTTTGATTAGACCTTGATTTATATAAACCCACGTAACTTTACGTCACAACAGGAGTTTAACGTAACAACCGTAGTTTTTTACGTTAGGATGGCCAACTGTCAAACTGGTCAGTTGGACTGGACCGGCCCACGTGTTTAGGTGTGCACGTGACTTTGTTTACTAACATTCCGTCGTTACGGAGACGTCACGCCTCCGGAAAGAAAGTTCCTAGGTGTAGGATTAGTACATCAAGGGAGAATGTGTCTAAAAATAAACATGGAGTTGGAATGTTGGAGTCAAGGTAATCTAGTAATGTGTAAGGTTCATAATTATTTATGTTCCCTTATTGTGGACATATCTTTCCACAGAAAAAATCAGCAATTTCTCTGGGACAGAAACTTATTCTGTTCTGTAGAAGCGTATCACACACAATGTCTATGGGAAATAGGCGCAGGAACTGTGAATTTTAGTATAATACAAGGCAAGGGTGCCTATTTTCCCATGACATTCAGGCCGAAAGGTTCCATTGTGCACAATTGGTGGATCCAATGTTCTTTTTCCAGTCGAAAAATTTCTGTTTTTTTCAACCGTGGTGGAGTACACATATGATGCAGGATTTGGACTTTTAACTTAAGTCCGTTGTGATCCTGTTGGGCAAAATGTCTGCCCAATGGTTGGTTGACGCCTCCCTTGTGGATATAGTAGAAGTGCTCCCTAAGCCTATCCCTGAGCGGGCGATAAGTCTGGCCCACATATTGTTTGTGACAATGTTCACATGTTAGAAGATAGACTAGGTTGTTGTGTCTGCACGTACCTCCTTGGGGTGTGGTGTAAGTACGACCATTATGAGTGCTGACTACTATACCACTTGTGTCTATCCTTTCGCAGTATCTGCAGTCGCTAGAGTCGCACGGATTTAGCTCTACTCTGCCTGATACTGAGGGATTAAGTTGTGTTTTGGGATATTTCGTTCTTGATTGAACTAAAATATCTTTGAGATTGTCTGCTCTCCTATAGCCTATTACCACCTTTTTGTTCCCTAGTATAGGTGAAAACTTGGATGCCTGGATGGTGCCCCAGTTTTGAGTGATGAGTTTCCTAAGTGGAGGTAAAGCTGGATTGTACCTCGTGATAAGGAAAAGTTTGTCATCATCTCTGTCCGTCTGAGGTGGATCAGACCTTCACTGTAGTAATGAAGCTCTGTCTATGTTTCTAACCTGATTTAGGGCTTCCTCTAAAATGTTAGCTGGATAGTCCTTTAGGTTATAGTAACTCAAGATCCGTTCCACATTTTCTTCGAAGTCAGCTGGCTGGGTGCATATTCTTTTCACCCTTAAGAGTTGGCTAAAAGGGCCAGCCGACTTGCAGTGCTTAGGATGGGAGGATTGGAAGTGTAGATACGCATGTATATCTGTTGGTTTGGTGTACAGTGTTGTATAAAGTTTTCTAGATTCATCCAGGCGGACCGTAGTGTCTAGAAAGTTGATCTCCGTTTCACTGTACTCCACTGTGAACTTAATGGTGGGGTGACTGGTATTAAGGTATTCCACAAATTTTTGGAGATTTTCCACTCCATGATGCCAAATGCAGAAAATATCATCAATGAACCTCCACCACACCTCTGGTTGTTGAGTATAAGAGGTTAGGAGTCTTTCCTCTAGGTCTGCCATGAAAATGTTGGCATATGATGGGGCTACTTTTGTGCCCGTGGCTGTGCCACTGATTTGGAGAAAATGTTCTCCATTAAATTCAAAGTTGTTACAACATAGGACTGAGCGTAGCAGTGAAATAATGTCTCTTACTGCCGGCTTTTCATTTCTAGTCCTGTTGTGTAGGAAGGTCTTGGCTACTGATCTGAGACCCTCTGATGTAGGGATATTGGTATACAAAGAGCTAACATCAAGGATTACAAGCAACATATTGACTGGTTGCTGTGGTAATGATTCAATCTTGTTGATGAAATCATTTGTATCCTTGATGTAACTGGGTATTTTTGTAACCAATGGTCGTAGGAAGTGATCTACGAACCCTGATAATCTCTCAGTAGGGCAGTCATTAGCACTCAAAATGGGTCTGCCTGGGGGTGGGTATATTCCCTTGTGAATTTTTGGTAATATATAGAAGCAGGGTACCCGTGGTTCTTCTATATATAGATACTTGGAAGTATCGTCTGAAAAAAAAAAAAAAATGTATTTAATCTTTAGTTATCTATTTTTCGCATTGGTATATGCTAGACAAAATTTTGACTTTTTTTGCTTACCATATATATATATATATAAATTGATTATTATCTTCAAATTTATTTTGCATTGCTTTTGTATCTGGGAAATTTGAGCTTGCACAGAAATACAAAACAAACAATGGTCCTAAAGAAATTATGCTTGCTGGGGAAGTGGAATAGTACATGCCTTGTATGTTATATTCAAAGTGTCAAACTGACACAAACAATGGAACTTTAAAACATCAAAATTTCGTCATGAATGAAGTAACAGACCACAAGTAAAAGTAAACTAATGTGTGAAGGGGTTTATTGTGAAAAATTTTGCAGGTTTTCCCAACTTGACTCTCTGGAGATTGTATTCATCCGCCGACAATGGTAGCTGCATAATTTCAGTTCTACCTTTTTTCTGCCATTTTTAATTGAAAATGGAGGTTTAAGCAGTTAAAAAGTTTTCCAGTTCCCAAACTATGGGTGGAGCTTACGTTTGGTAAACTTCTGAGAGATTTTACGACATTTTTTTAACAGAAAACTGTGAGAGATACAGTTGGCTGGACACGCCTACAGATATTGTCAACGACCGGAAATTTGAGTCCGTACGCGGGGGGGGGGGGGGGGGGGGGGTCATTTCTGTTCAACAAAGAGTGGCTCGTTTGGAATGAAGACGCTTTGTGAGGAGTAAAGTGGCCTATTAAAGTGGGCTAAAATATGTCGGACAACTCAATATTAGACGGGGATGGAGAGAGTGGATTGTGACGAATCTTTTCGCATATAGATTATATGCGTCTGACAGTAGATGGTGTTCAAAGCAGGAAAAGAGCTTTGTGGGTGGGGGGGGGGCAATTTTTGTATGTTCCCTACTAGCCCTAATCGGTATTTTCAGTGGACAGTGACTTTGCCGGTCAGTATAAATGGGTGCGTATTGACCAGACAGAATATGCTCCCTACTGCACTATATCAATATATATGGCTTCAAATTCATTATCCCCAACTGCAATATATTTTATTAATTAATTTATTATTTGTGAACTATGCATGACGAACACCACATGGTTTGCTCTGTGTATGGAATTGTTCTGAGTTGATGAATAAATAAATAATTAATTGGCCATGCAGGCTGTAAGTTGTATTAAACTGACACCGTGAAGTATTTGAGTTTAAGGGCAATGACTTGTGATCAATATCCCAATGAGTTGACAACATTAACAAGTTATGTCATGATAAAAAAAATTCTGGTCTGGGGCCCTGGGCCTACAATATCACAAGACTAGTATAACACAATTTGTTCATAACGAATATTATTATTGTTGGTGGTTCAAAATGCAAGGGCACTAAACCAGCAAATATCAAATACTTGGTATGTTGTTCTACACAGAGCCGAAAAGCAATGAACAGTATTGAAAACATGAGTACTGCTGACTCGTGAAATCGTCAGTAATTTGTGGTTCCCTTGGAACTTGAAATCTTGAAATTCACAAGTGCTGAAATGACCGGGGAAAAAATCTACCGCCTTTCCATTATCTACCATAAGGTTTCCTCATTTTAATTCCCGATTCAAGCTGCTATTTTCATCTTTTCTATGTCTTTTGCTCAAAGCTAACATAAGGTGCACGCAAAACAAAATACCATGTAGAGCTGCCACTTTTGGGGCAGAAAAGTAACATGGCCACATGCATGTCAGGTCTGTGATCCAAGGTCTGAGCGCGGCTGTGCATGTCTGGACCTTGGTCCGAAATCCAAGCATGTCTGCGCATGTCCGGACTTGGATGATCCGAGAGGTACCAGTAACATAGACCCATTTGCCATGCATGCACACATGACTTGAGTGCCATTTTAAACATGGTGCAATGCATTGTGGCAAAGGAAAATCACAGTCAATCAAGGCCACATGTTTTCAGCATGGTTCCAGGTGTCCGTTCTCCAAGTTACCAGGGCAAACGGTCATCAAAGTACTTTTGAAACAGGATGTACTATCTTAACTTTAATCTGCCAGCTGGGTTGTGTCTGAAGCTGTTGTCCTTGTTAGTTACATGTACAAATCCAAATGTGACATGGCGTGCTCAAGTGCCTTTTTGAACATTGTGCAATTAATGTATTGATTGCGGGACAGTCTCACAAAAGTACGCTTCATTTGAATATCAAAGTGAATTGCAGCCACAGCATATACATGTATATCATTATTGATGCTATGAAACAATTGCAAACTATATAATTTTGGTTTCATATATTATAACCCTCTTCCCACCTCCATTCAGCAAGATTGTCCCTGTGCTCATTTACAAACCATTGGCACTGGGTGTGGAACTCATTATTTTCACAATGGCAGCCAAGTCGATTGGAAATTTCGAAGAGCTAGCATCCAAAATATATATATGATTAGTGTTAAGGGAAGGTTAATTTGTCAAATGAATGTAATGTACAATATATAATGGGACTTTTCTGGAGTGAGCATTACCTGAAAATGTAAATACAACAACAAACAGTTACCAGTTGTAGGCCCCAGAATTGGGAATTTGTATCAGAGAGTGAAGTTGCCCTGAGGCAATGAATTACATGTAAAGGTCAGCAATAGACTGAGTGCCAAGTGCATCAATGCATCAAAGACGAAGCTCAGTGGAGAAGGTTGCCCCAATAGTGAATACTGGTCAGAAAGTACATGTACAGTGGTCCCCCTCTTGCCACCCCAAATGCAGCTAAAAAGTGGCCTTATAAGAGGGGTGGCCTCTCTTGAGGGGGAGAATATAATAACACTACCATACTTTCTGCACAAGAATGCTGGCCTTTCAAGAGGGGCGGCCTCTGGTGAGAGGGGCCTTATAAGAGAGGGACCACTGTATCAACAGGTTTTTATATAAGTGGTAACCAGTAACAGTGAATTAGTAAAATATTAATTTTTGTGAAAGTGATGAAACTATTTGGTTGTGAAAGCACACATTTAAGTAAACACTTATGATAGCATTTTTACTTCCAACATTTGATCAACAAGTCAAAAACACAGATAGTCAATACGTTATAGGGATAATGTTTTAAGGAAGGGGAGAAAGAATGTCTGATACTTGCGTGGGGGGGGGGGCACATTTCATCAGCAATGAGACCATTGGAAAGTGGAAGATAGAGTTATTGCAATTTGAGAAAAGCTTTACTAAAAATGTGCTATTCTGAATGTTGTCATTTCAGTCAACATTCGGGACAGTGTTGTTATATCTCGATCAAGTGTAGTACAACTTGTCCCAGATTGTAGTGACTAATTCTTCACTGTTCAATTGGATGCTTGCTTGATGGAAACTTTCTGGAAAAAGAAAAAGAGTGGGAGTAAATATTTCTCCTGGATTGATAAAGCTATATACAGCTGAGAAGGGGACAGCCGGGTAAATTAGTACACTAGGAATGCCATTTGCCTGCGTATGGCCCATTTTGGTGGTGGATAATGATGGCGATCAGTGGTGGTTTGCGGTGGTGGCAACAGACCACAGTTGTGATTGGCTGGTTGCGCATCCTAACAGAGATGGTCCATAATTGTAAAATTAGGTGTTTCCAGCATGCTGTAGCTTCTGTTTAAATAAAGTTAGCTAAGTCAGGTTTGCTGCATCACAGAGTTGCTTCATTAGTGGTCACAAAGATGGACTATTGTCTGTCTTCCAGGCCAGGTGGGAACTTTATGGTAGGGAAGGACAGTGATGTGACCCGGCAAGAGCACAGTTAAAGCTGACATCCAGGTGTTGTTTCGTGTTTCAATTATCACAAATTAACAAGCTGGGAATTATAGGACAAAAATCCGTCCAAGTTTTTCTGACATTTTTATCTGTTAAATGCCGTTCACCAAATATTAAAATACCAAAATGCTGACTTTTTAGACTTCAATGATGCTAATATTAAAAATAAAAGGATTTATAACTGGTCTGTGGCATAGTGGATGATGGTTGGCCACAATGGGCTGTGGTCTCTGGTATTCACTGCCCACTGCCGCAGAACACTGCTAAAGGTTACAGCCTCCATGGTCAGTGATCTTCCCCACCCACAAACATCGCGCCCACCACCGTCTTATATTGGCCCGCCCACTGCCACTGACAAACTCAAAAGCAACCCCAGGTAGCATCTGTTTGTTTCATATATGTAAGCTAAGTGAACAAATGCAATACAAGGGGAGGAAAATAGAAGTTAATATTATATTATAATATCTGAGTGGGCATAAATATTGGTCTTCATGCATGTATACAAAACGACATGTGCAGTGCCGCCAGAAAGTTTTACCTGGTCTCCTCTGGTGGCCCCTCCGCGTGATCCTCTTCAGGTACATATTGTACAAGGGACTCCTGCAGAGAACACTGTTAGGAAGTTGGATGTTAGTTACTCGGTGTGCTTCTTGTACCTACCTGTGGCCCCCATTGGCCCTAAGCTGGTTATGGCGTTAGAATTTTAATTTTCATTACACTTTGAAAAGTGGTACCTGCAAGTGGCTCCACTGGTGACCCCAGAGTTTTGGAGCAAGACTTTCTGGCAGCACTGTACACAGTAGTCCCTGTCTTGAACGACCCCTCCTATGAGCGACCACCTGGTTTGAACGACCACATTTGGTGGCCAAAGTTGTTTTTCTTTAATAATTTACCTCTTATGAACGACCGCCTGTTAAACGCGACCAGCGACCATGCAAAATGAACCGATTTCACGACCACGCAACACAAATTTAAGCCATATCCGGCCACTACGCCTCAAGTCTGCCAACGAAATACACGCATGCAACTTACCCATTGTTATAAAATTTACATAGTTCTTGTCAAATTTATTGAGTGCAAGCAGTGAAGGATTTCTATCTACGGTAAATTTCCTTAAACAGCTTTTTAATTTGATCAATTAGTATCTATTCCTCCTAACGAGCATAGGATCTTTCCATTTATTTACATTTTTACAACGGCAGTGAATGTGGCTTACTCCGCATGCATCGGGTCTCTCCATAGTGGATCTCGACTCAAAAGGATTTCGACCATCATATTTCTTTTTCTTTCTCTGTATCCTGGGATGTTATGGATTGTTTTCTGAGCTAAACTTCATAATGATCCACAGAAATTTACTTGTGATGGGAACTTTATCGCTCCCACTCAACTCCTGTTCGTTCACATCATCCACCTTGAAATGCTTCAAATCTGAATGCATGACGGAGGTTGCCGGAAGCGTCCAGAACAATCTTCATTGTTTACCGGAGCCACGTGGTCATACATAGCTTTTTTTGCATGCAAAACCTAACCTAACTGTGGCAAATAAGCGGAAAGCCCAGAAATATTATTATTTAATATTCTCATTTCCAATTGAACCATGTTTGATCATACCATATTTGATAAAATGAACAATGAAAACTTTCGCTAGATCAAAATCACTTGGAACCCCAATCAAACACGTGCTTGCCTGCTTGAGCACGTGCGACAGACACTGACGAAGTGCATGCCAGATCCATTTTTCCCACGGTTCAGAACGAGGTCAACATGGTGCCCAAACAACCACACGTGGTGGCAATGGGAAAATGCCGAGTCTTATTTTGATACATAACTTATGAATTACGGTGAGTTAGGCTCCACCGAATATGTAGAATACAGTGAAGACAGTGAGTAATGCCGTCAAAGCAATTTTATGACAGTTTAAGCTGGTTACTTCGCAAACCAAGGCTCCATGCCCGGCGATGTATCGGGCCCATTGAGCGTAATGGGAAAATGACAAAAATCAAGACCGGCAAATATTTTCAAGTTGTGAAACACGTGTTTCAGCGCCCAGACAAGAGTTCTTTCTTGAAATAAAGATTTTAAGGGTTGTAATTGTTAAATTTGATAAATGATAATTTCTTTTCAAAGCATATGTAATCGATAATGATGACCTGGTGGTGGCAGAAATTTGCGTACCTCGCTACCTCAGTACCTGGACAAGTCCGCCATGGATTTGGGGTGGTGCATATGCGATTCCTCCAATGGGCGACCACCTGCATTATACGACCGCTTTTTCTGCGGCATTAGGGGTGGTCGCTCAAAAGAGGGAGTACTGTAATCATGCAAATTCTGTTATCTACATGCACAGCACAGAAATACATGTATTTCTCCATTGAAATTTTAGTATTTTATATTTTGTTCTGCATAAGAAAGGAAACTGTCCACCCTCCTGTCTGCCTGCCATCTTGCAATTGGCTGTAAACTGTCATTTCAGTTTAACTCTGGGCCAGTTCTGTCTGCTGAGCACACGATTGGTTTCTTGATAATCCTCTTGTAGAAAATCAGTGTTGGAAAGTAATACAGTGGTACCTGTCTTGTGAGACCCCTCCAATGACAGACCGCATATCTTTTTAAGACCACTCTCACAGAACACTGTGCTATCTTTGCCATGTTATTATACCTTTAGTGAAAGACCAGCTGTTTTCAGAGACCACATTTTGACCTGCCATAGGGGTGGTCTCTCAAGACAGGGACCACTGTATTTAAAACTAAAATGAATGAATGAATATTTAGTACGTATTATTGCACGAAACAGCAGTACTGCAATCAGCTGTCCCTTTCATGGATTTGTCAAGCATTACTTGACATATAGCAACCGATGGAGTGGAAGTAACCAAAACTGAGTAACTAACATAGATCTATGAATCCTTTAAATGCTAGAAACATATGTAACAGGAAGACCCTTTGCTTTATGTCATAGCCTTGAATCTAACTCTGACATTATGTGAAAGGTAGAGTGTGTATGTATGTATGTATGTATGTATGTATGTATGTATGTATGTATGTATTGATACTACTGGGGTGACAGAGAGGGGGTATATATATATATATATATATATATATATATATATATATATATATATATATATATATATATATATATATATATATATATATATATATAAACATACATATCGGCAGTGAGACCACCACTGGAAAGTGGAAGAAAAAGAACATACAATTCAGCAAAAAGTAGTCCAGTTTCTTAAATTAAGAAAAATTGTGCTGTATATATGCACACATTTTGATCGATATATTCAGGACAGCGCCCTAAATGCTGACATGAACATCACTGTTGCTTTTCATTGATCATTCTATACTTGAATGAGCATACAGAAAAACTTTGCTGTGGCAACTGGAAAAAGCAGAGCTTTGATATTGGTAATGCAGTAGTCCCTTGTTTTAATGACCGCCCCTAGTGCCACCCAAAGGGTGGTCACATAAAGCAGGTGGTCCCTCAAAGGAGGTATAAATAACATGAAAAGTACTACAGAGAGCCCTGACAACTGTGGTCTCTCAAAGGAGGTGGTCTCCCAAAGGAGTGGTCTTTCAAAGGAGGGACTACTGTATGGTTCATGCAAATGTAGTGTATATGTGACGTCTGAAGGTCAAAGTCAAGGTCATTTTACCATATGAAATATTCATATGGCTATAACTCGCCCAATGTTCATGTGACTTGAATCATGTTGAACTCAAATTGTATTAATTGCAGCAGTGCACATCTTTGAAATTTGTAGGTGCCATTTGAAGGTCACAGGTCAAGGTCATTTGGTCATCTGAAATGTTCATTTGGTCAAAAATCGGGCAATTTTCATGTGATTGTAATCATGTCAGGTTCAAACTTCAGCAATTGTGACTGCAAGCATGTCTTTGTTATATATGTGTGACTCTAAAAGGCAATGGTCAAGTTCGTTTGTCCATCTGAGATAGGACAAGGTAAATTTTCATCTGATTCCAAAGGGCAAAGGTCAAGATCATTTGCCAATCTGAAATAAATTAAGGTCAATTTTCATCCAATTTTAATCTTGTTGGGCACATATTGTAATACGTTTAATGTACATCCTGATAATTTGCATGTATAACCTCTAAAGCGCAAAGATCAAGATTATTTACCCATCTAAAATATGTCAAAATCAATTTTTCATCTGACTCTGAAGAGCAAAGTTGAAGGACATTTGTCCATCTGAAATAGGTCCATTTTTATCCAATTTGGGGCTCAAACTGTAAGTATTATAACGAGGCATATCTTTGCTGCATACATGTACAATGCAATATTCTTCTGCAGGTAGGTGTAATTTGGTGAATCTTTGTGTGAATTTTGTTTCACCAGCATTATATTGGGAGGATTATGTGCACTCACTTTCCATCCATCCGTCCATTCATCAGTCTGTCTGTCAACCCAAAACTTGGAAGTGATGTGAATTCACTTTGTAGAGTAGGTTGGGCTTTCAACCTTGTAAAGATCATAATATTGCCACAAATTCGCAGAAAATAATAAGCGATTCTTTTTTGTACTATGTATAATATTCCTCAGGTTAATCCTTTCACTGTGTGACCTGACTAAGAAAGACTGTCACCTATATATACACCTCTTTGTGGAGCGTTACACCTGTCAGGCAAAGGTTTTGGCTGGAGGAAACTTCATTCTTTGTCCCCCACCACCGAAGGTGGCATAGAGGGACATAGGGGCTGTGTCATTCCAGCCATCCCGTCCGTCGTGTCCATCTTGTCAGTCTTAGCCGATAACTTTCCCCTTTATTATTCATTTGCCTTCAAAGGTGATCAGAGTATGCATCGAGGTCAACCCTTGGCTGAGATTGTTTATGGGTGACCTAGCTTGACCATGACCTTGTCATCGGTGACCTTGACCTCAGGGTCACCCATGCTGACATGCCTGTTGATTATTATGTAAGTAAATGAGGATTGCTGTGGTAAATTCACATTTTTGACTTCTTCTCCAAAACCATGAACCAGTTTCACTTCAAACTTGGTGGGGATGTATTTTGGGTTGGTCCCTACCAAATTTGCTCTAAATGGTCACCGCCAAATGATTTTTGGATTTTGTATGAATTTTTTGTTGATTTTTCGGCAAAGTCTTAAAAAAATTCTTTTCCAAACAGCATGGCGAATTGCTTACAAATTGCGTAGGGACACTTTTGCGTCCCCTCAGACCTTAATTTTTTCAACAGGTGGCGCTGTAGTTCTATTAATTTTTTTATTATTATTGTTGTGTTTTCGCCATTTTTGACTTCTTTTCCAAGACCATGGCTCATGCAGATTATGCTGACAACTTATAAGTTATAAATGTAAATATTCCTTGTAGAAGGGTCACACAAATTTGTTCACCAGGTGGCATCGCTGTGCATGTGGCAGAGGACATCGATCCATTGGAACATCTAGTTTATTTAGACATTTTCCTTACTCACAAATCAGTGCCCGTGTACACAGGAAATATTTTGGAGGAATGGGGTCTCTTTTTTTATGACAGCCACTTCAGATGATTGAGAGAAGCTCAGGAACATTAATGACTGTTGGCTCTGCCTGTTAAGCTAGAGATATAGGGAGTAATTTTTGTCGAAGGGCCTAGAGTTGCACCGCAAAAGTTGCCTGTGTGTCATATATCTTTCAACAAAAAGCAAGGATAATTCTACCATAGTTTTCCAGGCATGTTTATTTTTCTCAGTTTGAAGAAGAGGCCCCAAATTTGTTTCCAATCTGCCAAAATGATCTAAAATCATGCAGGATTCCCAAAAAGGCAGAAAATGTCTTCCCAATTTCTATTCAAAAAGGCCCCTTTCCTCAAATCCTAGATAAACCGCAGGAAAGTTGGACCACTTTTTACAAGCCGTTCGGGGATAGGCTCAAGTCAATCACGCTTTGTCCAGCTAAGATATAAAATCACATATGTTGTCATGGCAACTGCATCAGCAACATCGTACGGCAGGAAATGCACATGCAGACAACATGGGAGTGAGACCTGTCAGGGAGCACCTTACCAAGCTTTGGTAGGAAAATCCGTCTTTGGGACACCCAACACCAAGAGTACCACAATCATGATGATAGAAATCAAAAATGGAAAATACTTTTGAACATGTAGTGATAGCATTCTGTTCCGCTGACCCCCAAATGGGGGTATATTACCCTTTCAAAACCTGAAAAACCCATTAGAGAAAATTCTAAAGGGTCACAAGTCTTGTTAATTTACATGTAAAATTGGTGAAAATCTGGTCTTCTCCCCAGATTTTCCTTTTTTGTGACCCCCTGAAAATATTCCTAACTGAAACACTGGACTGAGCTGCACATTTCTACATACAGTAAGTATGCATATGTAATGTAATTAGGGGAAATAGATAAAGCTGTCATGGATCGGGGCAAATGGTGCCACACAGGGCAGACACAACTTGGCTACTTGTGCGATTCGACACAGTTTGCTCTCTTTATCTCTAGGTTATATTAGCTAGTTGCAAAGCACCAGCTTTTCTTGGCTGAATAATAAGTTGGAAGTGGGTGCAGTGCTCCATCATGACTGAGTCAAAAGGGCTTAATGTGAATATTCCCGGGATATGTATTTCCATGGATCAAGACGATCTCAAAACATTGCATAGTTGATAATTGGGATTACTGAATAAAAGTGGAAAGCACAAGCACCAATGACAAGGCACTGAAAGCGGCAGCGAAATTTTAGAAAAGAAAGCCTAGCAAATCACAGGATGCACATGTACTCACTCAAAAAAAAGGCAAAGGGGGAAAAAAAAACAGTATTTTGTGCAGCTGAAAGTATCGCCAATGCCAGGCAAATTTGTAGATCAGTAGATGAAGATCTCAAAGATGTGGCTGGATCATCAACTAATGATGGGGAATACCCTTGTAGTTTGTGTTCCTAATGCACAACACATGTCCCAAAACTTGGTCAGGTGAAGGGTTGCTGCCAGGAACTGGATTGTTGCTGACCCGAGGCCTGTCGGGATTAACTGTTTCAGTGCCAAACGTGACTAAAGTGGACAAAACAAACTGCTGTGAATTATAATAAGGGTGCTAGATTCATGTTTCCTTGTAAGAAGACCTTTTCATTTACATAGCAGCATGCCTGCAGGTACATGTATGTATTTAATAACAGCCCAGGTTAATAGCTTTCTTCGGTGTGCTTTGGGAGTGATGCACCCAGAGTGTGCTGAGGAAGGCTGTTGACTCAGTCCAAAAGGTTTTACCTTAAACTTGAGCAAAAGATGTTTTCTGTTGACATGAAATTTAAGCAGAAACATTAATTAGCAGGTGACAAGGCACTTTTAGGCAATATGAACAGGAAAGGGTTAAAATATTGAAGCAGGCTGCAGTATACATTCAGGTGCTTTTAGGTGATATTAGTAGAGAAGGGTTAAATTCTAAATGTAACAGTCTGTTGCTGCCGATAATAAGCTGTGGATGTCATAAAGGAGATAGTTCAAGGAAAAGGTGGCATCAGCCTGACTACAGACAGTACGTGGTCCCAGAATCTATTGATTTGATTATCAGTCTGCATGATACCCGGCTTAGTGCGAAGCATGATGATACAGCTGTGTGGTGAGCATTTTTATATTACAGTATGACTCACAGTGTTGGCAATTCAGCATGTTTGATGCCACTGTTGATGCTACAGGGGTCCCTGTCTTTAGACAAAAGACCACCCCAAGGCAAGACCACCTGCTTTGGAGTTTTTATTTTGAGTGCAGGTGTGTCACAAGTGCACATGGCCCTTGAAGGTATACTTTCGGCTTTTTACCCCTCAACCTTTAATCGGCCAACAGCAAGGTGCGAAAATTGCTGTTGTCCGGGACAGGTGAAATCTTTTTGAGGACAAGTAACTTCAAATTTGACTTGTCCCATGGACAAGTCATTTTTATTGGCAAAATTCATAATCTGTTACATTTCAAATGTTGCTGGAATAACAGACACATAAAACTCACTGTATGACATAATGATTTCCATTAAAACATATTTTTGTAAGTTACCAAAACTTACATGTAGGTACACTTGATTTGCACAAGCGATATTACGAGGAAGGATGTTTGAGTTAAAAATTTTTATCATCATGTCCGTTTGTCAGTGCATCTGTCACCTCCCATCCCCTTTCAGACGCAATATTAACTCATGAACAGATGGAGCTGCCACCATGGAACTTGCAATGTGGAAGCAAGTCTCATGGAAAGCTTGGATTAGTTTGACATTGAGCAACCTTGACCTTTTTTAATGGTCACCAGGGGTCAAGACATTGGTGGCTGATGGGTCTCATAGGCATTTACCCATTATTGTAACCTTCTGCACATAAAGTGCTGGAGAGTGTGGTCTGCCCCGCTGTCCGCCTTGTTGATGTTACTGCAATATCTCCAAAAATATTCACCCTAGGTGTGTCAAACGTATGTCAGAGATGCGCCTTACAGTGGACTGGGTTCTTGCTGAAAACCAGCTTCCTTTTTTCAATTTTAAACTTTTTATGAAACTTTTAAAGTATTTATTTGAAGGCCACATGTGTGGTGCACAAGGGGACAACATTACCATAATATATCAAAAAATGGTCACCATAGCTATACCAAATTTTTGTCACAGAAGACAGAAGGGTTTCAGGTGAATCTGGAAAGGAGCATGAGAGATCTCTGCCTTTGAATTGCAAGGCCTGCAGTTGGTTTTTCTACTGCCTGGCAAGTCAGGCTGCACTAACAGCATGATTCTCTGGTTAATACAAAAACCACTTGGTACAGACCAGGTATGTTGGTACACTGTACTGGACCTCATGCAAGCTCTCCTCATGATGAATTTGAGAACACAGTACAGTGAAACCTGTTTTGAGAGACCACTGTGTTGAAAGACCACCTACCTTTTCAGACCATGTTTACTACGTCCCTTTTGCTCTCTTTCCCATGTTATTATACCTCCATGGAGAGACCACCTGCCTTATGTGACCACTTTTTGGCTTGCTCTAGGGGTGGTCTCTCAATACAGGTTTCACTGTACTGGACTTTACTCCTGGTCAATAATTAAAGTGAAAGATCTGGTATTGATAGAATGAGATAATGGCTCAACAAGGAAGGTCTACTCTGAGTGCCTCGATCTGTCTGCATGCTGTTGCTCATAACAAGCTGTCAGTGTCTTCTATATCATGATTTATTGCTTACTTGAGTGACAGACGGTGTACTTCTGTTTAGCATGATTACAATGCAATCGTTGTTAAAGCTAGTTCCACTCTCCACCGTAAGCCTACATGTACACCATGCTGTTAACTCTGTCAGCGCCAGTCACATCTCAAGTCGATCTACTTATGTCAGACAAGTCTGCATTATCTTTAGGATCCCAGATTCGCATTCCTCATATAAAAGGACCTTTCATTCAAGTACCAGTATGCCTATAGTTCCAGCGAGAATACCCCAGGTCAACAGCTTTTCTCTGAGCACATTGGATGCAATGTACACCGAGAAAAGCTGTTGACTCATTCCAAAATTTGGCTTTGAAAGGGTTCAACTGTAGGTCACTGTACACTATATATATAGAAAAACAGGATATTATATGAGCCCATTTGGCTTTTCCCATGTCCTTGTCAGCTATAACCTATACTTTCTTGAACTTTCATGCATAAATTTCTAGTGCAACCTGAGGTGTTCTCAGGTGCGTTTGAGACCGACCTTGATATCCTCTTGGCATAAGAAAATGTTGAGAAAACATCCGTGGTCACTTCCTTTTACAAAACTCATTGGTGTGAAAGATTAACTTTCCACTGTGGTGATGTTGCAGGAGGGGCACACTTCTGCGACCAGCGAAACATCCAAGGGGGCCATCTCCAGCACACAAGGCACCAATGACAGCAGTCGAAAGTCCATTACCCACAAAGCCTGTCTAGTGTGTGGCGACCGAGCACTAGGATGTAACTTCAATGCTGTTTCGTGCGAGTCGTGCAAGGCTTTCTTCAGGAGAAATGCCTTCAAGGTATGATAACTAACTCTTTCACTGCTAACTGTCACTAAATTACGATTAACTACTGCCCTCCATTCTAATAAGGGCTCAAACATGTATGTCAGATTCATATTGGCCACAGACCACAGTTATAAATCCTTCTATTTTTCAGATCAGCATTTTTGATTCTAAAAAATCAACATTTTGGTATTTTAAAATTCAGTGAATGGCATTTAACAGATAAAAATGTCAGAAAAACATGGATGGATTTTTAATCATATAATTCCCAGCTCATTAATTTGTGATAATTGAAATACAAAACAACACCTGGATGTCAGGTTTATACAGGTGCATGAACTGTGCTCTTGCCAGGGTCACATCATTGTCCTTTCCCACCATAAAGTTCCCCCCTAGCCTGGAGGACTGTGCACCTGTATGACCATCAATGAAGCAACTCTGTGATACAGCAAACCTGACTTAGCTAGCTTTATTTAAACAGAAACTACAGCAGGCTGAAAACACAGTCTTTTCACGATTACGGACTGTCTCCATTGGGATGCACAACCAGCCAATCACAACTGTGGTTTGTTACCTAATAAACTTATCAAAAATTTTAAAACTTGTTAAACTGAAGCCACAACATGTTTTCTGGAAAGGATTTGCATTAACTTGACCAAACTTCACCTTTAAGTAAAATGTCAACTTTTTTGCAAGCAACCTTTAAATCTGAAAAATCAGTTTTTATGACAAATAAGATAATTAAAATTTTGAGCTAAATTATGTAATTGCATCCACTCAATGCTTTTCTGTCCAATATTAATATGATACACAATGGGCTATGATATAAACCTATAATCACTTGCCTGCATGTCCTGCCCTTCCAATGAGAGGTCAAATTACAATACCCCACCTCTTAATTCTAACCCTAATTTTGAATATTTTGCTAAAATTTTATTAATTTTCAGGTGAAATTGGTGATTTTTATGCTCCCCTTCGAAGAAGGTAGGGCATACAGCGTTGCACATGTCAGTCGGTTTGTCGGTTGGTCGGAAAACTGTGGTTTCCGCACAATAACTCAAGAAGTTTTTGAGCTAGGACTTTGATACTGTACAGGTGTATCATTCTAGTCAAAAGATAGGCAAAGTTCGAAGATGGGTGACCTTGACCTAGTTTCCAAGGTCACAGTGGTACTTGAGTTAACTTTGGTTCCCACACAATAACTGAAGAGGTTCTTAAGCTAGGACTTTTATATTGCACAGGATTATAGTCCATATTTGGGGGCTAGGCGAAGTTTAAGATGGATGACCTTAACCTCATTTTAAAGGTCACAGAGCCACTTTACTGAATATGGTTTCATGCTTTCTGCATGATAACTTATACCTTGGAGCTGGAACTTTTATATTGCACAGCTTTATGGTTGTCTGTAAGGGCTAGGTTGAGTTTGAAGATGGGTGACCTTGACCCAGTTTTCAGGGTCACAGAGAGATTGTAGAATTCCTGTGGTTTCCGCACAATAACTCAAGAAGTTTTTGAGCTAGGACTTTGATACTGTACAGCTGTATCATTCTAGTCAAAGGTAGGCAAAGTTTGAAGATGGGTGATTTTGACCTAGTTTCCAAGGTCACAGTGGTACCTGAGTTAACTTTGGTTTCCGCACAATAACTGAAGAGGTTCTTAAGCTAGGACTTTTATATTGCACAGGATTATAGTCCATATTTGGGGGCTAGGCGAAGTTTAAGATGGATGACCTTAACCTCATTTTAAAGGTCACAGAGCCACTTTACTGAATATGGTTTCATGCTTTCTGCATGATAACTTATACCTTGGAGCTGGAACTTTTATATTGCACAGCTTTATGGTTGTCTGTAAGGGCTAGGTTGAGTTTGAAGATGGGTGACCTTGACCCAGTTTTCAGGGTCACAGAGAGATTGTAGAATTCCTGTGGTTTCTGCACAATAACTCAAAAAGTTTTGAAGTAAGGACTAGGCTACTTTACAGGTCTACAATTCTTGCTAAGGGCTAGAAAAAGTTTAAACTTTGGTGACCTTGATTTAATTTCCAAGGTCACAGTGGTACCTGAGTTAACATTGGTTTCCACATGGTAACTGAAGAGGTTTTTAAACTAGGCCTTTTATATTGCACTGGATAATTATCCGTATTCGGAGCTAGGTCAAGTTTGAAGATGAGTGACCTTGACCGAATTTCAAAGGTCACAGAGCCATTTGGTTGGATACTGTTTCTGCATGATAACTTGCATTTTAGAGGTAGCACTTTTATATTGCACAGCTTTATGGTTGCCTATAAGGGCTAGTTTGAGTTTGTAGATGGGTGACCTTGACCCAGTTTTGAGGGTCACACACAGACAGTAGACTTCCTGTTGTTTTTGCACAATAACTGAAGGTCAAGTGAAAATGAGTGACCTTGCCATAATTTCCAAGGTCATTAAGCCACTTTGCTGAATATGGTTTCTAAATGATGACTAATTTTACAGCTATAACTTTTTATATTGTCCAGGTTTTTAGTCGTTTTTTAAGGGCTAGGTTAAAGTTTAAAGATATGTGACATTGATGTATGATCAACATTCACTAATTTTGTAAGGTCACAAGTGCCCCATCTACCACTATCAATAGGGTAGCGAGGGCAAGGGTAATGAGGGCGGGGGGCATCTATGTTGTACAAACATATCTTGTTTTTTTCATCTGAAGAACTGCTTGGTCAATTGCATTAATATATTGATATTACACATAGGATCACCTGGGGTCACCTACATGTAGTTCTTATTGTGACCAGGTGGTGATGCAATTTTTTCCTACTTTTTAATGAACATTTGTGTGATAAGGCTATTTTTGACTTCTGTTATGTTATATCAAACTTTGGTTATCCACTGTTCATGTATATACTATACAGACTCCAGTGCACGTGTTCCAAAATAGCAATAAATAGATTCCAGTCAGCAGGACACGGAATCACCATGATCCTCTTGTTTTGCTCCTTTTTTGGCAGCAAACGTGAAAATTTTCCCCGCTGTCCCATTTGTTTGATATCACACTCTTTTTTTTACTTCTTCTCTTAGACCATCAAGCAGATTCACTTGAAACTTGTTGGGGATGTACCTTGGAGAAGTCTCTACTAGGTTTGTTCAAGTGGTCACCATACAGTGAATTTTGTTGGTGATTTTACAACATAATGTTAAACAAAATACAGAATCTGCCCAGCAAATTGCTACAAATTGCTTAGGGACACTTCTGGGGACCTCTACCTAGACTTTAATTTGTTCAACAGGTATTGCTGCAATTTTACTGTATTTTTTTACGATTGGCAAGGGGATACGTACATGTTAGCAACAGGGATGATGGTTCAAAACAGAGGTGATTTTGATGGCATAGTTCACAGGACTGCTTCAGTCTGTGCATGTAGAGGCAGTGGAGGACAGGACTGTCACAGTCCTCTTGTTCTTTTTATTGTATTTTTGTAATCAATTAATGTTACAACAAAGATGATGCATTCAAGGGTTGGACAATAATGTGCAATCAAGTGGCACCTTCCAGAACTCCAATTGAAAGTGCACGTCTGCCATTGAGATTATAAGGAGTTAAATCCACACACTTTTGAAGCTTTTATCTTCATATATTGGAAAGTGTTTAGTAAAGTTTTGTTTCAGGAACATAAAAACTGAACCATTGTGTACAGTGAATCAGATTTTTTAAGTTATGATTAGCCTTTCAAAAATTTGGTGTGTATGAGCCCCTATCATTGCTTATCGAGATGTTTTTATTCTGTATTCTTTGTAAAATTATGCTAAAAATCACAACATGCACCTGACACCTCTATGTATGTAACATTTCTGTCTACTGGATTGACATATTTACACTTTACGTGGTATTGATGTCTATTTGCAGAGTTGTTTTAAAGATAAGAGGTACAATTCCAAGTCCTGAAAAAGCCTACTTTTGAACAATCATCAAAGAAAAAATTCAGCAATTTCATACAACACAAAAAACATACGATCTTAACACACACACGCACGCACACACACCATGTACCATATGTACACTTGCGAAAATGCTGAAAATTTGGCACACCCTAATGAAAGAAACAAGACTTGTTTATCTTCACAAGGTTGAACCGTGAAAATATTTTGAAATTAATTTTCTCTTGGCAAGAAAAATTATGTTTCCTACATTACGTTGTACTATTTCCCTGTTGCTCCAGATAGATATTTTAATTCTTACTTCTCCCAGCTTTTAACTGTGAGAAACCAAATGTGAAAGTGCAGTTCTTCATATACAGTACTAGTGTATAAAAAACTGAGAACAGTATAATTTTCGCAGTAGTGGAGCATTAAATTGTGTTTTGATCATGAAAAACCTTCTAGTTTCTCAAAAATGAGGAAACAAATTCCTGCCTCACATAATGTGTTTTTGAGGTAATGACTTAAATTATCCAGTCACCAGGCACTTATTCTTTAATATTAACATTTTCATTTTTTTTGTGTCAGGAAATACGCGGTCGCTGCGAGGGGGAATGCGAGGTGACAGTGGAGTCCCGATCGTACTGTAAACGATGCCGCCTGGCCAAGTGTTTTAAAGTAGGCATGAACAGAGACCTGATTCTCAGTAAGTAGTAGAGTGCGGTGACAACAACTGATTTTATCTCAACCCTTTCACACTCCAATCATGTAAATTAATGTCTGTTTTAATGTTTTACTACAATTATTATCTTAAGATTGCAAATGCTTTTGTTGGAAAATTTGCACATAAAATGTAGATCATGACGGCATGCCCTTAGTCAGTAGCTTTCCTTGGTATACAGGTTAAGTACATTGCATCCAACCTGTAGTGAGCTAAAAATACCGGGGGAAGGTCGCTGTAGTGAGGTTGTACCATGACGATTTGGTGTAAGAACTCTCCTTCTTTCCAGGTGATCAGCAAAAGCAGGATCGACGCAAGAAAATTCTTGACAATAAGTACCGTCGCGAAGGCGTCCCCAACAGCGAAAATGAAATGGAGCATAATGAGAGCTTGCATACGAGCTCCAAAAACAATAGTGCTGTAGAGAGTCCAAGCCCAGTGTCTCATAGGATGGCCTCAGAAGTAGATACGAGTATCCTGGAAAAACTCGATGACAAGTCGCAGGAAGTCATCCAGGAGGTCATTAAAGCATTTCTTGTAAGTTTCGATGCTCCCTTCGATAAATTTCCTGACAAAGAAAAACCTTCTGCTGTTGAGTTTCTAAACATGGCAGATGTTTCTGTGCGCAGATTGGTAAAAATGACACGCCACCTGCAAGTGTTTCAGCGTTTGACTCAAGATGATCAGATTGCTCTCCTTAAAGGATCAGTGTTGGAGGTTCTCATAATCCGATCGGCAAAATTATTTGATCCAGCCAGCATATCATGGAAAATGCAAGACCCCTGTGGTAATGATGGGGGTGCAAAGTCAATATCCTACGAACATGCATCCCACGAGAATCAAGAGGCATTGAAATTTGCTCTTCATTATAAAAAGTTTGCCACTTCGTTGAATAAAATCACTCATAGAGACAACATAGTTCTGATGTTGCTGATTATAATGGCGGTGTTCTCACCCGATCGCCCAAATGTGAAAAACAAAGACCTTGTTGGGGAAGCACAAGAAATGTATGCAGGTATTCTGGAAAACTACATCAAGTTACAGTTCACAACTGAGAAACAGATGTTTGCAAATTTATTGATGAAATTGACAGACATTCGGGAGTTGAATGAAACCCATACCAGCATGATATTACAGATGAAAGTGGATTCAATTGAACCCCTTATCAATGAAATATTTGATCTTTCTTTTCGCGGGTAGGGTCTTAATGTGTCAGGAAATACGATGGTGAGGTTCAGTGTGCAATAGGAAAACATCCTTGTGTGAGTCCATAATGTTTTCAGTGTTCAGAGCATGTGACATGTGCCTTATTGCTCGGCTTCTTCATGTTCATGGTGAAAGAAAAGTTTTAATATCAAATCACCTTCAGAGAAATATTTATTAGATTTTCTGAGGAACTTGACCATAAATTTTGTTGAAACTATATAAATTTTGTTTTGTTGAGAATATTATTATGCCCCCCCCTCCCCCCCAAAGTGAAGGGGGCATGTATCAATTACTTTGTCCATGTGTGTGTGTGTATGTTCCGACTGACAGTTTTCAGGTGATAACTCAAGAAGTTTTCTGCTTAGGGCTTTTGTATTGTACATGCTGATAGTCCTGAATGGGGTCTCAGACTGTTTTAAAGATGGGTGACCTTGACTAAATTTCCAAGGTCACAGAGCCATTTTAGTGAATTTTGGTTTTCACGTGATAAGTTGAAAAGTTTTTTAACATAGACCTTTCTTATTGCACATGGTTTTAATCCTACATAAGGTCTGAGACAAGTTCAAAGATGGATCACTTTGACCCAAATCCCAAGTTCACAGAGCCAGGGGGCATAGAGCTAGCAATCTCTGATTGCATTTTAATTTTGCTTTATCAAAAAAAAAAAAAAAAGACTGGGAATCCATAATGCTTTTCGTGTTTTGTGGGTACTGTGTCTGTCTGATGTTCAATTTCATCATGCTCATGGTGAAAGAAAAGTTTCATTGTAAAAATCTTTGGAGAAAAATTTAGTGGATTTTTCTGAGGAACTTTGCAAATAAATTCTGATGAGAAGTTATAATTTTATTTCATTAAATAATATTTTGCTTTGTGGAAAAACCACTAAGAATGGAAGGATCTTGTATAAATCCCTTTTATAAATTATGCGGTAACAACAGAGTTGTGTAGAGTAGTTACTGAAGTTTTGATGTATGTACAGTGGTAAAATATGAATTCCAAATAATCCTGTGTGAACCTTCCGTACTAATTGTACTGCAATTGACAAACAGATTAACACACACAGGCCCTGTTAGGCATTAATGTTTTGTATATATTGCATATTTTTCTTCAGTTTTGTGCAGTAGTTTCAGAAGCTTTGACTCGTATTAGGTAAAAATGCAATTTTCATATTGAAGAACAGTGTAAGGTACATATTTATCTTGCAAGTATTCATTCATATTCATCATTGTTTCTAGATTCCTGCCTTCCATCAAGTAATGAACAAACACTGCTTAGCTACGTACACCTCATGCTATTTTTGGGCAAAACTTTTTGTTTTAATCACTGTACCATGACAATTACATAAATTACAAATTCAACGTGAATCAGAGGAACTTTCATTCAACTACCGGCATGCATTGTCAAAATTTAATGCATGGCCTCAATTTAAAATTTCTGCATGGTTTAGTTTAAACCAGTGCATGGCTTATTTTAAAGGAATGCACGGTGTAGTATTAAACCAGTGCATGGTGTTGCGTGACTTGTTGCACAATGCAAACACTGCGGGCTGTGGCTATGTCCTGGTGCAGTGAGCTACAAACTATGGATAACTTTGTATTTGTATCATGTCGCTTTTTGCTAAAAATTAGCATAAGGGGATAGTATAAAATATGAAATGATTAGATATCTCGGTTGGTGTGATGCCAGCGAGATAGATGAGATGCTTATCGATGTTATTAGTGAATGTGTATTGTGTGAAAATTCCTTAAAGCCCACCCCACCGTTCCCCACCCTACCCCACCAAATTGTGGTCATTCAAGATGGGTAATACATGTAGGAGATATAAAGAATATGAAGAGTACTTGGTGAAGAATTCTGAAATGATGGTCTCTGAAAATGGACCTGTGCACTGTGCAGTTCTGCTGATTCCCCTAATTTGCATGAAAAACCAATTAAGTTGAGCTCAAGTTTGTACTTTTTGTCATGACGAATAAGGTACTGTCAATTTGGAGAAAACTGAAGCAGAAATCTCCTGTTTTGAAGGTGGGAAAATAGTAATAAGCTGTCAAGCTGAAATGCTTCATTGTCACGGTGGTGACCAATGCTACCTCCTTTGCCAGTATAATCACTGATAGTCATAAATTCTTTTCATTGAAAACGAAAATATAGATAAACTTCAGATTCAAGCTTATCGTGGGAAAATTGTAAAATATTGATTTCCCATGACAGCCAAATTAGGGAGCTTTGTGTTGTGACCTTGTTGGTGCCAATTTTTGCACATTGATGGAAACAAAATAACCCTAAACATGCATGAAAATAGTGTAATGAATACGAAGAGAAAGGACCAACTAACATCAGAGGTTGATTTTTTTAATAAGTGGAGCTTCTCTCTCCCCCCCCCCCTCCCCCGGCATTTACTAAATTATTAGGGGACTGGGTTCTGAGAAGTAGGTTGTCAATTGTCAATTGCTTATTTTCGTTGAGAAGTAAGTATACATGTATATGTCCAAGTAGGACATGAGGCATGCATATGAATTCCCCGCCACAACTTCGTACCTGGTTGTCTGAATAACCATAGTCGCGTCTGGCGAGATAGGGGCTGCTGCCAGCGCATGCAAGTGAGATATTACTGATATTTCAGAAATAAAGAATACTTAGTACAGGCTAAAAGATAAATTATTTTTATATCCAACTTAGGACATACTAAATGGATATAAATTCGGCATTTGTAAACTTCAATTTCTCCAAAAGACGTTATTTTGGTGACAAAAGGGCATCAAACCCTCACTGGGACAGTGATGTGCCCATTGGTCCTCCATGATTTATCAGGTGTGAACCCCATGCTTTGGGGCAAGAAATTCATATGCATGTTGTGTATTGTTGCTGATTTTGAATATTTATAACTTTCAGGGACATTATTTTTTATAATTAGTGCATGTAAAATATATATCGCTGAAACGTGCTTCATCATACATATATTCACTGGTGTCAGTGGCATTCCTGTTCAAGATAGGCCAACATACAAATATGAAAAAAAAAACCTACTTGGTTCTTTATAGTTTACGGTAATAGACCAGTTCCTAGGACTTGTGTTTATTCTGTTCACTTCGGGAAGTGCACCCTGCTTTGTTTACATTTTGTGCTTGACCATGCTGGCCGGGTTACACATGAAAGGATAATGAAGTAAAATACAGGATGTGATTGGATTTAACTAAAGATCAAACCGTCAGCACACTATAAATG
Source organism: Hermodice carunculata (assembly GCA_964020975.1). NCBI lineage: Eukaryota > Metazoa > Annelida > Polychaeta > Eunicida > Amphinomidae > Hermodice > Hermodice carunculata. The sequence goes on along the minus strand of CAXHWN010000862.1, from coordinate 368,037 downwards.
CACTTTTCACCACTAATGTGACATTTTAGATAAAAGACTTGCCTTGTTCAGTACAATCCATGCTGTAATCCTTAGCGTTAGCCGTGGCATCCGTTGTAAACATATGACAGCGAGGGCCTGACTGGGCTACTTGCTGAGTGGACAATCAGGCCAACAATGGAATGCATAGTTAATTACGATCCGGAAAAGTTTGGTACAGCTCAGTATCAACAGGTCTATTCCTCCCAATACTTGCAGAATTAGTGAAATAAAAACAGCAGTAAATTGAATAAATTCACATTGCCGCATCAGAATTGGACAGAGTACTAAAATATTCAGTGTGCTTTGGACATCATGCTAATGGAATATTTGCCTGATAAGGGCTATGGAGTCAGTCCAGTTTCCCAAATTCTGAGAGGTCTTGGGTATCTGATAAAATTTATATGTTGGGACTGTTCCCAGCTGTCATGTGCTATATGTACATGTATAATGCATACCATCTGCAATCAATTGGCCTAGCATCCAATAAAGGCTGCCATATCAGAATAGTGGAATTTAGGACCCCAGGTGGCAGCACTTTATGGTATTCATTTGCATAAATTTGAACATTTGCTTAACAAAAACTTCAAAGAGTTGTTGTTATGCAAATGATCATCCTCAAGTGCTGCCCTCTGGGGTCCTAAAAGGGTGTATTAACATTTTGCCACAAAAATGTAGCCTTGCACATAAACAGGTTTTTTCTTTATGCTAGTAGATGTTACCCTACAGATGCAGCCACCAGTATATTTCAATCAAGTAACCAGCAGTTGGGGGGGGGGGGAGCCGCGTTGGAAGTAAACAAATTAAACACTTTCAGTTCCAGGTTTTGGACTGAGTCAACAGATTTTCTCGGCATGCTGTGGGTGCAAAGCAAACCAAGGAAACCTGTTGACCTAGAGAATCAATTTCTCTTATCTCTTTCAGTGTCAGTCAAGTCTTAAGTCAATCTACTAAAGTAAAACTAATCTCATTTATCATTTGGATCTCATATTCATATTCCTCTTAAAAAGACCTTTCATTCAAGTACCAGCATGCCTGTAGTTACAGAGAAAATATCATAGTCAACAGCTTTTCTTGGCACACATTGTACCCAATGTGCACCGAGAAATACTGTCGACTCAGTCCAAAATTTGGCCCTTAAGGAGTTTAACTATAAGCATGCTGGTATTTGAATGAAAGGTCTTTTGACCAAGAATATGCCAGGCAATAATAAGCTCCCTGGTGGCTCCATCTGTCCACGGAATACACTATTGACAGTTTACAGTGAAAACCCATAGATTTGTTTACTGGATTTCCATATTTTGGGCTTTTAAAGTTACAGACAATTGCAAGTCCTGCTTCAGGTGCCTTTAGAGCAGCTGCAGCAGGACTTGGCGGACAGTGCAAAAAAACGTTATCCAAGGCCTAAACTGCTGTGAGTGTGGAATGAAGTCATCCTCATACAAGTTGAAAATGTGTCCTGTAACTACATGTACAGTGAAACCTTATTATAACGACACTCACATATCTGACACATTCATAATAATGACACAAGTTTAGAATTTCAAAAGTTCGTTTTCTTTGTTATTTGATTCATATATCTGACATATTCAGTTGTTCAACATATTTTTAAGGGAACAAATGGTGTCATTATAGCGAGTTTTCACTGTATGTACATATTATAGATGCAATCCTATCAGTGGCCTTAAGTATCAAGTGCGTTGTACAATTTGGCTGTCGTAAGCTCAGGTGGTTTATCATTCCACATGGTTGAACTCTTTCAGTGCCCAGTTTTGGACGGGTCAACAGCTTTTTATCGGCACAAAGCACAGGGAGGAAACCTTTTGAATGAAGGGCTGTGTGGCTCTTGAATGAAAGGTCTTTTGACAAGGAATACAACTCTAGTATCCCATGTTCATGTAGTTTCTTGGCTTCTGATTGGTTAATAGCCATGAAATGCCTGCCGCACCTAATTGAAATTATGGTATTACCCACATGGGGTTGGTATTACTGTAGTAATACCATGCGACACCTAGCGGCTAAAGTGAAAACGGCTCTGACAGGGGTACGCAGACGACAAAATGGCAGAACAGGTGCCTTGTTCTGCCAATAAAAGGTGCTAGTAAGTTAGAAACTACATAAAAATGGGATAAATTCGTTACACACTGATAGACTGGGTAATACAGCAAGCATCTCCCACTCAGGGAATTGGTATTACCAGTTCCCTTCGTGGGAGATGCTCGCTGTATTACCGAGTCTACCAGTGTGTAACTAATAGTATCCTTATCGTCCCCCACCCATGGAGTGTGTGTGTGTGTGTGGGGGGGGGGGGGGGTGGATATGGTAATGGGCACCATCTGTGTGTCCTTCCATCTGTCCAAAACAAATTTTGTCCTGGCTATATCTTCTCAACTATAAATACTAGCTCCTTGAAATTTGTAGGATTGGCAGATTCTGGGTAGTAAGTGTACATCGGAACTGTTTTGTGTGCCTAATTGCTTACATTAATTAATTAACAAAAGTTCATTAAGCAACCTCCAGATCAGAAACAATTTTGTCCACGCCATATCTTGGAACTATAAAATGCTCGACAGATCTTAGGTAGGAAGTGTGCATACAATTAAATTTATTGGGCTGATTACTTTCTTTCACTAATTAATTAACAAAGATCATTAAGCACCTCAAAATCACCTGCATCAGAAACAAATTTTGTCCAGGTCATTTCTTCTGAAGTATAGATGCGAACGCTTTGAAACTTATTGAACTGGTAGATCATAGGTAGGAGGTGTGAATGCGCATTGTTTTATGTGCTTAACTGCTTACATTAATTAATTAACAAAATTTCATAGGCAACTGCCAGATCGTCAATGATTTAGTCCAGACCACATCTCAGGAACTTTAAATGCCAGGCCTGTCAAATTTTCGTGGTTAGTAGATCTTAGGCGAGAAGTGTACGCAAGATTAAATTTATGTGGCAGATTACTTTCTTTTTTTAACTAGTAAACAAAGATCATTAAGCACTTAAAAATCATCTGCATAATTTTGTCTGGGCAAGAACTTCTATATTATAAATGTTAGCCATTTGTAATTGATAGAGATGTTACGTCTAAGGTAGTAGGTGTGCATGGGCATTGTTTTTTGTGCAGAATCACTTTCAAAATTCAATTAATCAACAAAGTTCATTAACTCATTCCACCCTTATGCCACTTTTTCCCGTTAATATCTAAATGTCGTCTGCTAATTGTATTTTACTAATTTAGGGATTATTTCAAAAATTTTGGATGCAACTTGCGTTAAGGTCATTCCAAACTATATGCCCATGGTCAACAGCTCTCCTTGGTGCGCTCTGGGAGCATTGCATGCAGAGCGCACCAAGGAAAGCTGTTGACTCAGTCTTCTGTCAGGGTGGAATGAGTTCAGCAACCGCCAGATCTGAAACAATTTGGTCCAAGCCATATCTTTGGTACTATAAATGCTAGCCATCTGCAATTTTAATGGTTGGTAGATTTCAGAAAGGAGGTGCACATAAGCATAAATTTGTTTGTCAAATTATTTTCTTTTACTATAGTTTATTAATTTACACAGGTTCTCTATCTGTATTTCCATATTACCCCCAACTTTTCATGCTTCACTTACCATAATATACCAATGTACACCATATGCATTTACCACCATGATTATGGTGGGTGGGGGATAATATTGGCTACCATCAGTAGCTACTTGTTGTAATTGAGACCTGTTCATCTTAATTTGTTCGACTTCAGTGACAGTTGGCATTAAAAGAATTCATCGAATTGGATCTCCGTGTATCCAGTATTAAAAGGGTCAGTAGGTTTAACTCATTCCATACTATGGTCACAGGCCTTAGTCAGTGGTTCTGGCACTGCCTGGCAAGTCATGCTGCAGCTGCCCTTGTGGCAGCTGCAGCATGACTTGCAAAGTAGTGCCAGAACCACTGACTTAAGACTATAGGCATGTTGGTACTTGAATGAAAGCCCTTTTCATGAAGAATTTAAATATGCAATTGTCGTCTTAAATCTATGTAAATATACAGTTAAGCTTGCATTAAACTTAACAGTAACCAAACACATCAACCTTTGGCAACCTTTTTCCAACCATTTGAGTGAGAGGCAAACCTTTGTCAAACCCTTTCCAAACCATTTCAAAACCATTTCCTATTATTGCATTAAACCTTTTCAAACACGTTTAAACCTTTCTGTAATGGTTAACAACCATTTCACACACTTTCTCAACCTTATTGATGAAAAACTTTTTCTGTCTATTTTCTCACTGCATAGGTATTGGAATGCACAGTTAGAGGGTGCACAAAAACGTCCCCCCCCCCATGAAAAATTGAAAGAAAAAATAATGCACACATGGACAAGAGACCCACCCGTGTCTCCAACCTGAGATAAAACCCATTCAGACAAAATTTAAAAAAAAAAAAAAAAAAAAAAAGAAAACGTGAGACAAATTAAAGAGTGGTATCTCAACAGCATACAGATCTAGAGGTATCAAATCCTAATTTATTACACTCTGTTTTATTCATTGTATAGATATAAAACATGGATTTATACAACCCTTAATGACCATATTGAGAATATCTCCTGCTCCTAGGAGACATGAATATTCCCAAACCACGTGCCACCTGACAACATGGTACAGGTGACCTTTTGAACAGACCTACTGTTCACTTTATGACATCATGCCTCATCCCTACCCCCACTTTTGGCAACGTCCTTTGTCTACTTCTGCACCTTACACGTGGGAGCTGTACTGCATCTCGTGCCTGAAGAGTTCCACAAGGAACGAAACCGGTTGCACTAGTCCCTCAAGACCATACCAGGGTTTCTGCCAGAGTGAAATTTTAGGGTATTCAAATACTCATATTCTTAAGTAAAAAGTCTGAAAATAAAGACTATATAGGGTATTTTTGGGACATATGTGCCAAAATTTTACTTTTGGGCCAAAATTTAGTGTAAGCAAAAGTATCCTTCAGATTTTTTAGGTTATGCTATTTTACCCTTTTTACCCTCTGGCAGAAATCCTGCATTCCCTTGCCGTGTTCTAACTATATTGCTTATTGACGTGTTGAAATGTTGTAATGGTTTGCAACTGTTTCAACCGTTTGAAACCCTTTGTCAACCTTGACACACCCTAGCACAACACTTTGCAACACAGAAAATTGCGTTTGGCTGTTAAGTTTTAGACAGGCTTAACTGTACGGAAAAATCAGGGACTGGTATGGAATGAGTTAAGATTTTTCAGGTCAATGGGATATGAAATAGAAAACTAGGAAAGAAAACCTGCAAGCTAGGAAATAAGAAAAGTAATGATATAAGCATATACTGTACAAAAGAAAACCTGCAAGCTAGTAAATCAGAAAAGTAATGATATCAGCATATACTGTTCAAAAAAAAAGGGCCAGCCAGGAAATCAGAAAAGTAATGATATAGGCATATACTGTACAAAAGAAAACCTGCAAGCTAGGAAATTAGAAAAGTAATGATATCAGCATATACTGTACAAAAGGGTGAAGCCCGAACGCCACAAGTCTTGCCCTGCCTGCTGCTTTAGCTTTTAGAGCAAGAAGACAACTTATCAGCAGAAATCTTGTTCAAATCTGATTGTCAATAAAAAGAGTGTAACAATTAAGTGAGATCTTTAATATCCAGGTTTTTGTATCAACTTTAGGAAGCCTTATCGAAGAGATCAATGAGATGATTTATAGTCCAGCCCTAGCTAAGGCTAGTTAAAATTATTTAAACAGAGTAAAAGACTTGTTTTTAAAAAGTAAAATCTGCAGCGATCTGAATTCCTCAGATTCAATTGCTTTTTTTTTCAGAGTATGTTTAGGCAAGAGTTGTAAAGTGTAGACACATGCAAGTCACAAAGGGTTGATGCAAGGAAGATCTCTAGCATTAAATCCAGACTTTTAAGTTTTATTTATATTCTGCTGGACTTGCCATAGACAATTGTATGTACATGTAGCCACATGCATGGTCGCTACATATCATCCCGCTTACATTCATACTGTACATGCTCACACCATTAATGGATGTTTTCATCGTCAAACAAAATTTTTCATTATTTATGTATCAAAGATACAGTGTACCCTGGGACGAGTTTGCATTGTTAAAGAAATTGGCTATGCCATCAAATTTTAAAGAACATACCTGCACTGAAGAGATCAGTGATCGAGGGGCTGTGTATGTACAAAGTTGCATATTCCAGAATATACATTGTAGGATTATAATAGATGTGTGTATGTTTTTGAAAAAGAGTGGTTTTTTACATATTGAATCAGTTTACTGAATCTATGACTTTGTATACCAAACATAATCTCCCTCTGGTGGCTTATTTTTATGTCATAACCTCCAACCCAAAATGCAGTGACGTGATATCATATTGTCCCAAAGGGGAGCCATAATATAATTCATAATAATACTTGATCTATAGACATTATAAAATAGTTGCATGATAGATTGAAATATTTAAACACACATGGCTTTATAGCTCTGCTGACCAAAGGTCACAGAGCTTATGCGACCACTCATGTCTGTCTGTCCGCCCGTCCATCCATCCGTAAACTTTTGCTCGTTAGCGTGATACCGTCCGCTGTTTTCAAATTAGCCCAATATAACTTTCAGGACTTATAGGATGTATGAAAATCTAGGCTGATTTTGATATTGGTGGTGCGACCTACATTATTATGTAATAGAGTGGTCAAAATGTGAAAATCTAGTGAACACTGTAGTATCTTTAAATTTGGGTGAATCTTCACCAAATTTGGTTGGATTGTGAGGTAGGTTAAAGTCTAAGTTGTTAGTGATACAAGTGTCGCTACCTATAATTTGACAGAAATTATGAACCAAAATGTGTTTTAAGATGTAAAATTCCATATTTGGAAAAGTAATTAGATTAGACTTGCCAAATTTATGTGATGTATAGACCAAGGCCAAAAGTAGAATATTATGTAATATCAGTGACCTTGACATTTTTGTGAGGTCACCATGCCTGTGAAGCTGAAATAGTGATTATGTAATGGCTGGGTGTAGCTTGGACATCAATGGCAAAGAGGATTGAGCCTTCAGATCAAAGTTGCACTTGATTACATAATATATAAAACTGTACTTGGTGACCTGCTTTTTGGGTCACTGTGACCCAGTAAATATGGAGCTTGGTACTTGTCCAAGTTGAATATTTTTTCTTCAATAACTCAGAGAGTTATGACCCAATTGGAACGAACAGACTATAAATGGAAAGCTAGATGTTGGGTGCATATTTTGAACATAACAACTTTTTAATTCGAGTTGGAGGTCAAGGTCAACAGCCAGTTTGAATATTGGAGTTATCATGTGAGTGCTGTGACCCCACAATTCTTGAGATGGGCCCATATAACGTTCAGGAGTTATAAAATGCATAAAAATCTTTGTCAACATCAATGTTGGTGGCGCCACTAATAGTATTATGTAAAGTTAAGAGAGGTGATTTTGTAATGGCAGGGTGTAGGTTGGACTTCAATGGCAATATCAGCACAGCACCAGGCAGGCATATGGGCATCTTGTATTTCATAATCTGGGTGTCCTTGATCTTCTGTCCCAAGGTCACTAAGGACATAAAGTTAAGGACTCATTCATTGTTGTCTTGGCACATGCAAGTATATTCATCACAGGAGTTGCACAAATAAGCTATGATTACATGTGGAGCAAAGTGCCATCTGGTGGACAATTTTTCCGTTAAGCTTTATATGTTCAGAAGCCACTTGGGGACTCACAGCTTTGAAATGAACAGGTGCAATATAGCCACGATGCAAGCAGAGCATTAAGCCCATGGGCCTCTTGCTCAATCTTTATTCTGGGTACAGTGGCTACCAAAACACATGCTTTACATCAGGAATTAGATTTCCAATGCTATCTCGTTGATTTTTTTACTATATTTTAACAGCATATAAAGTCGGGTGACTGTGTGTTATACTGCTTCAAAAGTATACCAGTGAATTTTAAATGTTTTCTTTTGGAAGTAGTTCATTTCTTTTTATCATGGCAGCAATATTTAAATCATGTGTGAAAGGTTTTTGATGTGAAATTAAAATGCATAGCAGCCTGTATCCATTGATGGATTATATAATAACTTCAGGCCATGGTTTTTCTATTGACTCCATTGGGTGAATCATAAAAGTTAACACAGCAGTAAGTTTATCAAATCTATCAAGTTTATTATAAAATAACTTACGACCATATTGATTTTATTGACTCGATTCAGTGAATTGTACAGTAACTCCTGCTTACGGGTCTTTTATTCTTTGTATGAAGGTAATGGTGTATTTTATTAATTGGATTATGAAATGTTGTACCAAGGAATCTGGGTTCTTGCAAGGAAATACTTTACTGTAAATGAGCTGATTGGGAAGCTTGTGTACGTAAGGCAAGCAAACCTTGGGGAAAAAAGTGACAGGCTACATTTATTATTCAGTATTCCCTCCATTTCAATATCATCCTCCCCTCCTCACCCAAAAAAGCCCTGCATATTGTTTGCGGTGGTCCTATATTCAATGCTGATGTGGGGGTATACAGTTTCCATGCTTTACACAGTTTCGGATTGTGTAGGCATATTTTTAACTCTGCTGACTTGTCAGTCATCTGAACTTATAGTATGGATGGTAATCAGTCGTCTACTGTCTGTCTGTCGATTTAGACTTCACATATTGGGCTTTTCTGATGAAACCGTTGGTCAGATCCACTTCAAACCTGGTGTCTTTAGCTTAGGTGGGTCTCTTCCATGTCTGTTTAAACGTTCATGCTCCTGTGACTTGGATTTTGAATGAATTTTGTCGTTCATTTTGTGGCAAAACCTTAAAAAAAATCTCCGAAACTGCCTTGCCAATTGCTTTCAAGTTGGTGAGGAGCACTTCTTTGGACGCCCGGACCTTAGTTTGTTCAACAAGTGGTGCTGTGATGTTTTTCCTCATTTATTTCATGACTTTTTGACATTTTCGACTTCTTTGCCAAAAGTGTCACTCAGACTGTTCTGAAACTTGGCAAGAGTGTAGCTTGCTCGCTGGGTTGTGATACTGTGTCTCTCTGATTTTATTTTTATGCCTCCCCCACAAATGGAGTGGGGAGCCATTATGTTTTCGGGTTGTCTGTCTGTCTGTCTGTACATCCGTCTGCTTTTGTTAGCGCGATATTTTCAAATTCCGGCAATGGAATTTTCTGAAATTTGTTACATAGATGCGTTTCTTGACTCTCATTGACTGATTAGATTTGAGGTCACTGTGACCTATTTACAGCTTACTAGGTCACATTTACTGTGCATTTGAGCTTTGTTTGCGCAATATCTTCAAAATGCGTATACAGATTTTTCTGACTTGGTACACAGATGTACTTTTGGATTCCCACTTAATGTGACCCTTTTACTGTCCATCTTAGCATTGTAAGCACAACATCTCCAAAATGCCCAGATGGATTTTTATAAAATTTGATACACATAGGATTTTCTGGACCCCCCAAGAGGTGGTTAGATAATGAGGTCACTGTGACCTAGTTACAGCTTAGCATGACCTATAACTGTCTGTTTTTATTACCATGATATCTTCAAAATGTGTATTAATTTTTCTCAAATTTGATACAGAAATGCATTGCTTGGCATAGAATATGTGACTAAGATTTGAGGTCATTGGGATCCATTTACATGTGACTTTAACCTTTTAATTGTGCATGTGAGCTTTTTTACCTCAGCTGACTTGTCAGTCAGCTGAGGTTTTTTGAGGGTCCGTCGTCCGTCGTCCGTCGTCCGTCCGTCCGTCCGTCCGTCCGTCGTCGTCCGTCGTCCACAATTCACATTTTCGACTTCTTCTCCAAAACCGTCAGCCAGATTCACTTTAAACTTGGTGGAGATGTGCCTTGGGTGGGTCTCTACCAAGTTTGTTCAATTGGTCACGGTCCAGTGATTTTTGGATTTTTAATGAATTTTTTTGTTCTTTTTTGGGTAAATCTTAAAAAATCTTCTTCTCCCAAACCGCTCACCCAATTGCTTTGATATCACACAGGAACACTCCCTGGGACTCCTAGTTCTTAATTTGTTCACCAGGTGGCGCTGCAATTTTTTCCTAATTTTTTATGAATTTTTGTGTGTTATAGCTATTTTCGACTTCTTCTCCAGAACCATCACTCAGATTAAGCTGAAACATGGTGGATATGTTCCTTGTACAAGGGTCAAACAAAGTTGTTCACTATGTGGGAATGCTGCGGATTCCTGATTTTTAACGATTTTTTCAATTCTGGTACTTGTCGGTCAATGCAGCTTCCCTATTGATTACTATGGAAGTCAATGGGCATTCTAATGCTAATTCACATTTTCGACTTCTTCTCCAAAACCGTCATCCAGATTGACTTCAAACTTGGTGCGGATACACCTTGAGTGGATCTCTACCAAGTTGTTCAAATGGTCACGCTCCATTGATTTTTATATTTTTTTTCAATGCACCTTTACTATTGATTACCATGTAAGTCAATGGGCATTCTAATGCTAATTTACATTTTCGACTTCGTCTCCAAAACCATCGTCCAGATTTGCTTCAAACTTGGTGGCAATGTACCTTGGGTGGGTGTCTACCAGGTTTGTTCCAATGGTCATGTTCCAATGAATTTGGATTTTTTTATGATTTTTTTTCAAAAACCTCTACAAAAGTTTTAATAGGAAAGTTTAACATGGGAATTTCTTGTAATGGTCATAACTTTAATAATATTGACCAGATTTACTTCAAACTTGGTGGGGATGTGCCTTGGGTGGATCCCTATCAAGTGTGTTCAAATGGTCACGCTCTATTGATTTTTGGATTTTTTATGAATTTGTTCGTTCTTTTTTGGGGCAAACCTTCAAAATTCTTCACCTCTGAAACCGCTCACCCAATTGCTTTTATATCGTTCATAGACACTCCCGGGGACACCTAGTTCCCAATTTGTTCACCAGGTGGCGCTGCAATTTTTTTATGAATTTTTTGTATGGTTTTGCTATTTTTCACTTGTTTTCAGAACTGTCCCTCAGATTAAGCTGAAATGTGATGGATATGTTGTTGTGGAAGGGTCAAACAGTTGTTTAGTAGGTGGCACTGCTTTGGATTCCTGATTTTTAAGGATTTTCAATTACGGTACTTACCAGTCAGTGGAGCTTTCCTATTGATTACTATGTAAGTCAATGGGCATTCTAATGCTAATTCACAGGACAACTGACACGAAATTTACGGTTTATTTGATAACTTGAGATCTGTTTTGAGTTAGCTACACATGTTAATTATTCTGTATGAAGGTCATGCTGAGACAGTACATGAATGACCTTGACCTCGTTTGTGGGGTCACAGTGCAACATACATGAATTTTACTCTTCATTATAACTTGAGAACTACTTGAACTTTGATGTTGTACATGTAAGTGCTCTTCTATAAAGGTCAGACTTACTCAGAACATGATGTCCTTGATCCTTTCCCAAGTTCATAGAGCTGCAAGTGTGATGAATGTCAAGATCAGCTGAGGCACGGGCTGTTCACACAGCCCTCTTGTTTAACCCTAGTATGTGCAAAATCAACGATTTTTTATTCAATTTGGGTACTTGTCAGTCTTTCTTGTGCAGCTTTCCTATTGATTACTATATAAGTCAATGGCATACAACCACTCACCCAATTGCTTTGATATTACATAAGAACATTCCTAGGGACTCCCAGTTCTTAATTTGTTCACCTGGTGGTGCTGCATTTTTTGCAAACTTTTTATGAATTTTTGTGTGTTTTTGCTACTTGTGACTTCTTCTCCAGATCCGTTACTCAGAATAAGTTGAAACTTTCTGGATATGCACCTTGTGAAAGGGTCAAGCAAAGATGTTCACTAGGTAGCACTGCTGTGGATTCCTGATTTTTATCAATACTTTTCAATTTGGGTACTTATCGGTAAACGCACCTTTTCTATTGCTTACTATGCAAGTCAATGGATATTATAATGGTAATTCACATTTGGGATTTCTCTGAAGAAATTGTCATTCAGATTCACTACAAACTTGGTGACAATGTACCTTGGGTGGGTCTATACCAAGTTTGTTCAAATGTTCATGATCCAGTGATTTTTTTTTTTTTTTTGATGAAAATCTTTAAAAAAAATTAATAGGAAAGTTTGACGTGGGAATTTCTTGTAATGGTTACAACTTGAAAAAAGTTGGCCAGATTTGTGCCAAATGTGATAGGGATGTACCTTTTATAAGTGTCTACCTATTTTGTGCAAATCGTCATGCTCCAGTGATGTTTGGAGCTTGACCTCATTCCCAAGATGACAAAACAACTGACATGAAATTTACTGTTCACTTGATAACTTGAGATCTGTTTTGAGTTGTGACCTTGATGTTGCATATGTTAATGTTTCTCTGTGAAGGTCATGCTTAGACAGTACATGGGTGACTTTGACCTCGTTTCTGGGGTCACAGTGCAACATACATGAATTTTACTCTTCACTATAGCTTGAGAACTACTTGAACTGGGACCTTGATGTTGCACATCTTAATGTTCTTCTGTAAAGGTCAGACCTACTCAGAACATGGGTGACCTTGATCCTATCCCAGGTACACAGAGCCACAAGTGTGATGAATATCTAGGTCATCTGAGCATGGGTTGTTCACACAGACCTCTTGTTATGTTCTTGTTTTGGCAGAGCTTTAAAACAGCTTCTGCAAAACTGACAAGCCTATTGTTTGGAAACCGCACAGGGTCACATCTTGGGACTTTTGGATTTTAATTTATTCAACAGGTGGTGCTGTGATTATTTTTTGCTTTTGTAAGGATTTTTTTTTTAATTCATATTTCTGGACACTTTCTACCAATATGCAACTTGTATCTTCTGAAAACTCTTTGGGAATGTATGTGGACTTGATGTCCGTCAGATTTGTGAACTGCATGCAGGTGCCGTCATTTTCTTATTTATAACAATTTATCCAAATTCAGAAGAATTTGTAAGGGAATATGTTCATGCTAGCAACAATGATGGTGGTCTTAAACAAAGATGACCTTAATATACATGTATCAAAGAAGTTCACAGGACCACTTCAGTCTCTACATGCAAGGTCAGTTGAGCACAGAACTGTCACAGTACTAGTCCACGTGTTTTCTTCACAAAATGCTAATTTGGCATTCCATTATTTTATTATTATTATTATTATTTAGTTTCATTTTTTGTTGGAATGAGAGGCAGCATCAAGATCCTGCAGATAAAATACCAGAGACGTAATTGTGTATAATAATTCTCAGTGCTGAAAGAGTACGATCCAAGTTTTGTTATGCCAGCAGATAATTGTAATGTGAAAAAGAGCCACGTTTTCTCAGGTTAACAAATGATTGTATGTAAAAATGCTCTCTCGCATGTTCCTGTCAAAGTTTTTTTAGTTGGTCATGCGCATTACACTGACTGATAAACACTTTGCCCAAGAGTCTGAATGGATAAAAAATTAACCCCCTGGATCCCAGACATAATTGAAAATTAAGCAGTTTATGCCACAAACTGATGAAAGAATACTGAGAATACATTTATTTTCACGGGTTTTTGCATTTTTGACCTTTCAATGAAACTTAAAATTCACTTTTTTTTTTGTTATGATTCCTCTCAAGGCTATGTTAAAAATATATTTCACTGGATTTTTTTTTTTTTTTATGGTTTTGAAGCATCAGCGAAATAAGCGAAAATAAGAACACAGCGAAATTAAATGAATTCACAGTAGTAGGTCAGGCTACCGGAAATGCTGGAGGACTGGCCGCGTGCCCTTGGTGCAGGGAATTTAGATACATTGAACGCAGAGTGTGCTGTCCAGGGAAATGTAGCATATCTAGTTTTCACATAAAACAACAAGGCATGACATTGAAACACTAACTGCATGTGCACGTCACTGTACAGTGGGTCTTCTGTTCATACATGTCCATGTACTCCACAGTGCAATTATACATTCAATACACGTTCCGAGGCCAGCATAAGCCCACATTGCCATTAACATTTAGCGTTATAATATATAAATGAGCCTCATGTCATGGGTGTAGTGGATAATATTTATAAATGGCAGCTAATCTCCTGAGTAGACTAAGCAGTTCTTTTTACCTGTTAAGATTACTGCTTGCGGTACACACCAAATTTGAGAATTTAGATTTTGGAATTTCATAATTTTAAACAAGTGAACTACCTATTTTAAATTTAATATATATATATTATTAGTTTTTTTTTCAGTTGTGCCATGGGCTGGTTGGAATGTAATTTGGGCATTTTATGTGGTAAAAAATTATAATTTCTTTTATAGGCATTAGATTACATGTAGTTATTTAAAAATGCTGCCAAGTGTCTGGACTAAGGGGTGCAGGTACTGTGCAGAAAGCACAAAGTCGGTTGATTCTTAATGTGGAGAATTACGGGGAAAAGACTGATTGTCAGGATTCATTTGTGGCAAACGTCTGCCATCGGTGTTCAGGGAGATGCATACTTGAAAAAGATGCACAAAGTTGCTTTTTTTTCCACCAGCAATCTTGGCCTGCATGTACTTGTCTCGGACAGGTGGAAATGCTAATTGTTTAGCCCAGCCTTGCCAATAATTCCTCTGAAAAGTTGCACAGATAATTGTACAGATGTTTAGCTTACCCCGACCAATTGACTGGTCACCTTGCCAGAGACCAAGAACCGGGCCCATAAAATACACTGGGAAATTGACGCTCATTGAGTGTAAACTTAAAATGTGGTTCTGCGCAAGAGATCGGACAGGTGCGTTCCAGTGCCATACTTCTGACAAAATGTTAATCTGTATAAATATGTAATACAATGTAAATAAATGATATGTGTCTTGTATCAGTATCATTTACTGTACGATATTGTGGCATTTGGGGTATTGGATCATATCTGTTTGAATATCTTGAACGATATTTTCACAAAATTTAATAAATGATGGTAGCCTACACATGGAGAATGTTGACTGATAAACAGGCCCATCTGTGCAATTTTGGGGCGTCAGATCAGCTGTGCTGGTCATCCATGTATGAATTTGTGAAGACAACGGGGAAAAACATGGTTTGCGTCCGACTCCACGGCGGGATTCTTCCTTCCTCACAGAGGGCGCCAAGAATCAGGAGGGATGGCCCGACTTCAGCTCACGTATCAGATTTGTCACTGGTGTGTTGTTGGTTGATAATGATTTGGTTAAGTTCCTCAAATCACATCACGGAGGATCCTCACTTTTTTAGGCCACCAAGGAACGTTGATATAAAATAAGGGTGGCCCCTAGGAAAGGGAAGATCTCGTCGGGGGGGGGGGGGGGGGGAGGCAAAAGAGAGGCATCCTGACATTGGCTGGAACAGGACAAAAAGATCACTTTCATAAATGTCAATCAAGAGGTGTGAGAAAAGGAATCTTGCAACTTGTTTTGGAGATACCCGGGAATGACAGGAGTCCAAGGGAAACGCAGGTGATAAAGTGCGTCACTATCTGTGTGACGTCTATGTGCGGGAAATGCCAAATGCAAAATTTGAATTGGGTTCAGGTAATGTTGTTGTGTACATTTATATGTTGACAATAGATGAAGCCACCAGTACACTTCCACCAAGTAACCAACAGGTGCGGATGTAGCCCCCCCCCCCCCCAGGACAATAAACAAACATGGCCCCTCTGATTTGTCCGTTGTTGGTAACGGGAACTTGCGTGTATTGGAATATGCCGGTTCCATTCCCTGGTGAAACATACTCTCACGATTCTACAGAATGAGCCAAAATGACGATTTGAGCCATATCTTTATATAGCACTCTCATGATTCAGAAGATAATTGGATACATTGTTCTCCGTAGCAAAGGATATGATCACCAGTGATTCTTTGTGAGACAAACTAGTTACCGTAGCTACAAGATGACGGTACGATCATTACAGTGACAAGACTAAGTGAGCCATTTCCTCAAAAATTAAGGAATCAATAGTTTTTCTTGGTTACAGAATTGAGTATATAAAGCCAGTCTACACCAAGAATACATCTCGGCCCAGCCTGGGCTATGCTTGCTATTGTGAGTGTTTTTGTATACAATCATTGTCATTCAAAATTGAGTAAGTGCAAAGAGGGTACTATATATACACTTGGTATCAAAAAGGACAAGTCACAATTACCAATTATATGTGTATTCAGCTGAATACACAATCCAATACACAGAATTCTCTTGGTATCAAATAGGACAAGTCACAATTACCAATTATCTGTGTATTCAGCGGAATACACAATCCAATACACAGAATTCTCTTGGTATCAAATAGGACAAGTCACAATTACCAATTATCTGTGTATTCAGCTGAATACGCAATCCAATACACAGAATTCTCTTGGTATCAAATAGGACAAGTCACAATTACCAATTATCTGTGTATTCAGCTGAATACACAATCCAATACACAGAATTTTTCAGGGCTAGAGGTGTGTAATCCTATTGGATTGCATGCTAAATGAACATCAAATTAAAAGTCCACTTTGAAAGCTACAAGAATAAAATTGATGTGAACATTTCAGCTATGTACATAATTTTACCAAACAAATTTTGCTGTTCTGCAACGGGTGGTTTTAAAGTTATCAAGCTGTAAATTGCAATGAAAAGTAATGGGAATATACAACTGTAGCCCTGAATGACTGAAATGCCCTCTGCCGCAGAGCAGTAGGAGCTTCTGCTCTTGCTCTCCCTAATTGCATTTGGCAGACTGATTAAGGATTACATAGCTGTTTGCACACAAGTGTTTCTGTAGCATTTAGATGTATCGCTTATACAGAGAGGATTTTATTTTAACAGAATGCGTTGAACATGGCAGCTTATGTATTCAAATACTGAAGATATTTATCTTTTTTATGGATTTTAAATTAGTATCTGTGGTTAAATGCTGACGAGGGTATCGATGCTTGTAGAATTGATTTCATTACTGTAAACGTATTTAATTTTTTGTGTGCCAAATTTCGCGATTTTCTCATTTTACATTTTTGGCAAGTATTCAGTTTCGCAAAATTGCCTCTGCATTAATATCTGGGTGATTTTATTGATGGATCAAGATTTTAGTAGTACATATACTATAACAAGGTATTGGACACGTGAAAACTTTTGGGTGCTAAATTTTGCAACGTATATACTTTTGCGTGTTAAGCACACTCATAATTGAATACGTTTACAATATTATTGAGACTATAGATTTTGTCTGGCTACTTCAGTGATGTAGCCTGGAAGGTGTGTGGTTGCTGTTAAAGTGAAAAGTTCATAATTCTCATACGTCAGTAATTGACTGTGTTGAGTCATACGGTTGTATTCACATGTGGCACCATGTGATTCTGTACAATAAATGTCTAGTTGTTAATGAACTCGGTGAAGTGTCGTTTTTGACAATGTTTAGCGCAATATCCCGTGTTTAATAAACCCTTAGTAAATGCCAGGTGCAACAATGTAAACAGAAAACTGGTCCGTCAAGCCAATAAAGGTACAAATTTCAAATTATAGTGATTCAAATATTTTTAAATGTTTGAAATACTGGTTTCAAGCGTATGAAGTTTTTGCTGTACAGTTTATCTATCTATTTATTTACTATGAATTTCAAAATATCCTTTAATGTAAAGAAATGCATTTGCCATTGGCAGGAGTGTTTACCTACTTTGACGTCAACTTTTACAAATTTTAACGCGATGAACTCCGACTCCAGCGTTCTGTTCCCGGGTGTGGTAAGTTGACTGTCGTCTGTGGCTTATGGAGATTGTAATTCCTTCAAAACTTCATTGGAATCTGGTACTAAGACATTGAAATTTAGAACCGAGTAACATATATAAGCTGGATTCTGTCACAATGTCGTAACAATATTTTTATATAACATCAGTGAGTGTCCAGACTTCAATAACTTGTTTCAACATTGAAACCTGTGCCTGTTCCATAAGTTATATTTAACCCGATCTAGCACCATAATGTTCTTGGCTATAAGTTACTGTGAAGATCCGGGAAAGGGACCATGACATTTATAACGTATAAAAGAAAAAGAAAAGAAGATTTGCTTCAAAGCAAATTGACTGTGCCTTTAAAAGTTGTAAATATTAATTGCTACAACTTTTGTCCTGTGATACTTCACATTCCATTAAGCTCATGGCTGGATAAAAATTTCAAAGTCCAAATGACCTAAACCTTTGACATTTAAAGGTCATAGGTAAATTAGAAAAATATGGAGTGTTACAATACCTGCAGTTTAAGCTCAACATGAACCAAATCAGATAAAAGTTTTCCAATTTACGGCTAGATGAAACTTCCAAAGGTCCAAATGACATTGACCTTTAACCTTTACAGGTTACATTTTACCACAAAAAACATACAGTGTTGTAACACTTACAAGTTGAGTCCAACATGATTAAAATTGGATGATAATTGACAGTTACGGCTGGATGAAAATTACAAAGGTCCAAATGACCTTGATCTTTGACCTTTAAAGTTCACATGTAAATTATAAAAATGTGCAGTGTTACAAACATATTAATCGAGGTTGACTTGGTTTCCCGTACCTATAATAGTTTTGGAGATATTCAAGATTTAAATTTTCAAATGACGCAAATTTGCATAATTATCAAAACTGTTGAACCTCTTTACAAAAACTCGAGACTTCATGTATGGAAGTATAAACATGCCAAGTGTGGAGTGTCTCGGTATCACAGTTTTTAAATGAAATGTCGGACCAATTTGCTTCTAAAGAAAGAAAGAATTCCTAGAAAAACAGTATGCCTGTGTTGGTACACAGACATAAATAGCTGTAAGGCCCAAATACGGTAGCACTGTTATCTATCATCGGGGAGTTTTAGTCGCTTGGCTTTAAGTTACTGTGGAGGTCCGGGAAAAAGACCATGACATCTATTAGTCCATGAGCTGAGGGCCCAATTTTGACCAATTGGTACCATCTGAGGGCACCAAACTTAACAATGCTTTTTTGATTGGTGTATGTCTCAGGAACTCAAAACAGCATGATGGACTTTTCTGTGGCACAGCTTTTAGTCAGTATACGCAATTTAATAGATGTATGTTATTTTGCATAAAAGATGATAAAAATTCTGCATAGTGATTCGTTTGATGAGTATACATGTCACAAGGCAAAAGGTAGCAAGATTTGAATCACAGTTTGTTAATTGAAATGGAAAGTTGAGGAAATGGAGGTGCTAATCAATTTTAATAAATGTGCAAAGACTTCTAATCATTGCTAATCAGTATAGATTTATAATAGTGAAAGTGCTAAACATTGTAGAATAAGGTAGCTTGAACAGGTCATTATATGCCTCATCGAAACAACTGCTAATCAACGTTGAGGAACTTTCATACACTGCTAAACAATACTAATCAATATTTATTAATGGTAAGGAAAG
This sequence comes from Hermodice carunculata, assembly GCA_964020975.1. Taxonomy (NCBI): domain Eukaryota; kingdom Metazoa; phylum Annelida; class Polychaeta; order Eunicida; family Amphinomidae; genus Hermodice; species Hermodice carunculata. The sequence goes on along the minus strand of CAXHWN010000862.1, from coordinate 348,630 downwards.
TGTCAATCAATAAGATAGTCTCCCTGTTTGGAGAAGTTGGACCCCACAGACAAGCTGGGTTACCCATATGCCAGAAAATGTATACCGCGACGTACATATATTGTCTTTACTGTCACTATATAGCCAATTTATATAACACATATTAGCATATCACAATAGATACCACCTTATGACCAAATTGAATTGTAAATTTGAACATATAAAATCAATTAGATGCAGGTTTTTGAAATGAATGTAGATTACTCTTGATTGTAAATATTACAAAACCAAAATATTATGTACAACAGCTGTAGGTTCATTGTATGAACATGACATCAGAATTAAAGGACAAATAACATTTGTCAATGTTTAACCAATGTATGGAACCCTTAAGAAACAACAGACAAGGAACTTTTGCAATGGTAGCTAGGAATGAAAACAGAAGAAACGTAGACTTCCGGACATACAATGGATTTCAAGTATTTCAACCTAGACGTGACGCAGACCTATTGGACAGACAAAACCCAAGGTCAGAGATATTAAATAGGCCTAAATGTAGAAAATGAAGAAGAGTTTCCTTTTTTAAAAAGAGAACCACTCTCAAATACACGATGGCGCCCTCTGCAAGAGCAAAAAGGCTACACAAATCAAAGAGGAGAAAGACTACAAACAAACCAGAGGCAATCAAGAGTAGCAAGAGTCGCCTACCAAAAAGAGCAAAGATACAACAGATGGAGAGAAAAAGCGCAACAATACCCCCAACAGCAGGAGCCAAGAAGATATTAACTTCAAAAACATCTATTGTTAAAATTATAAACTTATCAAGCACACAATTGACACAAGGACAAGTAAAGTTGCTTGAAAAGGGATTAAAATTCACCGACACCAAGAAAGACACAGAAGAACAAGTGTGTGATATTTTAAAATTTTGTCATATATTACGTCTGAAAGAATTTTTCCACAATACAGATAAGGAATGGGATGAATCACTGGTCAAAGGAAAAAGTTCTTTCACCCCTCCTAAATGTCAAAATGGGACATTAGAAAAATGTATTGACAGACTGAAACAGATTGCGCACTCTCTCCACAAAGTACCTTCACCCACCAACAAAAATAATTTAACTAAAGAGGAGCTACAAGCTATGAATGAATTGCAAACTGACGATTCTATCATAATTAAGGAAGCAGACAAGGGTGGAGCAGTTGTCATTATGGACACCAATTATTATGCTGAAAAGATAAAATCATTACTTAATGATGAAGAATTTTATGAGCGATGCGAACCAGACAGAGAAAATAAAAAGAGTTGTAAATTAAGAAAATTTATTGACAAACATCGTAACATCTTTACAGTGAAATAAGAAAAATATCTGGATGGTTTGCAGTTAAGAACAAGTAATTTATACGACTTACCGAAAGTTTATAAGTCTGATATTATCAAAAAAGCTATAAATGAACAAGATGGTATATATGTACATATTATTTGACCTACAGATTTAAAATTCTGACCTGTCACCGCAGGACCTGTATGCAATACGAGTAGGCTTAATGAACTCATAAATAAAATTTTAAAACCGTACAATATCGACTTCATTAATAAAATATCACGAGAGCAATTCAAGGATCGGTATTTAGTCAGTTTTGATGTGTCATTTATATAGTAACATACCTCATGAGTTAGGAAAGCGTGCGATTGAATACTGGCTGAACAAATATCCTGACACAAAAAATCAAGGTTTCACAAGAGAACTTATTGTGGAAAGTCTTTCACTAATATTAGAAAATAATATGTTCAGATTTGATGGGGAACAATACATACAAAAAAAGGGTGTGCGATGGGAACTAAATATGCACCAACTTATGCAACGCTTAGTCTTGGATATAGAAGTTTTATTATACGAAAAACTCAGACATGCATCCAAATCCTTCGCCATGTTTTTTAAAAGGAACTGGAAACGTTTTCCAGATAACCGTTTTATAATGTGGACAAAGTCGCTGTCAGATTTACACGATTTTCATCAACTTTTAAATCAGCTTGAACCAAGTATTCAATATGAAATGAAATATAGTCAATGTGAATTAAAATTTTTAGACTTGAAAGTTCTTCAAAATGATGGAATGATTTCATTGGATATACACTGCAGGAATACACATACTCATCAGTATGTGCCATTCAATTTATGTCACCCACGGCACACTAAGACAAATATCTCATATAATGAAGCAAGAAGGATCTGTACAATGGTAGAAAATACAAATAGAAAAGCAACGCGTCTGGATGAACTGGGAAATTTTCTAAAAGCCAGGGACGACCCAGATTCACTCATTTCAATGGGTGTTCAGCGAGCTTTAAGTGTAACACAAGAATCATAAAGAAAGGATCACAAAAATCACAAGGGGGAGGACAAAAATCTGGTCATGATCACAAGATACAATCCTATCAATCCAGTGATAATACCACAAATACATGAAACCATTAAAATCTTGGAAATGGATCCCTCACTTGGACAAATATTTAAAAATCTGAATTTTATTTCAAGCCAAAGACAGCCTCGTAATTTAAAACAAATTCTTACGAGAGCAAACGTTGAATCAGGGACAGTCAAGGCGGGAGCAAAGCAATGTGGTCTTCCTCGTTGTAAGAATTGTATAAACATGATAGTTACTGACACAATTTTTTCGCTGGACACAACAGGAAAGCTACCAAACTTTCAAATTAGTACAGAAATGGACTGTTTGGGTAAACATTTATTTATACTATTGTCTGTAGAGGATGCAATGAGGTATATATGGGATCTATAGGCAACGATCTACGCAGGCGCATGGCTGTACACAGACAGCAAACACGGGTGCCTGAGACACGGCAAATCCAGCTCAGTGAACATATTGATAGTTGTTCTAATCTTGTGCCTAACTTCTTTGTATATCCCATATATCAGATGTCAAATGATTCTGACATTGATAGAGAGCAAAACGAATTCATATTCCAACGTAAATACAAGCCTAGACTGAATAGTGTCATTTACTAATTATTTATAGTAATCTGGGACTATTTTCATCATAAGACGTTTATTATCAATTTATACGGCAATGACGTCATGTAATAGGTCTAAATCAGTAACGTAATAAATGAACGTCATTATATGCTTCTATGCTAATAGATTTCATAAAACAACAGATAACGTCAAGATTATGCTGGACTGAAAATTATTTCAACATCTATGCGTTATGGAGCTTGACAATGCAATAAAATGTTGAAACCGGTCGCGTCTGAAGCGCAAAAAATGCTTTTATACCTATACATATAATTAAATATATATATATATATATATATATATATATATATATATATATATATATATATATATATATATATATATATATATATAGGTCACCATACATAATAGAGAACTGGTAAGAATAGAAATAAATGCCGTGGATAACTGTGCTTAAAACGGATTTTGTCTCCTTTTACATAATTTTATATAACAAAAATCCTAAATGTAACTACCCACAAGTGTGTGACCTTCAGAGTAATGTCAAGGTCACCAAAATTTAGTCATCGTGATGTAGTATATAATCATCCCCAAATAGTAAAATAAAGCAAAGTGTGATTATACATGCAAAGAATGTGAAATTTCACCAGGATGTATATGTGCCTTACAATGGAGGAACAATCTCCGCAGGCCTACCAGTTATATCCTCCACAAGGATATGACCTTGAAAATAGGGTCAAGGACAAAAAAAATCCAGGGATCAAAGGATGACCCAGAGGCATGCTTGCACAATTTTTCAAGAGATTTGGACAATGTATTCATGAGGTATTGAGATTGCAGAAATGTAATACTTGATCTACAAGCTGAGCGCAGCAACCCCCCCCCCCCTTAAAAATTCCAGTCAATGTGGGTATAATAATGGCTTTTTCTTACCCGTGTCGATTCATTTAGTATTTATAGTTCGCATGAAGTTCATTGTGCCAGCTGTTAACTAGATACAAACATAATATGTATATTTCAAGTATAATTATTATGTAGTGGCCAACTATAACAAAACAGGATTCCCCATATACAGCATTTTGGGGCCGTTTGGGTATAAAATTTTAAAATTGTAATGACGGGCTCCAGCTGGGCTTCTGGAAAGTCCATCATGCATTTTTGTTATACCCTAAGGTGTACCAAGACAGGTATAAAGGTTTCGTTTGGTGCCCTCAGATGGTACCAATTTTCAGTCTGGCTCATGGACTATATAACATGTGAAAGAAAGGGAAAATCGCCGTAACGCCCAAATATGGTACGATAGAGACAAGATTTCTGTAGGCCGTATATCACGTTACAAATACTGGTCCCTAAATTAAGATGGCCTATCTGACGTAATATTTTTTTCTAAATAGATAACTTTTCGCATCGCCAAAAAATTCATACCGCATTTTGCAAGGACGATCATTGTAACATCTTAACAATTAAAGTAATACTAATGATTTAACCGTAACAGGAGTGCCCTACAAAATTTGCAGTACCACCGTGGTCGACAATGTTCAGCAAAGATATAGGGAGCCCATTCCCGCAATTGTATAAGACGAACCCATACAAAACAAAATTCAAGGAGCCGGCAGCCTGCAGTATGCCCCTTCCCCACCCCACCCCCCAACCCCCATCTCATTTGCATGTTAAAATTAAATCCTCGGCCATTTGCCTGGACTACCCACACGCAAATGGCTGGAAATTTACCATGCAAACAAGACAGCAGCCAGCTGTTAATGGGCATCCGCTTCATTTCCGGAATGTAAGTCGTGTAAGCGGGCACCTGTTTCAGCAGGCAGCTTGGCATGGCTATCCTCAGGCAAATGAGATAGATTTAGTGGTTTACTGCAATCCCTGATCTGCCAATAAATGAGTGGGTGCCCACATCAAATTTATAAACAGGTCAGTTTCGTGGTCTATGTTAGGGTTTTCAATTTGTTGGATAATATTCGCTCCAAAAGTAAGGATTGGTTTGGTGTACACATATTTTTACTGGCTACAGTTACAAATCATTGTACACAATGGCTATACAGCGATTGGGAAAGAAGGCTAAACCATATTTAAAACGCTCTCGTGAGAAAAGACAATGGCAAACGACAACACAATAGTTAAGTATCTACCCAACACCTACAGTATTGCAACGAGCAGTCGAAGGAATGAATTCATGAACAGCCAGGAAAATTGTTATATTAAGAGAGCGCTGGAGGAAACACAAAGCGGAGTGTAAATAGTAAAAGGAGTGAAAACGGCAATTTTGTGTGCAACTGGAAGCGTTGTGTTGAGTATTTTGGACAACAGAAGACGAAGTGCTCGCTATGCTTATGTGGACAAGTACATGAGCTTCCTGATGTATCTTTATTACCAAATTTAAAAAGGTGCTAGTTTATAGGACTCGCATCCAAACGCAGGCGTGTATGTTGAACGGCTATGAATCTTTTGCGAATGTTGTATAATTCTGGAAATTTGAAAGGACGCGATGTCCACCGTTTTATTTTTGATTTGAAGATCCAGATAGAGGCCGAGTTTCCAATATTTATAGGTAGCTGGTTCCAAAGACAGACAGTTGACAGAAAGAATGATATGTCGAAAAGTTCTGTACGAGCTATAAAATGAGGAATGTCGAAATTTTGACGAGTATTGGTTTAAACATATTTATTACCAAAAATACAATTGGGAAATTGACGGGTATTATGACCATGGGATGGATCATTTTACCAAAGAGACGGTAAGGACAAAGCATAATGTATCTGGCTAAAGCTTATTCTTCAATTTATACAATATAGGTAAGTTTAGATATATTCCTTCGCTCGGCAAGCGTCAGCCATCCGATTTCTTCATATCCCAGGCGTAGCGCCAGTGATAATGCGAGCTGCGTGTTTTCACGCTCAGTCTCGTCAGATGCTGTACAGCCGCTCCACACTGGACTGCCGTATTGATTTGAAGTACAGGTCTGATAAAGGAATATATATAGTTTTCAAAGTATGTCTATCTAATTATTTTAAACCTTTCATGCTTTCATCAGTTTTGATGACTTAATCGTAATGTCGGTGATATGATCAGACCAGCACAGATCGATCAGAATTTTGGATAATGCCAAGATGTTTATGTTGGGGTACTTCGTCTAAGATATGGCCCTGAACATTTACAGGTGGGTGATGTGGTTGATTGATTTTTCGAGATATTATCATAGACTGGCCTTCAATGAGTTAAAGGTCACTCGCCAATCATGAGACCACTGATGAATGTCTGAAAGGTCAAAATTTATAGTATCAGCTGTGGTGACAAAATTTTTAACAATGAGGTATAAAGAAATATCGCCAGCAAACATTTTTGTGTTTGAAGGAGGTAAGTTGACGATGTAATCAATGTAAATTAGAAACATGAGTGAGCCCAATACTGAGCCTTGCAGCACCCCTGCCTTGATTTTGCCCCAAAAGGATGGATGACCTTGAATAACAACAAGCTGAAATCGGTTATGAGAAAACCATTCGAGAAGATTACCAGTAATACCAACTTTCACTAATGAATCAGACCAGGGTGCCAAACTTTATGGAAAGCTTTACTCATGTCAAGGAAAATGATACAGACCTCCGTCGATTGATCAATAGCTAAACATAGTTCGTGGTAAAGAAGCAATAATTGGTTGATTGTAGATTGTCCCGCAATGAAGCCAGGTTGATGAGAGGATATAATTAGATTTACGTGAAAAGAAAACAATGCATCTTTGCCTCGGTGGAATTTGGTGAAAGACATGTTTCAGACAAGGCAATGATATCAAAGTTAGGTAAAGGATCAGATCTTATACAGCGTAACTTATCTTCAGAAAGTACTGAACCTAAATAGTTAAAGCTACACTTGCCAATCAGGACTATTGAATTGTTCCACGAGAATAAAGTATTTTTGGATTATTGAAAAGCAAAGGATTTAGAATTAGAATCGCTTATATTTACTTTTTGGAGTGTGGAGGGTTGGGTTAAAAAAATATGGATTATGGTACCCCACGACAGGGCCCATTTTAGCGGGCTTCCTGTTCCAATGTGCGTGTTGGTCCCCACAAAGGGCCCCGTTCCCCATGTAGTTGTTTCCAGCGACATCAAAAGTATGCGTATCGTGCGCACTGTAGAATCTTTTCCTCCCTTTGGATTATGCCTTACCTAGCATACATACACATCAAAATATTATTGCTGCCTCCGGAAGCATATACAGTTGGTATATCTAAATACATACATACGATAAGAACAACTCAAATATGATTAATTTCAGTTCAACTCTTTCAGTGCCAACTGCGGCTAAACTCGAACAACGTAAAATGAACTGCTCTGACTTATAATCAGGGTGCTAGTTTCACGTGCCTTGTAAAAAGACCTTTCGTTCAAGTACCAGCACGCCTATTGCTACACGGAATACAATAGTCCAGGTCAACAGCTTTCCTCGGTGATCTCTGGGCGCGATGCGTCTAAGGCGCGCCGAGGGAAGCTGTTGACTCAGTCCGAATTATGGCCCTGATTGTGTTAAACACATTTATGCTGGATCATCGAATAGCACAACAGACACTAACAAAATTGACTCTCCGGACACATGGAGGCACAAATTCACATCTACAAGACACAGTACGGCAATGTATTACTGAGGACAATTCAATTATACAATAAGATGCTGTTACTGATTTAAGTGCACCTTAAATACAAACGCCTGGAATCAGAAATTAAGTTCTGACTAGCAGTGAATGTATCTAAATTTAGATGTTCAGACAGATTACCATTGCCATACGTATGTATAAAACAACTGAGCAATATATCACGTGCTGTATGGGGTTCACTCTTGGTGCAGCATATTGCAAACTGTATTTTTTTCAGCAAAACCAGCCATTTCCACAGAGTATATTTTTACGGGGCTACGTGTATGTGCATCCAAACTGCAACATATGTGCAGAAACGTCTTATTTTAAGTCCATGTGTCGCCATTTTTATCGATACGGACACATTATTGAAGATAACCATCATAGTCAAAGCACCTTTCTCACAAACTGCGATGTTATTAATCCAGGATGTATCCAAATTAAAGCACCGGAAATAAAATTTATTCATATTTTCAAGAAGTACATGGTGTCTTTATAATGAGGCATGTTCTTGTAGGTAACAGTACTGGTTCAGAGGTTATAGTTATTTTCATGATACACAATTTCCCGTTAATAACCACTGACCAATAAGCAGAGTCCAATTTGTTTATCCCCCAGGGTTCTCCACCTGCAAGTATTATGAGCAACTGCGGTAATTAGGAAAAGTGGCGTCATCTACGATACCATGTATAGTGTCTCCCATGGAACTCCCAAGAGAAGACCCAGATTAATATGGCTAAAGCAGCATGGGATATATTTCAAATTAATATGTGAACGCCAAGCACCGTTAAAAGCAAGCACAGCTCCTTAATGTAAGATATATGTATATATATATATATATATATATATATATGCACACATAGGCCACCATCACCACAATTGTCACTGTGACCATCATCATCACGGATTATTGCCCAGATTATTGTTTCACCGTGATTTTCAGTTCACCCTTGCTCACCCACAAGTTTTGGGGGCAAAGTGTCGCATACACACAGGTTGTTGGTAACACAGCATCATAACGTGTCTCGGTTTTTCACAGTTGAAATATACGGTGCTGATGAGATAAAGGACGTTCTGAGGAGTGGTCAGATTTCTATTCACTGAAAAGTATCACAAGATTGACAATTCACATAAAGGCGGTTGAAATAATGTTGCTATGGTTTTCTTTACATGTAATCCCTAACTAGAAATTTCACCGAGTGTGCTTTGCATGTGTTTCGAGCGGCTATCAAAACTGTTCCCATATGTAGACAAGGTAATTCTGTGACTGAACTTGTATTCTCATTTTCGAACATACTGCATGTAGTTCGTGATAGGACAGAAAGGTACTAACTGCCCAAAACAAATAGTTTCCATCACCTGCAACATGAAATATAACCCTATACGCCATCCAGTGGGGTGAATATTACAAGCGATGTGACCAACCTCTGGGGACCAAAATTGCAGGATTAATTGCGGTTCTTGGTATTGCTACTGGCGGCCATATTGGATTTCCTATTCTGTAGACTTCAGTCCAGCTTTTCCAGAGACGCATGGGAGCTCATTTTGAGAACAAAAATCAATCATAACATTTTGGTCCTCAGAGTTGGTTATAGAACTTGAAATATCGACCCCACTCTTCAACATAGATAGTGAAAAAATAGGTTTGCAGTAATATTTTTCTCAACACCGCCCTGTAAAGGGGACTTATTGCATAATAGTAAATAGATGCATGTTTGCATTTTTGGTAGAAACATGAACACACTTTCATGGCAAAAAAAATATTGTCATGACTGTACAAGATTCAGTGGATGTAAATAAAAATATATACAAAAAGATGCATTAAAACTTGGCTGATTGTATTTGTTTTAAGAATAATTTGACATAAATATGCTTTCTCAACGTGCAATTCTGGAAAACAGATAAAATAAATGGCAAACAGGAAGTGATATTTTAGTTCTAGAAATGTTGGGTAAAAAGAAAATGATCCAGTGGTGATATATTTGAATACATTTGCTGAAGGTCGTAAGGGGTGGACTCAGCTGACTTGCGTTGAACTTTGTGCATGCGCAGAGTTGCCTCACAAACGATCGTTGTTTCATTCACAATGAGAAGCAAAGGCACATGCACGAGGTCAGCAGGGAAGCGAAAGCGCAACAGTGTATTGTTTAAGAACAAAGAAAAATCCCGGTCTGCTGTAGTTTACCTTTGACCTGTCTGTCAAGTTGACCATGCCGTATTGATTGGCCATCAGGTGACGTTATATAATGGAGCATATATACCGGTGTCGAAGCAACCCAAGGAGCATTTCACAAGACCGTAATAACATTTCCTATTTATTTAAGTGTGCAAATTGCCACAACAATTATTTAAGTGTGCAAATTGCCACAACAATCATTTATTGTAGTCATAAATACCGGGTAGGCAAAATAATTATCGTAGGCGTAATTTCTCAAGTGGTAAAAAGTCGCAATATGCTCTGTGGGAGTGTGTGTTCTGTAAAATCCACGGTGTCCATATTTAAAGGACTTCTTTGCATGTCATTAAGCAATAATTTTACAATGTCTATTTTATATTTCTCACTGATTAACATCATGTTCTTGTTGGTAAGACATTTTGCTTCACAAGCTGCGCGTAAGGTAATCATGGTTACAAATTCATTACGGGAAAATGCATTTTTTTTAAGGACACAAGCTTCTCTTGTACATTTCGACTGACATATGCTGAGATCCTGATAAAACCGCAAGTAAGTTACAATGACAATTTCTGAGAAGATCCCAAGCTCTTCGTATTGCTATGTTCCATGATGTAAGAATATTATTATGTATTAAATATGTCCGAATGAACAAAATTCCAGGTTTTGCAACTGTACAAATAACAAAAATAAGACTAATGATTTCGACTGAGCAGTACTAGGATCTCTCCTGTATTTGTTTAAAATATAAATGCATCTGCCAATCAAGCCTCCTCTTTTGTGGCTTAGTTCCAGCTTTTCGTCAAGATCTACAGTCAGCATAAAACCAAGATAGTTGAATGACGGTATGCACTCAATGAGATTACCATTTAAGCACACCGCAAACTCTGTCATGGTTTTACTACGTGAGAAACCTACGCATATTATTTTCTTTCCATTATACAACACATCAAATTTTGCCCCAAATTCTTCACAAATAGTGAGCGTTCTTTGCAGACGTTTCACACTAGGACCGATGATGGCTATATCATATGCGTGAGATAAAGCGTCGGAATACATATATCAGTCTGGAGACGTTTGATGAGTTAATCTGCATAAGTGGTGTACAATAAAAGGGAAAGAATGCCACCTTGTCTTACACCATTCTGTACAGAAAAATATTCAGAAAAATTGTGATTCCGAGATATTCGGCCCCGCTGTTTGTCATGGATGTCAAGCAGAAAACTGATAATACTAAAGGCCTATGGTACCCCTTTGTTCACTAAAATACTGAAAAGTTATGATATCTTGCACTGTTCAATGCTTTACTCGCATCTTCAGATAATAGTTGACTGCCTCGCATGGAGCTAAGTAATACACAAGAGTGAAGTGATCGTGTTTAAAGGCAAACTATAGGTACGATGTTTTAAGTGACTCTGAACAATAACCAAATGCAATATTTTTCATAACGGATGGGATGTTTCCACGTTTATCTTTGGGAAGTACAGCTGCTGAAGCAGACGATAAATCATGCAGGGTCGAGCCATGAATAACCACTGCAAAATGTAGAACACGGAGCATACTATGCAAATTGTCTGGGCCATAAATGATGGGATAAGTCTTAACCCTTGTCACCACTGCTCTTGTTACACTGCAGTAATTTAGCAGCATATACAACTTCATCTTTGCTGATGATATAGTCACCAGTGATGCGGACTTCCAAGGAATTTGTTACAGTCGCTTTAATGTGCATGATATTGTCGGGGTCAGAAGACAAGGAATCAAAAAGAATGCCAAACTTATCTCCATGCATGGGATCCTGTTATATAGTCAGGCTTACAAGCGCCATCAATGTGCGGAGGAAGAACCTTTATTACAGTGTACCTTCTTAGTTTCTCTCCAAAACTGCTTCTGACCTTTGTGCATTCAAGTTTCACTCGTCTGTTTCCCCGGGTGCTCCTGAAGTCGCATTAAATATCTAACAGCTACAGTGATATCACCTTTTTGTTTCCCTTTACACGTCTGCTACAACGCAGTCACGAGGTACCTCACAAGCCTTATAAATTTTGTCCCCAAATAACACATCATGACTTTTCGCAAAACTAATCCATGTCGTTCTCGATAAATCTACTTCTTTCATTTAGTAGCGTTAACACGCTTGCCAAAAACTGGGATGAGATGCACTAAATTTGAATCTTACATGGTGGTAATTCATAGTTCTTTTTATTGAATTATGGAAAATCTGTTGGCTGCTCAATTTTAAGACTGATCAAAGTTTGAATTTAAAGTCTGTAGCATTATATTATACAGTGTTTGTAACAATGATTGACAAACAATCCTACTTTTCTGGATTAGGTGTCACAGCATCGTGAATGTGGTAGCTTTGATGCCAACACCCACAAATTGGGAGTATTTTAGCCACTTTAAAAGCTTTTATGACATCAAATTTAACTGAAGAATTCATTGTTGAGATAAATTGCCCTTTGTAAGTTTTCTTTGCCCTGTTGTCAGAGCTACCGAAACTCTAACAGCATGCAAAAATGCTCAAATCCTACAAATTTGAGTATTTTCACTCAAAATCCAACTAAATCCTACAATTATTCCCAAATCCTGCAAAAGTAGGAAAATCCTACTTGTTACAAACACTGATTATATATTGACTATCACTTTTTCGCCGTCGTATTTGCCTGAGGGGCAATTAGTGTTGGTCCTAAAAATAACTAAGAAGAAGAGAGCTTTGTTACTCCGTTATGAATTGTTCTCTTACGTTATTCCGCTACGCGAATTTCGCTTTTTATTGCGTGAACACCTGTAAACCAGCAAAAATTTAAAATGACTGCAGAAGAGAATGAGAGAAAGTTGCTGCATGAAAATAAATAATGCCCAAACAATCTAGTTAGGGATAGAAAAATCTTCCAAAAACGAAACGGGATAACGAATTTGGACACAGTTTGATTGTGCACGATAGACATCATTTGGTCAAAACTATATGACGTAATTGTGAATACATCATACATCTGTGTTCGAATGAATGCAGAGACATTACGTTTTTAATGATAAATAAGTTGCCTGTATTTACAGCATATGAGCAACGAAATCAGGTATTCTGGATGGGCGACGTTTCCCTGTATGTCCCAAACTTCTCTTGGTGTTACAAAAATGTATGCCGTACGTTTACCGCCGAAACGTAATGTCGACGTGAAAATTGTACTTTTTTGTTGATACAAGTTCCGAACAAAATTGTTAACACAACGAGAGACCACAAACTTGAAATTGACAATTTGACTAACTTTGTCCACTTTTGTAGATTTCATGGTAATATATACAACAGAGAAAGTAACCCTGTGTAACTGTATTTTGCCCTGGATGTGAATGAATCTTTATTGACTGCGCTGTTACATAAAATACAGCAATATGTCAAATATACAACATGTACGCATGTAGAATATGAAAGAAAAAAGAAAGAAAATTACATTAAAATATGCACACAATCAAAAGAAAGATGTAACAAAAACAGTACAGACATGTACAGCACAGTACAATACAATATATACAAAAGATTTAGATAAACCACTAATCACCTGATATGAAAATAGAATGCAGTCATCAAATTGGCACGATGTTACATGATTACAGTGGTTTCTCTCCTAGGGCAATGGCTTTGTCCATGAAATTTTCAAATAGGTATACAAGTTCTGTTTCATGCAGTACCATAATAAATTTAAACATACTCTGATCATCATAAGCATCCGAATTACAAAATATTTCGCGTATACTCTTTAGCACTCTTGGATTTTGAAATTTAGTGCATGTCATAACAAAATCAAATTCATTATCAAGTTCTTGGCAGGTGTCACAAACTCTCTGGCTAACAGGATGTGAGCAAAAGACCGCAGGTATACCATCGATTAGCCCCTGAAAATCGATTGCTCCTCCACCTCCTCCTCCTTCTTCTCCTCCTGTTCCTCCTCCTCCTCCGCTTCATTCTTCTTCTCTTCCGTCTTCCTCCCTTTTCTTCTTCTTCTTCTTCTTCTTCTTCTTCTTCTTCTTTTTCTTCTTCTTGTTCTCCTCATTCTTCTTCTTTTCCTTCCTCTTCCTCCTCCTTCTTATTCTTCTACCTCTTCTTCTGCTCCTCCGCCTCATTCAGACAAAATTCCCATGATGTATGGTCGGGAAAGCGCCCCTGGTGATATTAGTTAGAACCGACATCATTACTGTCAAAAACACAACGTATCTCCATGGTATCCTGTTATATATATCAAACTCATCATGTTGATAATGAATTGAGGCGGAACTACAAACGTTCCACCAAATATTATGCGCTGTGAAATTGTGGGTGGCCTTGACCTTATTTTTCAACGTCATCAGCAGTTAAGGGGAGTAAATTCAATACGTTGAGAAAGAATGATACGTTTGATGCCAAATCACGAATGGTCGACTACCTATGGCCATATGCACCACAAACTAGTATCATATGTGGAATTTGATACTGCATAATATGGATGGCCTTGACCTATTGTCCCAGAGTCACGAAGACAATGAATTTCAGGAAAATATTTTTGCAATGATCCTAAATCTTAAGTTATGAACATATATGCACGTACCATTATTGTGACAATATACAGACAAAATTCTATAACGTTTGAAGTCAAGGTAGCGCTACTGGTAGTATTAACTGAAAAGGACTTCATAGGTATTGATCTGTTGCTATGCCAAAAATGCATGAACGCTTTGATTTTGAGCGTATGAAAATGAGAAGCGGCGTATTTTCTTACATTTTCATAGACCTGGGCGCGAAGTGTTCAAAGAACACATGTTGAAAGAAGTAGTTGCGTTTAAAGACCTTTAAAGATGGGGCATTTTACCACAGCGCAAAATTAGCCGAGGCTGGCTGTTGGAAGAGCCTGGCCATCAACCCGGCGAGGCACTGACTGCGGAATACACTTCTGGTCAAAGGGGGGTGGGGTGGGTGTAATGCATTATAAGTTGATTATGACAATGAAACACTAACCGAACCAGGCTTGCGTGTGCATATCGAAAAAAAAGTCAATACACCACTTGACACAACTTGTCTTGTGTACACACAACACAGGTGTAACACATGGACTGGAATACAGGATGTGGTATTTTCAAAAAATTCTCAGTCTCTTTCCAAATATTGACTTTACTACACACTGGAACAGGTGTTTACCAGAAAGTGTATAAAATTTGCAGTTTATTTCTTTCATATAACACACACTGTCGTACACATTTTTTCATCTTTTTTACAAGAGCATAACATGTATGTATTATTTGAATCACACAGTCAAAATGATCACCTGAAAGTCGCATTCACTATGAGGTTCCAATTGAGTTCCTCGACAGTATGTAAAGTCAGCCAAAAACATACAATGTACATAATTTATTTTAATTTATTCAGCTATATGTCCAGTATTTCGGAGAGTTCTTATTGCCAGTCACGTGCCTTGTTATGTTGCCGTGCAAACATCCATGCTGTAAAATAATATTTTTGTTGAGATATCACGGTACCGTCGTCAGGGTTGGCCCAACTCAGACGGGCTTCAAATAAATACATTAAAAGTTTAACAAAAAGTTTCAAAATAATCAGAGAAAGCTGGGTTTTCAATAGGAATCTGGTCCATCATCAGGTTCTTCTGTTACCAAAATTTGGTAAAGCTACGGTGACTGCGGAAAATAATTCCCGGGAGCATGCCTGTGCACGTTCGTTTATCGCCCATGCGATTTGGGGTACTCTGACAGCCACATACATGTATATTCATACGCGAGTGTAAGGAAGCAGCCTTCTGCCTCAGTGAGGCCCTTAAGGGGAAGTCATGTTATTTGAATTTTTGCTTCATTTAAGACCTTGTTATGCTGATATACAATCACCGCCACCACCCCACCCACCTCACCCCCTAAAAGCCCCCTTCAGTCGAATTTGCGCAAGTGTGTGACGTCTAGAAGGGTCTATTCCGTTTATGGCAAGATTTGCCTCTGCTATACACGGCATTAGAAGGATATACGCGGTCTATACACAGCATACGAAGGATGTTCGCGGTGTCTATCATGGGTCTTAGAATAAATGAGTAACAAAAAGATACTTTCACAATGCAAGGCAGTCTCTCATTGGCCATCATCTTATTACAATCTCATTAGTATATGCCAATCATGAATGGAATATCTTTCTCCATTGTGCAAGACCCCTTTGGCCACTCCCAATTTTGCAGGAAGTGGACACCAAACAGAGACATATATGAACGCAAGGAGCAGTTCAAAAGCTCAAACGATTTAGTGCATATGACAGTTTTAGTTACATAATTTGTTTACGTAACACACACAAAACACATATCAGGTGAACATTTTCCCATATTATTTTTTTAAATCTGAAGATACAAACCATTAGAAAATAAAACTATTTACTACAACCTCAAGATACACACAAACCATGGTTATGTAAGTGGGCAATGTAAGCTGAATAATGGCAGGTATGGGGTGTCCTTATTCTTGTAGGTGGAAAATGTCAAAACCTTAACATCATCATTCAATCAAATCGTTGTGTACTGCAACGATGCACGTCATTACCCTTATAGAATGTTACTGTCAGCTTTTTATACTTATCACACAGGGAAATCATACCAATGCTCTGTGATTGTTCCCCCCCCCCCCCCTTTGCTACAAAGAAAGTTCTATATGATCTAAGATTTTATGAGCAATCGACTGGCGCCGATTCCAAAAATGTACCATCACATTTAGGTATTTTTGCCAGTTCCCCGTAAAAGCAACTTTCGCTGACTGGGCGAGTTTTTCTGGTAAGCAAGTACTACTTCGTTCGCTGAACAGACGTAATACGCCAGTACCTGTAATATTTTAATGATCTTTTACCGTAATTTTTGAAAGTCATTGTGCAACCTCTTTTTTTCAGGTTATTATATGCGCCCAGGGGAACTATACTTGATAAAATTTCGTTATACATAAAAAAGTGATACGCAATACTCTTACACACTAATCGTTGTGTGAATTGTACTACCCATAATTTATCGTTTTAAGCATAAACTTGGGGGAAATGAGGCCCAAACATAAATTTCGCATTAAGTGGCCCTAGCCTGGAAACCATAAGATACACAGGCAGGAAAATAAATAAAATGATATAATGCTGAGGGGACCCAGCATTGGGAAAAAAACAAGTCAACATGCTTAGCTCATTTTGGGACCTGTTGAATTGCGACGTGGGTCAACAAACTTCATTCATGTGCTGTGAAGCCTTTCTTGCACAGAAGTACAATAATTTGTTGACAGCAAGTTACTGTGGTTTTACTGATCAGTTTAACAAAGCTGTCAACCAAATATTGTCTTAGGACTAAAGCAGAGAGAAGGTGGCAGAATGCAACCATTTACTAACCAAAATCCAGAGCCAGATTGTCACTTGAGCAGAATACCGATTTTTTGACATCTAAAGAATAAAACATTCGACATGTGTCTTTTCATCTGTTGGTTGACAAATTGGCCCTCGCCAATAGACTGAAACATAAATGATAACAACATGTCGCTAAATGTTTGTCAGTAGAAGAAATATCTACGCTATACAGCCACGACTCGGTTATTTTTTTAAACCTCTTCATAATGTTTGTAAACTGCAGGTTACATTGTCTTTTGCCTTTATGACGAGCAAAAAAGAATTCAAATTACGGTAAACTGTGAAAAAAAATCGTGTTGAATTACGGTATCTTTCTTTATCTAAGCTATCACTCGCTGGACATACTGACAAACTTACTGCAAATTACTTGCACCCACCAAGGGAAATTAATTATCATTAGATCGAGACTTTCTACAGCGTATTAATGGTTTTTATATGGCAAGGTATCAGGCACCAGTCAATACAAATATTGTGGTGGCTCCATTAGTTTGCAAGTTTCCTATAACTGTTTGCCATATTTAGTAGTCTCTTTAACGACCTGTGGAAAGGCTCCTGATCGTCATCCTTGGGTTTCACAGTTGCTTTCTCTGGGCGCGCCCTGGGACGCTTTGCACTCAAAACTTGAAAGTGAAACAGTTAATTTGACTGGTTTACACATGTATCATATTTAGATGGCATAATTTTGGCAATACTCCACCTAAACACGATATATATATATATATATATATATATTATATATATATATATATATATATATATATATATATATATATATATACATATATATATATATATATATATATATATATACATATATATATATATATATATATATATATATATATATATATATGTCGCGTGTGTGTGTGTTTTATCTATCTATCTATCTATCTATCTATCTATCCATCTCTCTCTCTCTCTCTCTCTCTCTCTCTCTATATATATATATATATATATATATATATATATATATATATATATATATATATATATATATATGCTTATGATGCTAATAAAGATACAAACATCATTGAGTCCTTGTCTCCAGTTCTGTTCATTGATTTTTTGTCTCTGTGTATTATCATAGTGCTGCTTTTCAACACAACTTAATCTTGTATCTTTGTTATTATAGCAAATATGTTCATCTACATTAAGTCCAATATCTTTCGGCCTATTGTCCAATTCTACTAGCCATGTCCTATTCATTGAAAACATACTTTGTTGGGTTTAATGGCCTGCATACAACAATGTATTCTATTTTTGGACAATGCCTAGATATACATGCATGAAAACGCTATAAAGAATTGCCTTTGTAAAATTATTGGTAATAACAATAATTTCGTTGATTTTAATAAAGCTGCTGCAACATATATCATGGAGTACAAAAATTCTATAATTTCGTGACATTAGGCTCACATGTACCTTATGTAGTTCCTCACATATATTCCATCGTCCTTTTTGTTAACCGGTGGCCTTTTCATGGCATTTGTTAACCCTTGGCCTGTTCATCCCTTATGCTGACCCTTGGCTTGTTTATCCGTTTTGTTAACCTTCGCTCTGTTCATTGCTGTTGTTAAGCTGGGACCTGTTCACCCCTTTTACTAACTCTTGGCCTGTTGGCACGCTAGTGGGCAATTCAACGGATTGCTTAATGCTCTCATGGACACATTGCCGGCATGTGACATAAACACAGTTGGAAAATTATTAAAAGGTATAACTAGTCTAAGAACAGCTCACAGTATGAGCAGTGTGTATGTAACCTAGTCCGCATGTAAATTTGTTATAACATGTAGAGGGACCTGGATTAATTGAGTGGCTTGTCCAGATGTTTATCCCTTTCCTGCTCAAATCGTGCAGTCGATATGAACATATGTATTAACAAGCTAAAGTAACATTAACATGGGTGCCCGCTCAACATTTAAGGCATAACCAGCAGGGGGATATGATTTGCATTATTGCATAGACACTAAATGAAGTTAAGCAAGGACGGGTCCCCCCCCCCCCCACTTAGCTCTCCCTTGTAGTGCTCGACTTTGATCGATATGTTAAAAACAGGAAATGCTGGTATACCTTTTAATAATAACTATGTTCCTTGTCTCTTACATGCCGATGACACAGCCCTATTGGCCGGAAATGGAGACCAGTTGGTTTGTTTGCTAAATATATCCCAAGTGTTCGCTACAAAATGGAATATGTCTTTTAAGTCATGGTTGTGTGTAAGAGAGTAGATTCAAACAAAAAATGGATGCTAGGAGGTAGGTTTATTTCGGAATGTAAAACATATAAGTACTTAGGCATTATTTTTTGCAAGCTCCCTGAAAGACTCGCCACATGTAAAATAATTGACTGTTCCCAAGGCAACTCGTTTAAAAGGATATCTAAATAGTATACTTTCATCCCATAAAAATGTAAATCGTGCAAGGTTTGGTAATACAATATGGAAAAGCATCATCTTACCATCTATTTCACAAGGTGCTGCAGTTTGGGTATGTAACACGAAAGAATCTGAGGCTTCTGTCAAGTCATTACAATACGCAATGGCTAAAGCCAAACAGGGGTCATTTTACAAGTTGACTCTTCACTTTCAACGACCGCTATAATAGTCGAGCTTGAATGGTTGCCTCTCAATGTTTATTTGGAACACATTAGAGTAAAATACTCCCACCGGATGAAATTTGATTTGCCTTAGGGATGGTTCAACATTTTCATCATTTTTTAATTAGTACTTACAGTACGCAAGGGGGGGGGGGGGTTAAATGGGTCTGTACACTTTCACAGGATATGGAAAATGATGGTCAATTTTTGGCCTGTTTTGTGCAATTTTGCTATGATTTGGGGGAAAATCATCATTTTTAAAGTACTAATTTGGGGGTAGGGAGGGGCGTCATGAAATTTAGTACCCTAAGTACTAATTCAAAAATGATTATATTGTTGAACTATCCCTTACAAAACTGTGTAAACAACATTTCGATGCTTTGTTTGAATGTAATAGTGGCGACATTTCTGGTGCATGGCCGTATGTGGAGGTAATGAAGAAAACGTTTGATAATGTATGTATGGACTGTGTTTTCCAGTCGAGAAATCCGAATTGGATACTTCGTTTTGCAAAATTATCTACCGAAGGGTACAAATTACATTTTTTTCGAGAAATTTATGAGAAGAGGTCGCTTAATTGGCATCAAATGTTTAAACAGTCTACTCTCGGAGAGAGATATTTATTTTGTGTAGAATATTTTGCTGGCACAAGATTATAATTTCTGCCCAGAACTGGATGTTTGGGTCTTGGTGAGGATTTGAAAAGATGGAATATTTCTGATGGTAAATGTGTTGTATGTGACAGTGCTAAGGAAGATTTACCCCATTTCCTACTTTTATGTCCAGCACTCAATCAAATACGGTCGAAAATGTCTTTATTCTGAGAAAAAGAGTGTAAACAGTTATATTTTGACTATGTTTGGCAATTTTTTTCGGCCTCTTCTCGAATAATAAAGTCTGTCGGCACATGGGGGAGCACGTTTACGACTTTGGTCTTGAAATTGGCGACGCTTATGACCGTATTTCTAAAGATTTTTTAGCTGAAGTTTGGCACTTTAGGAGGCAGTCAATCACCGACCTCCCATCTTACCCACTTGTATAGCATTTAAAGTTAGGTTTACCAAGCGCGCACGCAATGACGCTCCACGTGACACGTGTTTGTGTATGATGACTTTTAACCATTTTAATGTGTTCAAAGCAAAGTGTGTATGTACGATTTTACCTGTTTGACGCACCACAGTTTCTGCCCTGTTCGTTGGTGTACCCGTTGTAAAGGGGTAGATTCTTAAATAAATGAATAAATAGTCAATATATAACTAATGTGAAACTATATAAGGAATTCCATGATAGGAATGATTACGAAATTTGTAATCCTCGACTAGTTCCCGCATATGGAGGAGGTTCAACCAGAATGCGTAATGAAAATAAATTGTAAACTGACAATGAATGTATCCGCTTGTAGATTACTCGTGAAACACACATTGCGTGGTTACCTGTAATTGGCATAGCTCCGTGACGTAAACCATGAGACTGAAATTTAATTGCATATATCTGAATGGTTTGCCTGAACTGAACATGAACATAAAGTGATGAGAACGTCTCCATACCATCCCAAACGTGAGTGGTCCGGAATACCTCCAATAATAAACTACATTATCTGGGTTATTTATGGGGAAGGTACACATATTCTTGATAGCAGGGGCCTGAATAGAGCACATTTGTTATAGTCGCGGCTATAGCCGCCGCGCCTATGAAGTTCTAAGTCTTTGTTGTAAAAAATCTGAACTAAGCGTCCTTAGCCGTCGTGGGAACCCCATGGGTAACACTCATATCGGAACATACCATGCATAGGTGTGTATTTGCCCCCATACACAACTGAATAGACAAACATTTGGAGGGCTACAGCTGTGTATTCCCATTAGTTTGTATGTTAAAGCAACCTTGAATAAACTAGTCACTTATGTAGCTGTGGTTATATTATTTTTGTGAGGTATTTAGTTATGCATGTAGATTTACTGTTTGTGAGATCCTCAGAGATCTGAATACATCGGGACATTTTCCTGGCTTGATATAGTTTGTATGACACAAAGTTAGGTGTCAGAGCCAGCGGTCTGCTGGGCATGTGTTTCCCTGTCCAATGCTTGTGGCCGATCTCACCCTGCAGGTTTGTGTTGTGCTCAACACTGCGGGCCACTCTCAAACTATTATATCGTCGGTGTTTTCCAGTCTTTCTCAGCTACTTTGGTGCATACACAAACCTAGTTTCTCCGGCCGTACTGCATAAGTTCATCAAGAGTGGTATGAAACGGGCACGGGGGGGGGGGGGGGCACAACATCAACATTAGGGTGTGTGTGTGTGTGTGTGTGTGTGTGTGTGTGTGTGTGTGTGCAGCGGACATTTTTTATACAATACCTATCTTAATCCTACACCAGGTGTAAAAAGGTATCTTTTCTTAGTCCTGTAATGTGTTGCAAGGAGTGCTGTATCGGTGCATCCTGGTGCATTTTTGAGACCAACTTTCCAATTTTAAACAAGTTTTAGCATATTCTTACTTCCCACAAAAATGCCCCCCCCCCCCAAGAACTTACTAATTGTATCAAAGTTCTATACATTTGGTTGAAAAATGAACAAGACATTCAGTTCACTCAAATAATTGTTACCCCTATCCTAATCCAGCCTTGTACATTTTTTTTTTTTTGGGGGGGGGGCTTTTCTAATCTTGTGAATACTAATAAAAGGGACTTTCCTGCGGCACATACCCAGTACAATCTCACATGCAAGTATCGGGGGGGGGGGGATCGGGATACCAGTCACGTCAGACACAGTCTCCTCAGGGTTGAAGGGTCAGTGTGTGGGTCAATTGTGAAATAATGCTGCGGGTATATGTAAATTTCTACACTGTGCTTGTAACTCCAATAAATGGCGAATTTGCTACATTCGTGTATCGGCGTTATGGATGGTGCGTGTTGCTCTGTGAAAATGAAAAAAAAAACAATTATTTGTTCTCCTATCCAGGCTATTTTTAGACCGTGGAATAGGGGTAGCGACCTTTTCATACTGGAGACGACGGCCCGATAATGTTTTTGTTTTACAATTTATTTTCTAAGTCTTTGTCATAGTAATAAGAAAAGCGTTTGGTTTGGTTCAGTTTAATAATTAATTGACTCTCATTACTTTGGATTATATATATATATATATATATATATATATATATATATATATATATATATATATATATATATATATATATATATATATATACATATATACAGATAGATAGATAGATTAGATATATATACATGTAGATGGATGGATATTTAGTTGGATGGATGGATGGATGGATGGATAGATAGATAGACAGACAGACAGACAGGTAGATAGATAGATAGATAGATAGATAGATAGATAGATAGATAGACAGACAGACAGACAGACAGACAGACAGACAGACAGACAGACAGACAGACAGACAGATAGATAGATAGATAGATAGATAGATAGATAGATAGATAGATAGATAGATAGATAGATAGATAGATAGATAGATAGATAGATAGATAGATAGATAGACAGACAGACATCACTTTGGCAAACACAGGGCACCTTTCCCTCTATTCTCATAAAATTGTACCATCCCTTCCGCATTGAAAACGACGAAATTGCCATATAGTAGAGAAAAAGTAGTGATATTGAGTCTAAAATTTGTATCTTACCTGGTCAATTTTTCGGGGTTTTTTTGCAGCGCAATTTTTCCTTCTATGCAAACCAAACTCCGTCTGATCACGGAATAGAGGATATACACGGAGATTGGTTTGTGTGTGAACTCTTCAGCAGGCAAGCAGAAAATTCATCTATGAAATTTTACATATCTGAAACCACGATCAGAGTAGAAGGAACAGAGTGTAGGCATTATTAAGGAGCCTGACCAGGCAGCAGAGAGGGCTTGTCCGTCACACTGCGCCCGCCCTTCCTTGCATCTATCATTACCCATGGAGGTCCGTATTAAGAGTAATTTTGTTATTACCAAAGGGTTTTGAAATACATGTAACTTTGAACGCTGACTTCATATCCCGATTACATGTTTATAATCACATGTGTGCTCTAATGACTGTGGTTTATGGTCATGCGATTGAACAATGCCCGAGCAACAAGAAACTCAAAAAAAAATTTACTTTGTCGTTTGCTGTAATTGCAATTTCAATAATATCATGTTAGTCCGTAAGCCACCCATGGTGTGAAGATACAACCCAACTGGGGATCAATGTATATATATATATATATATATATATATATATATATATATATATATATATATATATATATATATATATATATATATATATATATATATATATATATATATATTCATTGTAAAGGGCATGATCTCCTGAAAACAACAATACGTTTCCACCTTTTAAAGATGCATTTTCAATGGAGTTCTGGTCCTTTGAAGTAGGCAAGATTAATTTGTGACAAATTATTGAGGGATAGGGATACAAACCGACTCATAACGAGTTTATGTAGAGTGCAAAAGTGTTTTTCCAAGTAATATGTCCCTGTCAGCAATATTATTTAGAACCTTTTTAAATTGCACAACTAAAAAAAAAAAAAGTTGAAGGCAGATCTTTGACGAACAGTGTTTTATGTGTCAATTATATTTTTGCGTGTGTCTATACAATGTTATACCATTGTACAAATCCAACAAACTAAATGATTATTTTATAATATCCCGTCTGCAATCACAAATTAAAAATTCTAATTGTATTATTTTTTGTTGTTTTTTTAAATGAGTACGTATATTGTAACTTAGATTTAACCAGGATTAATTACATTTGAAGATAGAACATCTTGGGTTTCAGAAAACAATAAAAGTGTATTTTAACCACTTTAGGTAATATATATTTCACAAGTCGTATCCATATTACCGCGGAACGACCGGGAGATACACGTACATTACCAGATGGACACCTTGATGGATGGGTGGATGTTTATTAAGACAGGTGAACACAGACATACACATCGGCAGATTTAACCTTGCCGTAATGTAACCTTATCAAAATAGAATTTTCTGGATAAATCTACAACTTAAGTCTTTTGATTTCTGAGCAATATTTAAGCATTAATCCAACAACTGTAGCTTTGCTGCAATTAAGATATTTTCGGGAAATAACATCAAAATCGTCATAAAATACAGTTTGTTTGTTTCATAAAATTTTTCTCCCTGTTTATTAAATTCTTTGTACATTCTCTTGAAAATTACACTACAGTAATAAACGTTTGTAATAATGTAAAAGAAAATTGTAGTTGGCAAGTTACGAAGGCTCTACTCTTATTTCTCGGAACATTTTTCTGGGTTTAATGTCAGACTATCAGCATGCCAAGAGGTGACCATATGGGCACTTACGCCACAACATTACAGGTAATAATACAAATATAAAAATTGATGATGTGCCCCGGAAATTTGATACACTTTACACAAATTTTCCATTCGAGATAATAATACATTTGCATTCTATTTTCAGTTACTGGAGACAGGACGTTGAGGAGTCAACCGTATCTATATTGCACTAGGAGCGCAGAAAATGTGGAACTAGGATTATACGTGATATAAAAACATTAAATTCGTCAACGGTTATTTTGATCTTGATTTGAGATGCAACGAACAAATTTACAACAAACATGGGCAGGGCGATTGGTCAAATTTTGAATGACCATTGCAAAATTTTTCCAAGGTAAAACACAGGGAGATTCTCGTCTTCTTGATCAGACCTTAAAGAACAAAGGAAGTCAATCATTGTGCGTAGCATGTTAATATGAACGTAATTATTCTTAAGGTCACATGACCATTAAGTCGTCCATCCAGACCAGCTGAGCATGACATGAGATGGCACAGCGTGGAACAGCAGAGCCCCAAATTAGGGAGGGGTGGGGGTGGGGGTGGGGTGGGTATGGTGGTTCTGCACGTTGCCTGCTAAAACAGACTCAGTTATGGTATTGGCATTCGATAGCACACTGCACTCCATAGAGCCTTTAGAATTATCGTGGACAGAGAAATCTGTCCTACATAAAACCGAATTTATCATTTATGTGAAGATAAAGGGAGAAAAAGAAGTGGGACGTAGGGGACGCCACAGGAAGCGAGACAGTAAGTCGGCTGCACCAAAATTCCTCCTACCACGAACCCCAAACAAGGCGAACACCCCTGGCCGGTGCTCTGAAACTTGATTTAACTTCACACGTGAACAACATCCAGTTGCTCTACCGCGAGCCGCCAATCCTCAAATCGTAGCGCACCAGTGAACCTCAAATAAATGTTAGGTATTTGCCTAGGGATCTTTACATGCTTACACTTTACTTTGAGCAACACTTGCATAATGTTAGAAATAAAACGGGCAGTTTTAATTAAATCTACAAGTAAAGCACTTCAATAGCTCATGTAAATCACCGTCCTGAATATGTACCATTTTACTGGTAACAAAAACAAAAAAACAAAAAAACATATCTATCAATCTGTTACGGAATGTGTTTACTTCTAATGTATTTTACGTTTTAATATCATGTTAATTTTTCATGGGAATACCCATCTCTGTTGGAAATAAAAAGATTTAATTTTATGCTTTTAAAGAAGTTGCTATTATGACCAACGTATTTCTGCGCCCATACTTATACAATTCTGAACCCATACGGACATAGCGTACCTGCCTGGACACAAGGCCGCACCTGTAAAGTGCTAATCCAATCGAAATCACATCTCCCATTTGGTACATAAAATCTGGAAAAAATCTCAATCTTTTAGCGGAATATACGCTCTGGCAGCCTTATTTCTCATTTTGAAGGGGCAAGATGTTAAACTTTTAAGGACAATGACGTTCAAAAAAGTAAAATACCATCAAACTTGTGCTTGGTTGACTTTGTGAATCTGTATGTTATATATACGCTGGAACTCCCCCAATGGTATTTATTATGTGATAATTTCTATGGAAATAGCCGATTTTTGTTAAAGAAAATGGCACCCACAAGTGTACCACCTAATGCCAAATTATTTAGTACTCTTTTGTGTTAAAGGTGCAGATATATATATATATATATATATATATATATATATATATATATATATATATATATATATATAATATATATATATGCAAAACTATTCGAAACTTTTACCACCCACATATATTTATGCAATCATTGTCACTGTTTTTATAGAATGAATTTCGGTAATTTTATAATTGAATTTGATATTTTGCATCAAAGTCCTCCTTTTTTGCTTTCATTTTGAAAGTGCATATTTGATGTGCATAGCTCTAAGACAAGAAGGTTACTAGATCATTTATCATGTTGGTCGGCGTGTGCACCCAGAAAGCCCTGTCAGGTATTTTGAGGAGACCTCAAATACATAATCACAATTGACAACGACTTTACTTCTCAATTTTTCCACCTTTTTTTTCTTTCTCTTCTTTGTTCACAAATTCATTTTATAGGTCATTCATGTATCCATTTCTTTCATTTATCTATACAATGCTTTGTACGTTCATTCATGTAAGGCTTGTTTCCTACCTTGTAAATATTCGTTATTCTGTGGAGTAACTGGCTGTACATAGAAAGCATAGAAATTGTTGTTACTTGTTCATGTCTTTAAAGCAGTATTATTACTTTCAAAAATCAGTAAAAATAATTTTTAAATGATGGTAACTGTGGTAAAATGAAAAATAAAATAGTTTATCAAACTGCATGCAAATTCCAACAGAAACGATGTACTATGGGCCCCACAGGTAAACATTTTCTTAACTTACACGTCAATGAAACTAAAGAGGTATGTTGTATTTAAGCCTGCAACTCTTTTGCTTTGTGGGTTAGACTCTCAAGTGCCTGCACATTCTTTGAAGGATGATGACACTATGGCCTGGCAGCGATAGATCATCAATGGTCAACAACCAACTAATTTTGGCACCCAAACTTACATGATATGGCTTTCTGGGCACATGGTCGCACCTGTAATGCTGTAAAGTATTAATCCAATCTAAATGACATCTACCATGAAGTTATAGGAATCGATACCTCACTCTTTTAGTGGAAAACAGCGACGTCATCAAAAATGCCTATCACAAAAGGCAACCATGCACCCTTGAATGCTACAAAATTCTTAAATATGTAGGCCTATCAAGTGTCTCCGGCTGTGCCCAGGTAACAAATTAAACTGACGTCAAAGGAAGTAATGTGTAAAAGAGGAAAGAACATCCATTTAAACAGTTTTCAACAAATGTACAAGTTACCGAAGGCCTAGTTAAAAAAAATATATGTGTGGTTCCGGTAACCCGACCTACCCCACTGAAAAGGCCCAAGTCCCGACCCCAAATATGAGACATTAAATAATTAATAAAAAAAACCCAACAAACTATCAAGCCACCTTTCCCTGATAAAAAATGTTCGACCCTGGCGGAAAGTTATTTTGGAGAAAGTAGCCGTTTTGTGCCTTTATTTTGCAGTCAAGTCTAATCAAACACGGCATTTTATTTCAACTTGTCTGGAACGGAGGGTTAACTTGGTCCGGGGAAAGAGCATAGGCTGAGTATGGCATAGCTGCATAGCCATGGTTGTTCAGGGAAACAGCATAGCCCCATAGTCAAGGATAGATTTTGTTATAGGCTTCCATTTTTGCGATTTGTATTATGTTGGCCAGTCTGCTATCGCACCTTCTGAAAATAAATACAAATAGGTTTGTGGTTGGCAACAACTCCAAGGTTGCAAAATTTCTTGTAAACTTGGAGAAATGTGACACTTTCTCGCTATCCTTTTGTAACGTTGCTACGCTTGAATTTTTAACTTTTGAGTTTCTTAATTTTTTATTTCATCCGTAGTTTGTCCTAGCTTGGATGGATGGTGACGTCACGACATGTAATAACTCTTGAAAAGTAGATTCGTACTGTAAGTAAAACCAATATGATGTTTTGTCATCAATATCGCCCAAAGTGCCCAACCCATTATTCCATGGTGCAACTGACCAATAATCATTAAGATCATCATGGTTAACATTTTCTTTGAAATTCCACCCTCCTGCACTTCCCACACCTAAACTGGAAACTTTCCTCCCTAGCCTCGTTCAGAGAGCAGGCTAGTCCTGCAGCACTGAACTCAACCCACATACAGCACCCCCTCACACTGTATGTGGTGGTCTCACTCACCCCCCCCCCCCTTAGCTCTACCCTGCGCTCATCTTCTCCTCCTGTCCGCTCCCGCCCGAACTCGACCTGCCTCCCTACTACCTGCCCCCCTTCTTTAGAAGCTCCTTCCTGCTGCTTTCCCTCGTCCTGCATCCCTGCTACTCTTTGGCAACCCATGTCCCGACATACTATAGACTTGTGTTTGTTTATTTTCGTCGACGATAATATAATTCAAAATGGCAGCCTCCACGCTCACTGATCTATTTTCGCTCGTTCTAACTTTCTGACTGAAACCTCCCAAAAGTAGCCCGACTTTGCCACTAACACTTTCCCTGCGTTATCACAATATATTCATAAGACAAATCCCTTTCTGATTTGATCAAATTCTGTCTAAAAATGTCAAAATTCCACTAAATTTACACCAGCTCAGAAAACCAAACCTTCCCTCGCTAAATCTCGTCTCCGGGCATGCAGTGTGTGTGTGGCCGTCACACTGTTTACAAGGTCTTGGACCAGTAACCTAGGCCTAATGTATTTACACGTTAAAATAGCGACATTCGCTGGCTCATTTCTCCTATTTGAAACGTAAAACCACAACTTCCTTTGCATTCTACTTCAAGTTTACACCGGTAGCAACATGTTAAAACCAAGAAAATGGGGGAAGGGGGGGGGGGGGTCATGTGATTAGAGTTTTTTACATGATTGTGCATTTGTGTACCTTACCTCCATGACTGACCGTTCCGCGCCAAATATGTCTCCACAAATACACAAAGTTATCAAATGATTTAAAATATTTCTAGAGTAGCAGTGCCTTTCTAAAACTCACAGTTCATAAGTATTTGCCTATCCAAAATGATGATGGGACTTAATTTGGGATGCTCTGCTCCTGTGATATTAACATCCAATAGACACAGCAACAGTATTCAGTACTCGATCAACAGTTGTGGATCAGTTGACCCGACCTTGAGGGGTTACTGGTGCAAGACCTACAAAGCTATCCTGCTAACCGGAAGTTCAATGATTGACAGGCGGCCGGGTTAAAGGAATGTTACGAAAAGCGATAAAAACATATATAAATTAGCCTGTAAAGCCAGTTTCACGAATATAGTCTGATAGATTAGCTATTTTACAGTTTGGTAGGGTGGTCACTTGGTTGGGGGAATTTTTTATTTACTCCCTTCAACGTTAAATCACTTCGGTATGTGAAGAATGTCGGTCGTTGTCAGACGTGACGTGTGCATGTAAAAAATAATCGATTTTGGGTAGATTTGAAACCTGAAAATATGAAAAACACGCGTAGTCAGTTATATTCGGGGCGTGGCATTATGGATTTGGTCATATATAGATAGCAAAGAGTGTTTGGGGGCCAGAATATGGATCCAGGTTTCAAGGGACGTGACTTCATATTTTTGGGAGATTTTTAAATATGGTGTTACAAATTATCAAATTAAATTTCGGGAAGGGGGGTATGTTCATGTTAGCAACAGTGATGAGTGGCTTAAACTAAAGTGACATCGATACCACTCAGAAGTTCACAGGACCACTTTAGTCTGTGCATGCAAGGTCAGCTAAAGACAGGACTGTCACATGCCTTTTGTTGTTATCGTGGTGTGAAAGTAAAAGTAGGATTATACGCGATAAAAACATTAAAATCATGATTTTGATTGTGATTTGAGATGCAATTTACAACAAATACGAATTGGGCCAATGGTCAAATTGTAAAGGACCATGATCTAATTTTCAATTTTATTGCAATAATGACGGAGCACACAACAAGAGGCTGTCTTCTACTGCACCGAATTAATCATTGATATGAATATAATAGTAAAAAAATCAGTGTGGAGTGGAGGACGTCAGAGAGAGCTGGACAGTAAGTCGGCTGCATCAAACTTTCTCTTGCCAAGAAGCCCAAACATGGCGGACACCCGTGGCCGGTGCCCTTAAGCTCGATTTAACTTTACAAGCGAACACCATAAGGTTGCTCCACCGCGAGGCGTTGTTCCAAGATCGTAGCGCACTAGTGAGTGTCCAATAACCGTTAGGTATATGCCCGAGGATCTTTAGATACTTAAAAGATTACATTTTACTTTGAATACTTAGAAAATTCCAAAAATCTTACCCACGAATACAGCGGACAATTTTAATTAAATCTAGAAGTTTAACACTTTCATAATTCATATAAATTCCCATCATGAATTTGAGCCTTTATTAATGGTTACACAAAAATCTATCTATCCACGTATTACGGAATATTCTTTCTTTTAATGTATTTTACGTATTGATAGCATGTTATATGTTTTCATGGGAATATGTACTTTTTTTGGGGGGGGGGGGAGATTAAAGAAGTTGCTATTATGACCAGCGAATTTCTGCGCCCATACTTACAGGATATACCTACCTGGACAAGTGGCTGCACCTGTAATGCTGTAAAATATTAATACAAATCACACGCCCATCAAATTATATGAATTGGAAAAATATCTCAATCTTTTAGTGGAAAACGGGCTATGGCAGCCATATTTTCATGCTGAAGGGACAATATGTTGTACTCTTAAGCACAAATATCTTCCGCACTATTATATCATGAATTTGCCGAAGCACTAGACTGGAAAAAGATGTCTCGGTTGTTTACTGTGATGTAACTAAAGCTTTTGATGAGGTTCACCATCCTGTTCGTATTCACCAACTTTATAATTCAAGTATTTGTTACCTGCTGTTAGATTGGCTCAAAAATTATCTGTCAAACCGCACCCAGAGGATTACATTAAATTTGAGTTTATCTCATCGGGGTCGTATTAAAGCAGGGGTGCCCCAGGGCTCAGTGCTTTGGCGTCTCCTCTTTCATGTTTATGTAAATGACATTGTTGGTGATGTTAGATCCGATATCAGACCCTGATGATGTCACCTTATTCATGACCGTTGGTCATCCCACAGACGCCACAAAATCCGCTGAAACACTTAATAAAGACCTAAAAGAAATAAAAAAATTATCACAACAAGTTGGTTAGTTCCATTTAACAGTGCTAAAACAAACACTATGCTTATCAGTTATGAAAGAAATACTTCCTATAGTCAAGTATGTTTTCACGAAAATGCGCTTGAATACGTTACAGCGCACAGGCATCTTGGACTTCTAATTAGATCAGACATATCCTGGTTCACGTATGTAATTTTGTTGTAAATAAAGCAAAAAGATAAACTGGAATCATGAAATTGTTACAGTACAAACTAAGCAGGAGCTCTTTAGAAATAATCTACTTTTCATATGTTGGACCTATACTTGAGTAAGGGGATGTGGTCTGGGGTAGATGCACAGACACTGAGGCAGAACTACTGGAGTGTTCAGCTGGGTTCTACCCTTGTTGTTAGAGAAGCCATAAGGAGTCGTAGAAGTCATGACAACAAATATCAAGAGGCTCAATGGGAAAAACTTCCAAAACGTAGAGAAAATCATAGATTAAGAGCTCGTGTATAACAGTTCATGGAGCTACTCCGAAGCACTTATCTGACTTCCTGCCTCAAAATGTATCATCCAGAACTAATTACAACTTTCGTTCAAAAGCAAATATAACTAAAGATAAAAATAAGAAAATGATCTTCAAAAACTAATTTCTACCATCTACAATTCGTCATTGGAATACTCTAAGTTCGGCTACTCGAAATTCGGATGTAGAATCCTTTCGACGCAAACTAAACAACAAGAGGGCTGTGTGAACAACCCATGCTCAGCTGACCTAGATATTGATCACACTTGCAGCTCTTTCAACTTAGGATAAGGTCAAAGTCACCCATGTACTGAGTTTAACCTTTATAGAAGAACACTAACATGTGCAACATCAAGGTCCCAGTTCAAGTAGTTCTCAACTTATAGTGAAGAGTGAAATCCATGCATGTTGCACTGTGACCCCAGGTACTGTCTAAGCATGACCTTCTTATAGAAACATTAACTTGTGCAAAAACAAGGTCCTTCAAAACAGATCTCAAGTTACTAAGTGAACAGTAAATTTCGTGTCAGTTGTCCATTGACATTGGGAATGAGGTCAAAGTCCAACATCACTGGAGCATGACCATTTGCACAAAAAAGGGACACACTTATAAAAGACACATCCCTACCAAGTTCGTCACAAATCTGGTTAAAATTATGTAAGTTATAACCATTACAAGAAATTCCGATCTTAAACTTTCCCATTCAAACTTTTTCAAAGTTGAAAAAAGAAATCATAAAAACTCCAAAAGTCACTGGAGCGTGGCCATTTGAATAAACTTGGTAGAGACCTACCCAAGGTACATTGCCACTAAGTTTGAAGTGAATCTCATGGAGCAGCTTTGCCAGAGAAGCCCAAAATGTGAATAACCATTAGAATAACCACTAGAATGCATTAGAATGCCCATTGAATTGCATAGTAAGCGATAGAAAATGTGCATTTACCAATAAGTACAAGAACTGAAAAAATCCCAAAAATTAGGAGTCCACAGCAGTGTTACCTAGTGAACATCTTTGCTTGACCCTTTTACAAGGATCATATCCACAAAACCTCAACTTAATCTGAGAGATGGTTCTGCAGAACAAGTGACAAGTAACGAAAACACACAAAAATTCATAAAAAATTGATAAAAATTGCAGCACCACCTGGTGAACAAATTAAGAACTAGGAGTCCCTAGGAATGTTTTTCTGTAATATCAAAGCAATTGGGTGAACAGTTTCGGAGAAGATTTTGTACGATTTGTCAAACAAAAAACAAATCACCAAAAATAAAAAAATCACTGGAGCGTGACTATTTGAACAAATCTGGTAGGAACCCACCAGGTACACTGTCACCAAATTTGAAGTCAATCTGGATGACGGTTTTTGAGAAGAAGTTGAAAATGTGTATCAGCATTAGATTGCCCTTTGACTAACATTGTAATCAAGAGGAAAGCTGCATTGACCGATAAGTACCCCAATAAAACAAATTTTTAAAGATCAGCAACCCACGTCTGAGCCACCTAGTGAGCAACTTTGTTTGACCCTTCCACAAAGAACATATCCACCAAGTTCCTGCTTAATTTGAATGACGGTTCAGGAGAGGAAGTCAAAAATAGCAAAAAGACACAAAAAAATCATAAAAACTGAAAAGAAAAAAATCAGCACCACCTGGTGAACAATTCAGAACTAGGAGTCCCCGGGAGTGTTCCTGTGCAAGATCAAAGCAATTGGGTGAGCGCTTTTGGAGAAAAGGATTTTTTAAGATTTGCAGTTTCGAAGAAGAATTTTTTTCAAGATTTTACCCCCAAAAAGAACAAAAAACTTCGTAAAATAAAAAAAGTACTGGAGCGTTACCATTTGAACGAACTTGATAGAAACACACTCAAGGTAAATCCCCATCAAGTTTGAACTGAATCTGGCTGACGGTTTTGGAGAAGAAGTCGAAATTGTGAATTATGGATGATGGACGGACTGACGGACGACAGATGGCTAGTCATAACATAAGCTCAGCTGACTGACAAGTCAGCTGAGCTAAAAATAAAGAACCCAAGGAAAAACTGTTGACACCCAGCCATAAACAAAAAAGAAAGAAAGAAAAATAAAGAAAGGAAAAAGAAAGAAAGAAAGTATGTGTTGACACACGCTTTAATTATAACAATACAAGGAGAAACCTACAAGAACAGTAGATAAATGGGTCCATTTGAACTACTATGGACACTTTTACAACAAAGTTTTCTGAAACGTTGTTCCAATTCAAATGCAGATTAACCTTAAGAATGACACAAAATTCAAACATCTATGCTAATATAGATAAAAAATCAAGACTAAGAACAATATTGACCAAAATCGTACAATTACTGCTACTTGATAGCATATTCTATGTATGTATGTATATGTATGTATGTATATATATATATATATATATATATATATATATATATATATATATATATATATATATATATATATATATATATATATATATATATGCAGTATCATTTGCATATGATTTAGCAAAGGAATAAAAGATGAGGCACCAGAGAATGGGGCCACACAAATGTTAAAAAAAATAATAAAAACACAGACATCTCAAATTATAACCGTCTGAGAAGAAACCTATTTGGGCAGTAGATTAATTGCATCCATTTAGCTACTATGGGTACTGTTGCAATAAGCTTTTCTTGAACCGTTGTTCCATTTGAATGCAGATTACCTTCAAGAATCATACCAAGTGTAACTATCTGTGTTAACATAAAAGAATTAAAGACTTAGGACAGCCCTGAAATAATTAATCAATATTTGCAAACTTGATAGTATGTTTTTTATACATATGTACAATAGGTTTTCTGAAATGTTGCTCCATTTAAATTCAGATTAACTTCAAAAACCATAACAACTGCACGCATCTTTGCTAAAATAGAAAGAATTAAAGAATAAGACAATTCTGAACAAATTCGAGCAATATTTGCAAACTTAGTGTGTTTTTATAACATATATACAGTATCATAATATGGTTTAGAGAAAGAACAATGAAAGATGAGGTAGAAGACGTGACGGGGGCACAAAAATATTGTAAAACAAATTTTAAGAGAAATATCTCAAATAATAACACTATGAGAAGAAACCTGTATGGGCAGTAGACAGATCTGTTCATTTAAGTACTAGGTAAACACCTATGGCAATACAACCAGAATCAAAGACTCACAAAAAGTTGACCAAAATTTGGCAATATCTGCTGACTTGATAGCATATTCTTGATACATATATACAGTATCATTGGAATATGGTTTAGAGAGACATCGGAGGATGAAACTGCAGACGCTGTGGGCACAATAATATTGTGGAAAAAAAATCAACGAAAACATCTCAAATTAGGGCAATGTGAGAGAAGACCTACATGGAGAGTAGATAAATGGGTCCATTTAACTACTATGGGTATTTTGGAATAAGTTTTCCTGAAATATTGTTCCGTTTGAATTCAAAGAAAGATCAAGAATCATACAAACTGTAAACATTTAAGCTGTAATAGAAAGGTTTGAAGACTCAGGAAAATACTGACCAAAATCTGGCAATATCTGTTTACGAGATAGCATGCTTGATGTATGTATATATATATATGTGTGTGTGTGTGTGTGTGTGTGTGTGTGTGTGTGTGTGTGTGTATGTATATATACATATATACATACATATATACATGTATATATATATGTATATAAAATCATGGAAATATGGTTGAGAAAAAGAGTGAAAGATGAGGCTGCAGACTATGGCGCCACATCAATATTGTGAATAAAACAGACAGAAATATTTCAAATAATAATATTCCGAAAGGAAACCTACATGGACAGTAGATAAATGAATCCATTTAACTACTATACTCACTTCTGCAGTAAGGTTTTCTGGAACTTCTCCCATTTGGATACAGATAAACTTCAAGAATCATGCAAACAGAACACAACTATGTTTATATAGAAAGAATGAAAGACTAAAAACAATTCTGACCAAAATGTGGCTATATCTGCTAACTCGATGGAATTTTTCATACATATATACAGTTTCATTCGAATATGCTTTAAAGAAAAAAAATGAAAGCTGAGGAAGCAGACGATTGGGCAATTGAAAAATGTTGTAAAAAAAATGAAAACTGAAGCATCTCAAATTATAACAATCTGAGAAGAAATCTCATGGGCAGTGGATAAATGTCTCCATTTAACTATCATGGGCACTTTTAGAATACGGGTTTCTGGAACATTCTTCCATTTGAATGTGGATAAAGTTCCAAGAATTATACAAACTGTAAACACATATACTAATATAGAAGGAATTAAAGATGAAATGCAGACGTTGGCTTGACAACACCTTACGAAAAAGAAAGGAAAAAAGCTTGTCAAGTAACATGAATCAGAAACGAAACAAACATGGGGATTTTCTGATTTTGTTCATTTGAAAGGTTAATAGCATTTTAATGGAGATGCATCGCAAGCAGTAAATACAAAAGTAACTCTGAAAAGGAGACTTTTACGTCTTGGGCAAGTGACCCGACTGTGCCTAGGTAACAAATTGAGCTGCTTGATTCAAAGATAGAGCTTAGTGGAGAAGGTTGCCCCGATAGTGGATACAGGTTCAAAAGTACCGACGGGTTTTTATTAAGTGGTTAGGAGACTTTCTGTGGTGCATGATATCCAACGAGACGACGAGGTCCCAGGTCACAGTCTGGGCGTGTCAGATCATTTTTGATGCTGTGTCGTTCCTATGCCTTGCCCTGTTGGAGTGCTGCAAAATACATATCAATTAGCAGCTGTTCTATTTGTCAATTCCTAGAAATATCAATAAAAATTACTAAATGCATTTGACCCATCTCTTTTATTACCTCGTTCAACACCAATCGGTACCTTATGATCAAATCGTCTTCCTGTTTTTTCTCAACGAACGCTTTCAACATGATCAACATTTGTCAGTGAAACTATGACAGGAAATTTAACGAGCTATTGTCAAACGTTTTATCCCGTGCTTTCCAGACATGCGAGTGCCCAGGTTGCGCCAGTATGGGCGATACGGGGTCAATCTTCTGTCATAGGCGGGTAAGGTGTAATCTGAAATGGGCGTTCACAGCATAAAGAAAGGAAAGAAATATTTTTTTCATTACTGAACAATAAAATTGTGTATCTGTATTTACACACTGATATAAAAAAAAAATACACGACACGAATAATGCTAAATTAAAGCATACAAATTCACCAGCCTTCATAAGCATGCAATGGATCAGCTGCACTTGTTCAACCATTAACAAGAGGTTATACACAACCTAGACAGAAACATTATTTTATAAAAGACTGGCCATTCTTAAAAACACAGTGGATACAAACTAACCCAGTCCATCATTGCATTATATGTGAGGGACGGGAACATCAGTTATCCAAAACCTTTTGTCCGCCACTTCGTTTACACCGACACCGGGCTGCAAAATAGCTAAACAGTCTAAGTGAGTTTGCTGCCATAAAATGGTAACATCGTTCAGTGACGCAGAAAAAACATTTTGGCCAAAAACTATTATCTGCTCATTATTGCTCATAACAGTTTTATTTAATCTGTCAATCAAGGGGAAGTCACAGATAAACACAAACTGCACATCAAATTTAAATTCCATGTCAAATCTATACAGAATATCAGGAATAGCCTGCAATCTTATTGAGCTCTAAACTGGTGTTTTCTGGGTCCTTATACCAGGTTTATGGACTCGTCCCATACTCCTGATCAAAGTAACGATTTTACGGGGAAAGCTGATCACTTGGTCTTGCAGCTTGCCGTAGAACGGGTAAAATATATATGTCCATAAACATATCCTAAAATATTTTGGACATTTCGTTCAAGACATAGGCGCTGTAAAAGGAAATGACTGTAAAGATACTGCATCAATACGTGACAACCAGTGGGACTTTCCAGACGGAGACATTGATAAGTCTGCTTAGAAAATCAACTTTGCTACCCGAAAAGTAATTATTGTCCCATATGTACCGCACAGGGATTAACTACGGGTATATCATGAATGTCTGACCGGATGGATAGTACCACAATATATTGGAGAAGATTTTGGAAAAACCTTTAAAAAATTCTATGACGTTTTCACGTTTCAAGTGAACCCAAAAAATAGTGTACCTTCGGCGATTTCCTTTTCCTTTTCAATATAACTATTAACTATTGGCGATTTGCCAATTTAAAAAGAGCATATCAAAAGTGTTCAAATCACAGTTAATGACCAAAGAGAATTGCTTCAAACTCGTGGATGGGAAAAAAAACGACTGGGGTCCACCATGATCCCAAAACGGCGCAACTGCATATTT
Source organism: Hermodice carunculata (assembly GCA_964020975.1). Taxonomy (NCBI): domain Eukaryota; kingdom Metazoa; phylum Annelida; class Polychaeta; order Eunicida; family Amphinomidae; genus Hermodice; species Hermodice carunculata. The sequence goes on along the minus strand of CAXHWN010000862.1, from coordinate 309,939 downwards.
CACTAATACCTACATTCGAAGCTTTTGGTTTAAACATATTTATTTTAACTGGATCGCCCTATAGTACATCGAGATGTAACTAATCGGGGGGTTCTCCAGAACATGGAGTAACACACAAGAAGTATATTACAAAACACACAGGACAAAACAGGAACAAAGTTACCCAATTAACAAAGAAGCTATACACATGTTTAAGATTTGAACCCCACATACAGGAATCAAAATAAAAAAAGTCACCAATATGCAAAGCAAAGAAAGATAGTTCACTACAGATAGAATGCACACACAAGTATATACTGTTCACAATACTACAGACCAGCGGTTTTAAAAAATCATATAGGACACTTGAGAAATAAATTTGTGTAAGTCAGCGACTAACTCAATTGACATGATACTTGTGCATGACGGAGCTTAAATATGAAGCGTCTTGTGTCTACGATGTATCTGTGGAAATCATCACAAATGTGTATGTTGAGGGGAATGGACAATTTGTCGCGACCAAAAAGAAGGGTATGAGCTAGTCTGTCACTCGCTGTGCGTATAATCAGATTCGGGTGGACGCCGGGAGCAATAATGAGGATGACGGAGTTAAGAAGTTTAATTCTGTAGGTTGAGTACTTTGGACAAAAGAACAGAAAATGTTGCAAGTCTTCAGTGGGGTAGGAACAGGAACACGTAGGTTGTGGGATGATGTTGACTTTAAAGAGGTTGTGGGGTGATGTTGACTTTAAAGAGATCAAAGTTAAGTCTCGAGAATCCAAGACGAAGCTGGGTTTGACAAATGTTGGCAAATCTGTATCCTTGGGTATAGTGAACCGGAGCATAGTCCACTGCTATTAGAGTTGCTTTCAGTTTTGATTTAAATATTTGGAGCGAAGTCGAGTCTCTTATGTCAGAAGGAAGATTGTTCCCCAGCTTAATAGTTTCAGGAAGGAAGGATTTGTCTAAGCGATTAGTTTTGCAATTAATGGGACGTAAGGGGCGAGCGTGGCTAAGGTTTCGAGCATTGATAGATTGGGCAATTAGTTGAGAGAGATAGGAGGGTGTTAAGTTGTGATACATTTTGTAAAGAAGAAGTAACTTAAAATACTTCCTTCTGCTGCTGGGTGTTGTCCAACCAAGTTCACGTAGGAGTTTGGCATGTGATGTGTGTCTTAATGCACCTGTGCATATTTCAGCAGCTTCAAACTGTATGGATTTAATGAGATCAGAAAGGCCGTGACCACAGTTGTCAAAGAGCACACAACCATATTCAAGAATTGGTCGAATCATAGTTAAATATAGTCTGATCAGAGCTTTGCGGGAAAGTTTATATTTAAATCTACGCAGAAGGGCAATTCGCTGGCTAGCTTTGGTAGTAATGCGAGTACTGTGAGCATGCCAGGATAAATTGCCACTGAGAGCAATACCAAGATGCGTGTGAGTTAGCCTCAGGTATTTCACAGTCTCTGAGACGAACGGGTGGATGGTGTGGTTTAACAAGTTTAGTTGAAAATATCACAGAAAGAGACTTTGAAGCGTTTAAGATAAGACGCCACATCTTTCCCCAGTTATGTATAATGGAGAGATTAATGTTCAGGTGATTAGAAGCCTCGATGGGGTTATTAACAACTTCAAGTAGACTGGTGTCATCAGCAAAAAGTCGGACATCACATGTATTATTGTCAACTAAGTCATTAATATAGACCAGAGAGAGAAATGGACCCAAAATGGAACCCTGGGGCACACCAGCTTCGATACGTAGCCATGATGAAGATTGGCCATGAATAATTACTCGTTGGAATCGGTTTGAGTGATAAATATCAATCCAGGCTACAAGATTATCAGAGATGCCGAGTTGTCGAAGTTTAAAAAGGAGGCCAGGATGCCAAATCTTATCAAATACCCTGGACACATCTAGAAACACCATTCTGGCTTCTTTGCACTGTTCTAGACCGTTGTAGATATTGTGAAGTATGTACACAAGCTGATTGACAGTGGAGTCATTGGCCTTAAAGCCAGAATTTTTACAAGTGAGTAGGTTATTTTGTGTCAAGTATTCATAAAGTGCATTAAAAACCAGTCGTTCAAACACTTTTGAAACATTACAGAGCAATGAAATAGGACGATAGTTGTTTTTAATCTGTCTGTTGGCCTTTTTGAAGACAGGACATATGTTGAACTCTTCCAAACATCGGGAAAAAGGGAAAGACTAAGAGAAAGTTGAAAGATTTTCCTAAGTGGTTTACAGATCGAATCAGCTGTGTTCTTAAGTAAGATATCCCCTATATTATCTGGGTCTGATGCAGAGGATAGTCTCAGGGAAGATAGAACTTTCTTAACATTGTCTTCATTAATAGTAATATTGTGTAACCGTGCTCCAGTTCGGAACGTGAAATCAGGCAGGGGTGGGGCATCAACATCAGGAAGTGTTTTACACTGGCCGGCAAAGTATGAGTTAAAAATTTCACATTTTTCCGTGATGCATGGTAGGATCTTGTTATCGTCAATGATTGGGGGTATATCTTGGTGAATTTTGCATCCCAGGACAGACTTGGACAAGGTCCACCATTGTTTGGGATTTATGTCTTTTTCATCAAGTCGAAGCTGCAGATTAGAAAGGTAAGAGGAGACAGATTTCCTTATTATGGTTACAAGCTTGTTACGATGTATTTTGTAGAATTGATATAGCCTGTCAATCTTAAGGTGAAGGTCGTGAATATGGGGGCGGGGTTGGTTGGATGCTCTCTTGAATCGTTTCCATGCACGATTACGACGTCGAATATGTTTTCTAATGTCTGCAGTTATCCAAGGTTTGTCCTTAGGGCGAATGGTAACTTCCTTATAGGGAATAAAGTCCTTTGCAGTAGATAGAAAGAGATTAGACCAGTATGAAACGGCATCGCTAATAGAATCAAAGACATCATGAGCAATGTTCCAAGCAGCCGTAGAAAGAGCAGCATTGAGGTCACAAAAATTGGCTTTTTTGAGTCCCATACTGATGTTTTGAAAGGCTTGTCCTTGTGAAGGGAAAGGGAGAAACAACAAAAGATTACACAGTGGTCAGAATTTGAGATTGGGGCAAGGGTTCCAGAGTCCAGAACAAGACCCGGAGAATCAGTAATGATAAGGTCTAATAAATTATTCGAGTATTCACTTATCTTGATGGGTTCATCTACAAGTTGAGAGAGATTGTACTGATTTACAAGGTTGACGAGAGATAAACCTAAATCGCTGTCCTCATGTTGGGAGTTCCAATCAGAACACCTGTCGTTGAAATTGCCAGTTACTATTAAGATGTGAGGGTTGCATTCAATGGCAGAGGATATGGAAGATGCCAAAGACCTAAGAAATGCATCACGGATTTCGGCGGACTGGCCAGGTGGACGATATTAGTTTCCAAATAATACCTTCCCGCGCTGAGTCGATATTTCAACCCAGACGCATTCGCAATCTCTGCTTTCAAGATCCGGGCGTCTTACGCACGGCAGAGAAGAGTGAATAAATGTCAGAACCCCGCCGCCTCTTCCCGTTGTGCGGTCGGTACGATCCAGAGGTTGGAAGTAGTCGATGAGAAGGAGCTGATCGGGGAAATATTCATCTAGCCAGGTTTCAGATAATGCAATAACATTGAAGTCACTCGATTGGGCCAGGAGATAGATCTCGTCAAGTTTACCGGTACTTCGTATACTGCGAACGTTAGAATGAAAGAACCACAGGTGGTTGTTTGAGCTCAGGGTGGGACCGGGGTTCGCGTGAACGTCGATTGAAGACAGGAAAAACGTGTAAAGGAACAATGTAATGTGTTTTACACAGGAAAAAACACAGAGGAGTGTGTTTATATATAGAAAAGCCAAAGGTATGAGCATATTATTTGGTTTTCGACGAGTGGACCTGGATGGAAGTGTACCATAAGAGAGATATAATTGTTCGAGAAAAGACCAATGGTCATTCGGTATTGATCAATACCGATGCCCATTGTTTATAAACCAATGTAACTTAAGAACGGCAAAAATACAAGTACTTGTCAGAAATGTGATATTTTGCCCACCCATAACACCGGAGTCAACGGAAGATGTAAAGGAGCACACAACACCGTATAATTGTTGCCAATGTGTCATTTGCTTGTAAGCTTTGGGTGGACTGAGAAGAGTCCGCTGTTTTGTGAATGTCGTTGAGGGTAACAGGGTAACATGACATGTGACAAGAAAATACACAGACAATAAGAGAGACAAAGATGCAAAAATAAGTGAAAATATGGTTAGTGCAATGTTGGTGGGACAAAAAGAGCTATATCTGGATGTAAATAGAAAAATTATTGAACTATGCAACAATGGCAGAAAGATATGACTTACTGCTATAGTCATGCAGTGAGGGCTGCACACAAACATGAATTTGACTTAAGTTAGTCTTAATCTTTCACGTAGACAGTCTCGGCATGAAAGTTTAAAAGGGCGGCGAACTTTTGATTGAATAGGTCACATAGTAAATGTACCGATCATACCGGTTCGTCTAAAATTCACATTGTAAAGACGAGGTGGGATGACAGTAAAACAAATCATATAAGCAGTGTTTGGAGACCTTGCAAAAACCACCAACGTTTCACAGTACTGATGCAACCCAAGACATAAGGTTACATACGATTTAAATTACCATGGATCTGGAAAATTATGTAGACTTACCATTTGACGGCTGGAGTTTATAGACCTTGAGTAAATATTCCAGTTTCATTCAACTATATAAAGACCATACTAATATAATGCACCAGTGCGTGGTTTGGGAAGATGCGGGATAGATAAATTACCAAGGCGTAAACACCTATTATACCATGCCTCCTTTGTTTTCTCAAGGGATATGTATGTCACCTGCTTACACATATATCCTTGCTGTGGCTAAATTTCAACACAGGACTGATTTTCTTTGGTGAATACATTTTAAAATGCAATTATATTCATGAAAACAAAGAAGGCATAGTATAAAAAAGATACATCCCTTGTTCTCGTGATTTATCTGGAATCCTGCATTTTTTAATCCCTACGCTTCGCTCCGGGATTTAAAAAAGCAGGATTCCAGATAAATGCCTTGAACTTGGGATGTATCCTCTTCTTAGAATCTAGTTCTGGTAGTTATACATGAAACATAAGCGCGAACAAATTAGCTGAAGTGCAAAAAGATACATCATGGTGGCTACACGAGACACAAAACACGAACCATTTAGCGTTAACACAAATTATATCTAAAGTATACAATCCAAATCTATGTTGCACTTGCAAGGGTACCGCTGTGCACATGTGTGTTAGAAATCAGCAAGATTGGTTGTGCGTGGCACAGACAGACAGCAACAAAAATATGAACACAATTAAGCATGTGGCGCTTTTGCCTGATTTACAATACTGTAGCAGTGCCTGAAGTCAGTCCAGTACGCCAATAAAAAAACCCTATGATATCAAGCAGTAAAAAGAGTACAACAAGGCAAGTTGTCAGTTACAAATATACTTGTGAATAAACACCAAGAGAGTTCACAGTTTGACTGTCACATAAAAAAAAAGTAAATGGAATAAACAAAATGCACCCGAATGATCACTGAATGAAACAATTAAACATGCTCGTGAGCATGATAAAGGACCAGGTAGACACTCCAGATTGGCTCAGGCAGGTCGTTTGTATCGGTCCAGGTCACTCTCTTCGTGGATCTGCACAATGCGACAACCCGGGTACTGAGATCGTGCATTCTGATCGCCTTGGTCTGCTCCCCATGGGTTTCTCTCCTGTATGTAAGCAGCAGGGTCCATGTTCGGCGTACCAATCCGGACATGCGCAGTCCTGTCCATTCTGGACCACTAGGAGCGTGTGCAAATCCGATGCAGGGGTACCAAAATCCGATGCAGAGGTACTGGGTCCGATGCAGGAGTGCAGAAGTTAGAAAAGATCTATTTTACGATTAATAACTTATGTTTGACGTATATGGGTACATAGTTGTATATAACGACCAGCTGGCTTCAGGCAGAATGAAAGATTAAGTTATTTTTGTGCAGTTTTGTTCAACACCTGATCGATCCTCAGGCTGCTTCGCATCGATCGGTATTTCTTTTGCCGACCAGGATTGATTTTCTATGAAAATAACAAATGCATACTGTTAAAATACATGTGATTTTGAAATGAATATGCATATCTTGGTTATGCATGAATAAAGCTCACTTTGAAGGTGGTGAGTTGTTGGCAAAACCGAGCAATAACACTGTTATAACACTTTTTTTCTGCTTCTTTCCTGGGCCAATATTTATCGGACTGTGTATTAGGATTTCCAAGTACACGTTCATTCAAACTGTTAGACTTTTACTTTACTTTCACACTTTTACTCTGAGTTCAATGGCTATGCACTAAATATAGAAAAGAGCTCTATTAAACTCCAGATTTGATTTATTGTTACCAATGAGTCAACAATGTCTGTATTTCAAATATGGTGTATCAAACTTGAAAACATTCTTGTTTAATTGGTCCCTCCATTCTAATCTATTATACTATGTTCATTTCCAAATACTGAAATAGGCAATTAATTTTCTAAAAAAGTTGCAAATCTAGACGGTCATCAATAAATCATACTATTCAAAATACGTATTGTCAATTTTAGATGGTATTTCAAAATTTATTTTTGAATGAAACATTGGTATTTGTCCTCAAAAATTTAAGAAGGGACCACCAATGAAGCAATTATGAAATTTCTATATGTATTGCAGGCAAAGCGACCATCTGTTATTATCAAGTCTAATACAACTTCAGTAATAAGAGTTAACTTGTACAAGCAAAATAGGTTCAATATTTCCCTCCCCTCCCCCCCCAAGAAATTACTGAAACTTTGGTGTCTATGTACAATCAGAGAAACACTAACTCGGTAAGGGCAATGTAAATAAATTATCTGTTTCTCATGTCCTGACCGACCATAAAAATTGCTCCTGGCCATAAAATAAAAAGGGTTTTTTATTTTCTACAGACCCTGTAAAATTTAAACAGGTGAAAACAAGAAATAGCCTCTACAATGAATGGTTTAGTATATAGCATCATTGGCTTTGAGGGTTTTTTTTTTTTGAGTTTTTTCTTAATAAATTGATTATAAATAAACTTATGCGATTCACTATTCTTATTAAAAAAGAACTGTATCATTGGATGTAGTCACCAAGAATTGAACAGATACGCACCATCCTGATTTGGTACATTAGGACTCCTCCCGGTTTTTTTAACCTCAACTATTATTTTTTTTTTTTACTTATCTACTCATATTTCTGCTGTGGTGCCGGACAGGAGAAACTAACAATTTTCTGACAGTGCCCTAAAGCATGGATTGTCCACTAATCCTGGTAAATATTAATAAAGTTCAGTGAAAACTCATTATGAGACTGCCTGTAAATACACTAAAGGAAAAAAAATAACTGAACAAAAGGTCAAGATCCTTGTTAAGAAAGATAAAAATTCCTGTGTCTTTACTTGCACTTTTTTCATAAAAATCAATTTAAAATGAGTACAGTGGGAAAATTAGTTCCAAATTCTGCCAAAAAGGGTTTTCAATATGCTAGTATTGTTCACATGCAAAACACATGAACAAGGCAAAAATTCGTATATTCTCAAAGCAGTGACTCAGAATGACCTAATAGACTAGAAATTTCGAATGCATGAAGTAAGAGACCTACATTTACAGTGAATTTTCACTGTAGAAACATTCAGCAACAAGCAAAAACAAACAAACAAACAAACAAACCGCAAATGGCATTCATTTGAATAACAATACTTTATTATCATAATAATATCTACAACAAAATAAGGAAACAATGCATGCATGCATTTTGTCTCATCTGCATATGGCCATAAAGTTATCATCCACACATGTATTGAATATGTATTCACATGTAGTGTATTCACATGTAAAATAGTCCATATACACTTGTATCCGACATGTATTGTACCCAAATAAATTCTAGTCTCAATCAACCACATGAAATGTACATAAAAATGTAGCTTATAATTACAAACAGACAATGATACATTTATGATTATCTCCGCCAAACATTGTGAGAGAACAATGTTTGCCCAGTGTGCCCAGGTGACGGGGGAATCATCCATTATGATAACATAAGTCAAAGAAGAGAATAACGTGGTAAACTGAACATAATCTGTTAAAATCACATTCTTTCATGCTCTATGTTTGTTTGGTTTTGTTTTGTGTGGTAAATATATGTTTTTTATATGTGTGCTAATATACAATGTTTTTAGCAATTGAAATTTATTACATGTAACATGTGCTTTTTAAATGTACCAATGATGCAACCTTTCAGTTCACTAAATAGCAATGAACTGACGAAATGTGGAAGTTCCAAGATGGAACTAAGCTAAATTACACACTGAATAAAACCATACTGTCAATCTTTTTATGTACAACAGTGTACAAAATCACCTAACCTCGCGTAAAACATAGAAAATGTAACATTCCATACTTGTGGCAAAGAGAGATGTGGTCTTTGTAGATGGGGTAGCCTCTCTTCAAGAGGGACCATTGTACATCAAACTGGCTTACATTTCTCTTAAGATCTTTCTGTGTCTTATAAGAAAAAAAGAAAAGATAAAACTTTCTTAGCACAATACATCAGCACTTTCATGTTTGCCATATGCATTGTTCAAACCAGTTTGCCATAATTAAATTGCCAGGTGACTCAAACATCCTTGTGAGTTGCTCATGCCACATAGGTGATAATCCATTATCGACAGTTGTGACAAACAACTCCCCAGAGTTGCCCAAGCCACATTGGTGTAATAATTCATTATCAACAGTTGCTGCAAACAACTCTGCATTGGTAAACCCCCTGTGAATGCATTCCAACTTCAAAAGACTTTTTTTACTTTTTTGTGTTCAATTGAAATGATCAACTTGTTTTGGGTGTAATAATGAGCAATGTACAAGCAGAGAGAAAAATAAAAAAAAGGAAATGAACTTGTGCTGTTTGCATCATGAAATAACTGAGCAATGTACATGAAAAATCAAAACAAAAGTCAATACAATTAATCAAGCAAAAAATATGAAAAAAATGAGTTGGCTTTGCGGTATTAATTTAAACATATTTATTTCACACTGGATAGCCCAATAGTATACAAGTCGACTAATCGAGGGGCTCTCCAGAGTATACAAGGTAAACAACATAAAAAAACACAAATAAACACAAAACAAAACAACAACAATAACAAAAACAAAAAACAAAAAAACAAAACACACACAAAAAAAACAACCAAACAAAATAGCAAAAAATTGGAAATAGTGAACTTGTTTTTTTTTTATTTTAATTGTGAAATAAATGAGCAATATACATGAATAAACAAAGCAAACAAGTAAGCCAAAAAACTAACAACAAAAAAGTAGAAAAATAAAAATGATGAATTTGTTTTAGGGCATCATGAGGATATAGAATGGTCCCCCCCCCCTTTTTCAGGTCCCTTTCACCACAGGTCCCCCTCTTGAAACGCCAGCTTTCTTATGCAGAAAGTATGGTATTTCCATTGTATCTCTCCCCCACACACCCGCACACCCCTCAAAAAGAGGCCTGCCCTCAACAACAAAACTAAACAATAAAAATGCAAAAAAAAAAAAAAGAGAGAAAACAATGCACTTGTTTTGGGATAGACATCACAATATAAATTAATCTATGCTCAGAGATGAAATTGTCAAACGACAAAAAAGTCTGAAATTGGAGTGTTTGCCTGAACTTACGTAACTTTCAAATTAACCGAATTTGTGGGAAAAAGGTCCAAACAGTCAGAATTCCTACAAAAGTAGGAAAACTGTCATCACTACCTGCTCATTTAGTTCAAATGGAACTATAGCTAGCTCGGGTTACACTCATTTCAAACATTGTTGATCATTCATGTTCTTTTAATGAAGATGCTGAAAAGGTTAGAACAAAAGTGTTGTCAGTTCTGTTTTTCCACCCTTCTTAGGATTTCACCCTCCTCCCCAATTGTATTCACTTCTACATTTGAATAATGAAAAATGATTGAATAAAGCGACTTTACAAAAAAATTCCGAAATTTGCTTTTAATTTTTGTTCTTCTCTTTACATTTATATGATAGTACAGTCTACGTATAGGTTAGACGCCGCGTGGAGTTTTCCAATTGAATTAGAAGACGAGCGCGCAGCGCGAGTCTTCTAATTCAACTGGAAAACTCTACGAGGCGTCTGACATACTTATACTCCAAAAGATGGGTATTATAAAAGTATTTCCTACTTGAAACAAAGTTAAAAGACTTGATTTCGAAGCGAAAAGCGACAAGTAAGAGTACATAATGTAACGACCTTTGACACTTGACCTGTCCGCTCCCTGACCCTATTCAATGTTGGTCAACAATAGACACGCTGGAATAAATATTATGTTAAATCAGTCAAGAATCGTCTCAGCTGTTTAGCGTAATGGACCGCTAAGCCGTGGATCACAGAATTCCTGGTTCGAGTCCTGCCAGGGACAAAATATTTTTTTCATTAAAAAGTGTAGACAAAAATTGTCGAAGTTCCATTGCAAAGTCCCGTCATGAGGTCACTTGCACTTCAGCGGATCTAATTCAATTAGACTCCTAGGAGGAGAGGAGCTCTATGAAAATTAGACTCCGCTGAAAACAATAGAAATTGGGCGCTGAGGAGTATAACATCAGTAAATCAACAGGAATGGATGGCGCCCTGTCTCCTCAAACCGCGTGCTACAAACATAATGTTTGCGCGCTTTTTAGTCAGATCCTCAGACACAAAAGCATCGTTTGAGTTTTTCCTGGCTTTGTAAAATTTCTCCCTGAGACGATATGACACAAATCTCACTATGACGGCTCTTGTTTTGCCTGCAGATTTTTTCCCAACCCTGTGAGACGGGCTTAAGTGCTCTGGTTTAAAGTCAAGGCCTAGCTTTTTGGCATGATCCATAACAATTTGGCCGGCATCTTCCTTTTCGCTTTCTTTCGAATCAGGACCTTTCATCCAGGTCCTCAGACAGTTTCTCCTGCTGTATTGTTCGCCCTCTGTGCACTTACAAATTTTTGTACCTTCTCCTCAAGGTCAACAACTTTGGATTGCAGTAAAGCAATGTCTTGTGTATAATTTTTTTATTGCATGTTTTAAGTTCATTTTCAAGATCGCATATATGTTTATTGAAATGCTGTACCTCCTGTTTAACAGCTTCTTGAACAAACTGTCTCAATACACTCATACGTGGCAATTTTGTACCTCCTGTTTAACAGCTTCTTGAACAAACTGTCTCAATACACTCATACGTGGATCGTTTGCCAACTCCAATATATCTGGGACAGCTTTTATTGGGAGGTTCTTCAGAATACGGCACCAGTATTTTGGAGCTTCTTTGGATTATAATTTTTACTAAAAATGGCGCTTTTCTTAGGTGGGGGTTCACCCACGCACACTGGCTCGACTTGTTGCATTACATCATATCACACATTTTTATGAATTTATTAACAAAATTAAACTTTTAAAAAACGTGTATAAGTGAGGTCCTACTTGTCTTAACCGGAAAGTTAAGATCCAGGCTGGTGAATAGTTGTCCCAGCGCTCTGAAGCTTGTCATATCCAAAGCTTATATCTTGAAAGAAAGAGAGAGAGAGAGAGAGAGAGAGAGAGAGAGAGAGAAAGAATGAATGAATGAATGAATGAATGAATAGATAGATAGATAGATAGATAGATAGATAGATAGATAGATAGATAGATAGATAGATAGATAGATACATAAAATAAATAAATAATGAAGCTGTTTTCGGCTCAACTGCACTCAATGAAAGGGAGCTTCTTTGGAAGCTACCACCGATTTCCCGGCGCAATGAGGTGCTACCATAGAAAATCCCTGAAGTGTCACGGCAGGTGAACTATAGGGTGGTGGATTCTGAATGACGGCCCTGCGATAGGTCATAACTCCTCTGCAAAAGAAAGTTTCTGATAATATATGCCGCACTTTCCTTACAGAACACTGGTGCCGTATTCTCAAGAACGCCCAAATTACCTGACGGGACTTCACAAAAGAAAGAGATCCCCGGTATGCCAACTTTAATACATGGAATACGTTCTCCAAACGGAGTGAGGATCACCCCCCTCCTTTCCGTCATGTTTCATAAATACATGGCTTCTAAAATTTTAGACACCTTGGCCTACTTTAGGCTTCGACTTTGCCACGTTCTTGTATCACATCTGACACAGGTTACAAAGGGCTACCGTCTTTCCCTTTCCTTCCTTAAAATATGTCACTCTAGTTAACACTGTTCTCTTCTAAGTCTAGCATCCAATTTCTTTTCTCCCAGCACTGTATCAGCAAGTCCTGTGCAGTTCTGACCCCTTCTTTCCTTCCCGGTAAATCCCTTAATTAGGCCTGTCAAACCTAACCTCCATGCCACACGCTCTCATGGGCGTCTTCTCCTAAGCGCCGACCTTCTTCTAACGAGGCCAAGCCCTGACACTCGAATTTACCTCCCGAAAAACCATGGATCCCCGTATTATAGGTCCATGGAACAACAAACAAAATGTTTTTACGACCGTGCTCGAGGGTAAAAGTTAAAGACAAAACGAAAATGCATTCATACCCAATCATCCAAGTTCGTAACATGACGAAAAAACATTTACATTTCACATTTACGTGCAAATAATTTATTGTATCTGCCCCACCAGTAGTAGACGGACGGTGATTGGCTGGAGTTACCGCCAGGTTGTCCATGCTTCTGAAGTTAGCTGTGACCGGCTGCAAACTTACTGGGTCAAATATCATGCGGCTTTTCTAATCCCGCCAGAAGACGCACTATTAATAATAATATAAAAAGTTTGACGGGTTGAGTAGTTACAATAAGAAATATACACAATTTAACTGTCTAGACATGTGTACATTTAGTGGTTAGCCCGACACGTGGACTGTGAGGTGTGATTTATTATACCTCCGTGTTTTATTTAAAACGTACAAGGCTCCTAGACACTAGTCTTATACGGCTGGCAGGCAGAACCGACGGTTCCACTTGTTTTTAACATGTTGAATGCATCACACATTGCTGGTGGATGGATTCAGCGGTGTTGGTAAACAGGACGATATTACGCATTGCCACATGCGTGTGAATTGGCAATCAAAAATAGTTCAATGTGGCACCTTTGCAAATTTCCATCAAAATGTTTGTATGCACAATGCAAATACGATAATAAGTCGGATGTTAATTTAGATCAAACAATAAAAATGTTCATTAAGACAGGTAAGGAACTTGGTGCAGGTCCATAGGCGTTTTGCTGAACCTGCTCGATGAATCAAATGACACGCTCGGCTGCGCCCCGCGTGTTCTTTGATTTATATCGCAGGTCCTGCAAAACGCATATGGACCTGCACCGCTTTTCTTACCTAACACTTAATGTCAGCGAAGGGCGGCATTAACATGTTTAACGTCCCACCAGGCCTTTTAACCTATACGTAACTGTCACCTGCCAGCGCCAAAGAGTATCACTCTTTCAGGCTGGAAAACAGATTGAGGAGACTGTCGGAATTTGAATGCACTATGGGAATTCTTGTATCTGCCAGGATCACAGAAATTGAAACCTCTGAAAGCAATAATTGGTCTTTATACAGAGATAGCCAATCAGCAGTGCGAACTTCCAGTCATTCATATGAGAGTGTTCATTACATGATCTACTTCCGGTAGACCAGTAGTGTTGACTCAAGTGGGAGCAGCTAAATTTGTGTCGTGTTAATGGGAAATAATCACAACTGGAAACAAACTGACTGGAAATAATAATCACGCAAAATACATGGAAATCCTGCGTCAAGTGAATATAATTAGTTAATGGGTAAAATCCCAAAAGCGAGCGAAGCTCATAAGCCATATATATATATATATATATATATATATATAGAGAGAGAGAGAGAGAGAGAGAGAGAGAGAGAGAGAGAGAGAGAGAGAGAGAGAGGAGAGAGAGAGAGAGAGAGAGAGAGAGAGAGAGAGAGATTATAGCATGCTTTGTTGACGATATGAAGTATACCAAAGAGCACTGGATGCCATATTGTAGAACGAGTCAGCGAAGTGAACGAGTTCTGCTTGGCGATATGGTATCCATTGCAAGTTGATTACTTCATATCGTCTACAAAGTATGCTATAAATTTTTTATCTCATGTTTGGGTCGATTTGTACATCTCAATACACAAAGCAAAAACAAGAACGACATTTGCAGAAAGTTTTACTCCTCATCAACACAATTAGCGATGAAACCGAAAGAATACCGATACCACCGGCCGAGTACCGATACATCATATCGCGGCACTGTATCTTTTAGGCCTATGATACGGTACTTACACAAGCCTGTTACAGTACTAAAATCGACCCAAACATGAGATAAATACATATATAAATACTGAGAGCTCATCCCGTCATTTACTGAGTCTGTAAATTTTGGCTGGTGGCCCTGGGTCCCAGCCTTAATTTGAAAGGCCTTGTGCAAGCTAAGCCCCCATTCAAAAAAATTCGAATTATCATCAGTGGTTTTCCAATACAGTGATGAGGAAGGGAGTTTTTCCATCTATCTATCTATCTATCTATCTATCTATCTATCTATCTATCTGTCTGTCTGTCTGTCTGTTTGTCTGTCTGTCTGTCTGTCTGTCTGTCTGTCTGTCTGTCTGTCAGTCAGTCTGTCTGTCTGTCTGTTTATTTATTTTACCCTTTCTTTCCCTCCAAATGATTTACTGTATTGAAGCTTTCCGCCGGTCCCCATTTCCTCTACAGGTCATTATTCATTCAGAATGTCACAACAATGCTGCAATGTAGTTCTCTTGATTGGCGCTAGCCAGAAATATAAAATAGGGCGTCCAAATTTTTTTATTTTATTTGGGTCCTGGTGGGCATATCTTTTCTGTCGGACTGCTTGTGAAGTTGCCGACATTTTAACTCTTTAATAGCCACATTAATTATCATTGACATTCATTGCATTGACTCAGCCAATTTAGTTTTCTATCGACACAATTTTTGTGATGTTTGGCATTCCTACCAAAACATAATGCCGCAAGGAGGAGCGCATAGCTGGAGCCGGGGCTTATGATTGACAAAATGTTGCGGTATTCTCAAGTCGATGTCTTGAAAACTGCCACATGAAAATATTACATTAAATTAAACTGAGGGAAGATGTACCTTGCACGATTTTTTTTTTTTTTTTTTTTTTTTTTATTTTTTTATTTTTGTAGCATTTTTCACGGTTGAAAATTGGCAAAACAATGTAAAAACAGCGGTAA
Organism: Hermodice carunculata; assembly: GCA_964020975.1. Taxonomy (NCBI): domain Eukaryota; kingdom Metazoa; phylum Annelida; class Polychaeta; order Eunicida; family Amphinomidae; genus Hermodice; species Hermodice carunculata. The sequence continues at coordinate 294,681 of CAXHWN010000862.1, read as the reverse complement.
AATTGCACTCGTTTCTGCCCTCCGTAGGGCTGGATCACTTCCGGTACACACCGCATGTCTGGTTTCATTTGAAGGTTCAGAACTTCGTCTACATGGGTAAAATGCTTCCTGATGGGCTAAATGTGACGGCCATGCAGTTAATTTTTGCCAATCATCACTGTGTCAGTGGTTAAAATTGTTATTCAGACGATCGTTTCTAGTGGCTGATGGTGATGTAGTCAGATCGTCATATGACCTATTTCAATAATTAACACCGAAGATTACAAATGTGGACCAATAGGTGCACGGCGGTCGATCAGACCATGCACTTTCCCCTAGGTCTCAACAACATGCCGTTAGTAAAAGCATGGGTGCCGGGCACAATAAAAGCGGCAAATCTGGCTCTTTTGATGCTGTCAAAATGTAAAAACTTTGATATTTTCCTAGGATTAGGACTCAGATAGTTTTTCTGAAGCTTTTTGTTACTATGGCATCACATACGAAAGGATATTCATTGTACCTTTGGTACCAATGGAGGCAACGTACGTCGTTTGCTCGGACTCCATTGGTCTTGCCTTCATTTAAACTAATTACCGCTTATTGTAAATAACTTGTAAAATAAGCCAAATAGTAAGATTTTGATGCTGTGCAAATCAATCACACGTGGTAAAAGTAATTTCAAACTTATTACTTCAAAATAAATATGTGCAATTGTAGAGATGTGTAGAGCACCACAAATAGCGAGACTAGCATTGGTGCACCACAAAGGGTCAGCACTGCGACTACTGGCAGTTGACGTCCTCTTTCTCGATGTGAGACAACATGACTGTGTATGCAAAACTTGTCATTTTTATGCAATCACAACGCAAAATTTAGACAATTTGGTCAGATTAAGAAGCAAAAAGATCCTGCCTACCAAACTAGCTATTACTGGCAAATGATAACTATAGGACGGCTTCAGTGGCACCTTTCCCCCCCCCCCCCCCTTTTTTTTTTTTTTTTTTTGGCCATCCACTTTGGCGATCTCCCGTCCAAATGACGCCTGATTGCTCGCCGTATTCCTAGCTAACAGCTCAAGGCATTAATTGAAGCTTTTTCGGTGATTTTTTTTAAATATTTACAAAAAAAAAAAAAAAAAAAAATGGCGCGGCACAAAAATTTATAATAAAAAATAAAAACATGCGCTCCCTGATGATAAACCTGGATATTTTTTATGTGGCCTAAGGAGGCAAGGCCCTCTACCTTTACCCTTACTTTCTTTAAACTGAAAATTATGAATACTCTAAGCTCTCCTAATTTTCAAACATTGGGCTGATTTATAGCAACTTTTTGTACTTTCTGGTCCTTCATCAAGCCCAACATAACCCGAACTATACTTTTTTCAACTATATAAACACATTAACAGAGCTTCTCATACTTTTTATTCTGTTTGAGTGTAACAAGAATTGATACTGACCCAAATCCTCTGACATGTAGCGCTGCCTCTGAACATTCAGATTAAATTATCGTCTGCTATGATTGTGCCCTCAAGTTGTCGTTATTTGCTTTACTTAAGAGAGCTTAAGCTCATCATCATCATCATCATCATCCTCATAATCAGTCCTAATATAATTCTGTACATTGTAACCATTTTGTTAATTTTGCAATTTCGACTGATGCTAAAATATAGGTTTATATGGGCTTAAACCCTACTATTTAGTTTGGCCAGGAACTTGTCACAACGTTGAACGCTTTTGGGTACAAAGACACTTAATTATAATCCAATGCTCTAGACTGATCTGTAATTTGAGCTTATTATGCAATGACAAAACATAAAAATAAAAAAACAAACAAACCCACACCCAACCAAGACTAAGAGTCTGTTCAAACAATGTTGGCCAACATTATAAATAATTGTTGGCATATGCCTATTAGCAAAAATAGTGATGTATAGTAGTTGTTTTTCATGACCCCGGAGTGGTTCCATTAATAAAAATTATATCAAAATTGGTTTAATGTTGCATTATATTCCCTGAGGGCCTAGATTTTAAATCTAAATTGATATGTAGTTGGTAAAATGATGTGGTGCAGTTGGTAGGCCTAGGCGCAAAGTAAATTGTGTGTATGTATGATACAGCTAATGACAGTCCAATTTTGGTAATTGAGGCATATTGTGAAGTCAAAACTAGGCTATAGACTTAAAGTTATAGCTCTACCAGCAATTTTCGACCCGTGAAACACAGAACATGTCAACAAGCTACCCATAATGGTGGGCACTAACTTTGATAATGGTTGGCAACAACTTGTTCAGACATTTTCATTTTCAATGCAAATCTACATGAGGGAAAAGATCAGATTTACAGACTTATTGAACGGTTATTACAATTTGTGCGCTGCCCGTTTTGTAATTAGATGCTTGCATTGACACTATCTTGTAATATTATTGAGCACATTAAATGTAAGACAATTCATCACACTGAATATATCAACAGCTTGTTCATAAATCTTTCCCTCCTCTGATATCAGAACCCACAAAGCTTTCATAGATCATATCCAGACAATCTTATATCGTTATCTTGGTTATTCTTAATGTGTTCTGATCTATAATTGATCCAAATTCGTTCAAAAATACTTCCTCTGTGGGCACATAGATAAAAGAACTCGGGCAGGAACATGCATAACCGAAAGATATATATTTACTGAAGGAAATATAATACTCAATTGACTGAGTGTGCGTTCTAGCACCCTATTAAGTTAAGGAAAAGTACAATTTTGATGCATATAATTCAGCTTCCTAAGCTCAATGATCTGGGTTATTCTTTTGTGATTAAAATGGGATACTTGTTTCACCGGGTATTTTGTAGGCCTACCATCTGTAGGTATAAAGAGCATTGTTACTTTGGATATCGGCAATAAAATGAACAATCGCAATTGTTTTTTCAAGTCAGATAAATGTTCAGAATCAGTAGCTCTGGACACTATGGTATTTGGGAACAAGGAGATGGAATACAACTAGGCTCAGCAAATAAAAAAAAAACTAAACTGATAAATGTTTAATTATGAATACGGTAATAAATGAAATGCTTCAATTAGAATTATAAACATGAATCAGCTATTTTTCCTTGCAAATATCTTAATGAAATTTCATAATGAAAAAACATGCGATTTTAAAGTAATCACATACGTATTCAGGGCACTCCATTCACATGTTATGTTGGCCGGGACAAGTAAATATCGGTGGAGGATAATACATTTTGTTTAGATAAGAACATGCTAAAGATTGAACACTTGGCCCTGAACATGTAAATACACTTCCAAATTCTTGAAATATTTTTTTGAAACCGAGAACAATGCCTGAGCATAGAGAACTTTCTCTTTACTCTGAAAATAGGTCAGGGAGTGCAAAAATACTTGAAATGAAAATATACTGATTACATAATCATGTCATATCTGTTATTCACTTGGACAATATGTTTAATCATGTGGTACATGTATATCATATTCATTGTACCACTGATATGTGTAACTCGTGTAGGCGCACAGTGTTCTTCTTGAGGCAGACAAGAATGCATATGGGATCCTTGTCACTGCATATAATACATGCCCATTGTTTATTTTCAGTGATCCTGCTTGTCTTGTTTTCTCTGGACAAATGCTCCTTAATGCAGCAAAGTTTTGAATTTTTCAATCTTTGTAAACCTCAGTATCTCACAACATCTTGGGCGACTTCAGGCCCACTTTGCTGATTGAATTTATGGCCCTAAATACCTCTAGTGGCACATCACGAGGCACTGCCACTTGAGACGGATGTCTGCATGTACATATAGGACGTTGCATGCTGCCTTGGGTGCAGTTGACCCAATTTCTTACTTGCTTGATCTCCATGGATTTGAAAATTAAACACATCCAATCAAAGTCATTCAATACGGTTCATGACTTTTTTCTTAATATGAATGAACCAAGTAATGTACATCTAATTTTCAATGGATTTGAATGTATGTTGAATCACTTTGCTGTAAGTATCTGTAATCAATTTGGATAAAAAGTAATTGGCAACTTGATACGGCACACATTACTCACGTATCTCTGTGCATCACGTACAATATTACCATCCGGTGTAAATAAAGCTCTGGTTATCATTCATGTTCATTGGGTTGGTATGGGAGCATGAGCTTTGGCATTTCAGAGCAAGCTGGCTCAAAATGAGGCGAAAATCAACACATGACGCTTTTTCTTTGTATAACCAATTAAATGTGAGTACCCACAAGTTCCTAATTATAAATTCGTAAATATCCAGGGGCGGATCCAGGATTTTTCCAGGGGGAGGGGGTGCTAAACTTGAGAAATGAGGCAGGGGGGCCAGGGGGCCGCCCAGGCCCCCGGCGGGTCCATGGTAGAGCCCTGGTTGGGAGTTCAGGGGGGGGGGCTCCGCCCCCCCCCCCCAAGCTCCAGAGTTTTGAAGATTCTTGAAGGGCACAAACAGCTTTTGTTATCACTAAAATAGCAGATGTGGTGTATGGTTAATACTTTCATTTGATATGATATTGACCCACAATCAAACTCTGATAACCAATACTGTCGGTTTTATTTCCTGAAACTTCTGTTGTTGAATTGTCATTAATATTGGAATATATTAAAGCTTATAGAGAAGATATTCATGCACATATATAAAGCACAATAGTTCATTTGAAATGCAAGTGAAAATGTGATTTATTGGAATGTATCACAATAGAGACCCATGGTAGTTGTCATGTTTGATTCAGTTCTTGGAACACAGTACATCACTTTCCCGCCTAATAAAAAAAACATCAAATTTTCAAATCTCCATATGCATAACAGGAAACATAGGGCCTCCCTTTCCCCACCCCAACCCCACCCCCGGACAGGTGGGCATAGAAAATATACTAGTAACTAATCTGTAAACTATTCTACTGAACAGACAAACAAAACCCTCTGTGCACATTTTCGTATGCTTTTTTAAATTCCTGTTAAGTTTCATAAATGCAAATCAAATAGTTTTGGAGATATACGATTATGACACAAGGTTCTTCACTGAAAATAAAATGAATAACACTAAACAGTGTGTTTGATCTTCCATAAAAAAAAAAAAATGGGTAACTTTATTATGCGTGACTGTAGCAAGAGAACTGGCCAGCAGGCTGGACTTTTTTTTCGAAAGTTTGCGTGTTTTGCATCTTGTCAAGTTTCAAACCGGAAAAGAGCTTCGCGGGAATCTGTGACCGCGCAATGCATCATGGGAGGCTTTGACGCCAAGCCGGCTGTGGTCGGAGGGAAGCGCGTTGCGATGAGTGTTAGCAGTGATATCAACAGGCCGACTGCAGTGGAGAAGAGTCCTGTGAACCTTTACCCCCCTTTACTATACCCGCACCCCCCCCGCCAACCACCAAACATTGTCTGACCACTGGTATTAATAAAAAAAAAATATTTTATATATTCATTCCTTTTAAGGGAAGGGGGTGCGGGCGCACCTCACGCACCCCCCCCCCCTTTTCTGGATCCGCGCCAGATATCACCCTCTAAATGGTTACTAGGCATTCAGTTCCTGTACAGCCAATCAGAGAACAGGATTTTCACACACCCCTAATTATAAATTCATAAATATCAACCTGAAAATGGATGCCACAAGGTTGATATAGAAATTTATAATTAGGGTGTCTGTGAGAATCCTGTTCTCTAATTGGCCGTATACAGGAACTGAATGCCTAGTATTTACTAGTAGTAACCTGGGGTCTCAGGATTATGAGCCTGGTTGTATTTTGTTCAAATTTAAAAGTTTTGGACGATATCTGGGTGAGAATGGCTACCCTGAGGATCTGCATTCTTTAGGCCTATTATTCACAACGAATGGAAATATAAAGTTTATCACATGATTGTAGCTGTATCACCCCTGTATCCGCCCCTCGCATCGTATATCGTCACTCGACTTTCGGTCTCGTTATGATACGCGTGCTAGGGGGCTGAAACAGGTGATGATACAGCTACAACCATGTGATAACCTATAAATATCACGCATTCTTGCTGAAATGAACACGTTGTTCATGTCAATCGGCCCAGTATCAAAATACCAACCAAAGACTACGTTCTAAATTAAATAAAAATGCATATTTATAACATAAAACATTTACATAAAATCGGTATATTCTGGTATCTGTCAAGACATTAATCTGTTCTCTGAGTTGCTAAACTTCCCATGACATTGTTGATAGGCTATACTAAAAAACTGTTTAATCAGACTAAAAGTCAATACTTGGGTTCTCACAAGACCTTGCGCATTAAGATGCTGCATATAGATGTTCAAGAGTCTCAATTTGCCTAAAATGACTTCTAAATTGTGCCTAAAATGAGTTCTCAATTTTTGCCTGAAATGACACAGAGGTTTTTTTTCATATTTTACTAAACTGCATTTTCACATCATAAGCTTCTTTAACATTACTGATTAAGATGCACCATTCGTTTATGTCGCAATTCATGCTTCAGTTGAGATTTGCCTCAGGCCTAATATGGCTTGCTACTGCAGTGTGTCCAAGTGTTGATTTTATGATCAAAGCTGAGGCCTTTTAATATTACTGCCTGGGTCATTTTATTTCTGAAATCCTCGGTTACGGATCAGTTGAAAATAACACCACGACATTGGTAGTAGGGGAAGGCTGCTGGGATTGGACCACTGCCTCGATTGGACCACTTCTCTCCTGAAGCCCTTTTGTGTCGAGAAGTCTGATTGACTATTGTAACTACTTCCTTTGAAACTTTCCAGAACGCCATGAAAAGTGTGGGTACCAGTCTCCTCATTTTGCTGTATTTATGCAGATTAATGAAACTGTCAAGTCAGATCTAACTTTAGGGTGGCACATTATTGGGTGTAAAATCAAGTTAACAACTCGTTTTGAAACAGAATGTTAGTTGTATCGTAGGAATAAAGGTTCACTTCAGAATGCCTAAAAATAGTTTCAGAAAAACATTCGGGGTCAAAGTCAATATTAATTTATTCAAAGTAGTGTCCAGTTGCCTCGATTGGAACCTAAAAACTTCCTTGATTGGACCGTTTGTGCCTTGGTTGTCCAATCGAGGAAATGGTGGTCCAATTCAGGGTACATGTTATTTTTGGTCTAAAAGTGGACATATGGGCCAAATTTTAAAAATCATAATTGAAGTTTTAATATTATCTCACAATATTAAGCTCAGAATATAAGAATTCAATCTATTTTTACATTGATGGGTCGGCGGTCCATTTGTGGAAACCATGTGGTCCAATCGAAAACGAGGTATCCTCGATTGGGACACTTTCATCAAATCTTATTGTTTGTCTTAATTAAATTATTCTTTACATAAACTGGTCTTTGGTAGTACCATAGTAATCTGCTTATGGATGCCAATTTATTTCATACTTCAAACAGCGAAAAAGTTTCTTTGTTTTCCTGTAGCAGGCTGATGAAGTTGGGGGGTCCAATCCCGGGGACCTTCCCCTACGTGTATATTTCTACACGGACATATTTTGAACATTATTTTTTTAAGCATAATACCATATCGAACTTAATTTCTGCCAAATAATGGGCACAAATACGAGATCAGTCCTACTGCTATAGTACTAGGCCTGTTGTTAGTATTGACTGTTCCATGTTCGTTTAACTTTACCCCGTGAGAACCCAAGAAAATGGTGAAGATAAAGTATATAAATTTAAAAGTTAACATAGCCTAAGCCCCCACATTAAATGAAACAATCAATCAGCTGAATTCCAACTAAAAAAGAAGAATTCACAAACTTGACAAAGTTTGTCATTTTTTCTATCCTCTTTTAGGCCTACCTGCACGAGACCGAATCTTTGCCTATGCGTCTGGCTATACAGGGTTGTGGTCCAGTCTAGTGGGGTCTATAGGCCTAGTATAGTAGGCCTAACTTAGCCCTAAGTCGACTGCACGACTTTGAGCTTGAAACTCGGAGAAAATAGGCTGCATGTTTTCTGTTGCCAGGGGGTTTCCTTCACCAAGATACAACAAGTACGAATTGAATCCAGACCTAATCCCATTCGCAAACGTAGGCCTATATGAACATTCTTCATCCGCCGTCCCCAATAGAACGCATTGTCCCCGAGCCAGTCGATTTCCCACGGACATGCTTGTTGCCGTGCGCATAGCGTACCGAGCAGGGTCAAGGTGGCTTGTCTTTAATTAGGACGTAGCTACCGTACCGGGTCCGGTTTGGCCCTGAACGCGACTATAGGACCGGACCCGGCATTATAGACAATACGTAGAGGACTGCCTATATCGCCGGGCCCGACACTGGCGCCAGTGCAGAGAGGACTGTTTATAAATATTGGCAGACCCGGCTGCGTTCAGCAATGTATCTAGGGAGCCGGGCTCAACACTCTAGTCAACCCAGCGAGCATCGTCTAGAGAGCAGGGCCCGGCTGCATTATGATCATGAAGCCCAAAAGTGAAACGTGACGAAAACAAGACGGCTGTGTGAAAGAGCCCCTGCTCAGCTGACCTAGAATAGAGATTCATCACACTTGTGGTTCTCTGAACTTGAGATAGGACAACATAGGTAGACACTTGTCAAAGGTAGATCCCTACCAAATTTGACACAAAGCTGGCCAAAATCATTTGAGCTATAACCATTACAAGAAATCCCCATGTTAAACTTTCATATTAAAACTTTTTTAAGATTCCCCTCCCCCCTCCAAAAATTCATATAAAATACCAAAAGTCACTGGTTTTAGAGAAGAATTTTTTTATGACTTGCCCCCCCCCCCTCAAACAAATGTCATATAAAAAAAACCCCAAATCACCGGAGCAGGGCCATTTAAAAGACCTCGTAGAGACTCACCCAAGATACACATAAGTTGCCACCAAGTTTGGAGTCAAGCTGGATGACGGTTTTGGAGAAGGAGTCGAAAATGTATATTAGCATTAAAAGGCCCATTGACTGACATAGTAATCAGTAACAAAGGTGCATTTACTGATATGTACCCGAAATGAGAAAAATCTTTAAAAATAAGAAATTATAAATAAAATACTAGATTCCTGTCCCTTGTAAAAAGACCTTTCATTCAAGTACCAGTAGGCCCTATGCCTAAAATTCCAGAGACTATAAGTATAATGGTCCAGGTCAACAGTCTAACCCTGCGCACCACAGGTGTATTGCGTGCAAAGCGTGCGGAGGAAAGCTGTTGCCGGCTCAGTCCCAAAACTTTGCAGTGAAAGGAGTAGGCCTAATGTAAATTTATATAGGCTACCTAACAGGAGTGTTATCGGTTTTTTCATGACATTAACATTATAATTATGAATAGAACTGACACGGAATTTATGATTTTGAATCAAGCATTGATATTGTTTTATTTCTGGAAGTCTTCTGCTTGTTGGACATTTTGCATATTAAATATACGGAGTATAGGCGTGAAGAAAATTAAGCTTTTCACCACAGATGAAACATGGTGGAAATATACAACCAAAAAAAAAAAAAAATCCCGGAAAATTGGAAGACTTATGGGCAGATATATTGTTTTCCATGTAGTAAAAAGAGAACGCAGAATGCGTGACTAAGAACATACATATGTACATAGCCTACATACATACAAGCTATATTTACCCTCGGTCTATAGTAAGCCTATGATTTGTTTATTTGGTAGAACCAAAATAAAATCGAATTAAAATTGTCAAAATGGACAGCCATGGACGTGAAGGGCCTTCCTGGCATAAGTTGTCCATGGGACAGCACATGTCTCTCGAGTCGGGCGAAACTAAAATAATGACAGTACAGACCTCTAGCGGGAGAAAATGTAGGCCTAATTAATTGTCCTGAGGTGACCAATTTAATCTCGCGTGAGTCTGTGCCCGAGGTGACTGGTTGATCGTTTTATACCTATCTGCAGATAATATGAGTTCATCTTGCTCTTTTTCAAGCCTGGTGATACCGTGACGGCGGTCGACTGTGACTAATCGTTATGTTCCTTTTGGCAGGCTGAGTTTCATCATGTCCATGGACCTATCATCATTCGTTTATAGCTTCATGGACCATGGTTTCGTTTTATTTTACATGTATACCGTAACGGTGGTCGACTGTAATCGGCTTATTTTTATTGTTATGTTCCTTTCGGCAAGCTGAGCTTCAATTCCCTTTACTTTGACCTGAGGCTCATCGATTTTCTATATTTGTACACCTAATAGCAAGCTCACCTCGGATTTAACTGAGCACTTCGTGGGGTAATAGCCTATCGGCCTATGTATGATTTTCTTGGGGAAGAGTGCAACGCTTTGATGACTCAGGATCTGAGTAAAATCGCCAGCAGCATCACCATCGCAGTAAGATTTAGCAATAATATAAGCGGACTCCGAGGCGTCCGAATACCGCGTGATTCTCCCTCTGGTGTACGCTTATCTATACTCCGATATTATACAATAATAAAACTACATGTTGGCCTACTTGAGGGCTGAAACAATTTAATTTGGCCGAAGAAAGCAAAAAGCAACACTGGCACACACGGCACAATTCTGTGTTCCAACCCTGCCCATAGATGCAACCGATCCCCTTTTAAATCCATACTTGGGTCCCGCGGAGATTAATTCTTACACGTTTCCCATACTAGATTATCTACTATTACCAGCTTTTTACTTAGCACATATGGTCTTTGTGGCGGATATTTTAAACTACAATATAGCCTAGGCCTACAAGTCTGCAGGATCCTTTGCCCGCAAGCCAGACGGTCCTGAAGTAAAACCATGGACGTATTGTGACCCTTTTATACGTTCAAGGCAGAAACGGCAGTCTTAAAGACGTCACAATCTGACAGAGAGATATTCAATTAGCAACCATGCATATAGACCAGGAAAAAAATGTGGGTATTTTTGCTCGTTTTTCAATAGTTAACGACGCACCTTACAATGACGTCACTACAAATCCAGAGAATAGGACGTGGAATTTGGGGGAACAACTGTTTGGCTCATCATCAAATAACACGGTTGCCCCAAACAACTGGTCACAAAATGCAGCACTATGTAAATTAAAGCGCAACATAGCAGTTAAAAGCAGCGCATACTTTTCAGAAGCATTGCACACTATTTTACACGTCAGCTGATTAGCCATTACTTGGGGGGGGGGGGGAGGGGGGCATTAGGGGAAGGTCGCCGGGATTGGACCCCCTAACTTCATCAGCCTGCTACAGGAAAAAAAACAAACTTTTTCGCGTGTTGAAGTATGAAATAAATCGGCATCCATAAGCAGATGACTATGGTACTACCAAAGACCAGTTTATGTAAAGAATGATTTAATTACGAGAAAAAATAAGATTTGATGAAAGTGTCCCAATCGAGGATACCTCGTTTTCGATTGGACCACATGGTTTCCACAAATGGACCGCCGACCCATCAATGTAAAAATGAATTGATTTCTTATATTCTGAGCTTAATATTGTGAGATAATATTAAAACTTCAATTATGATTTTTTAAATTTGGCCCATATGTCCACTTTTAGACCAAAAATAACATGTACCCTGAATTGGACCACCAAGGCACAAACTGTCCAATCAAGGAAGTTTTTTGGTTCCAATCGAGGCAACTGGACACTACTTTGAATAAATTAATATTGACCTTGACCCCGAATGTTTTTCTGAAACTATGTTTAAGCATTCTGAAGTGAACCTTTATTCCTACGATACAACTAACATTCTGTTTCAAAACGAGTTGTCAACTTGATTTTACACCCAATAATGTGCCACCCTAAAAATAGATCAGACTTGACAGTTTCATTCATCTGCATAAATTTACAGCAAAATGAGGAGACTGGTAGCCACACTTTTCATGGCGTTCTGGAAAGTTTCAAAGGAAGTAGTTACAATAGCCAATCAGACTTCTCGACACAAAGGGGCTTCAGGAGAGAAGTGGTCCAATCGAGGCAGTGGTCCAATCCCAGCAACCTTCCCCTACCTGGAACCAACAATGAAAGAGGGTGGGTAAGGGGTTTCCCGTACTGGCGTACTGTGGCTTTTTATTTACCGTACTGGCGTACTGGAAGCCCTCCTATTTTACGTACTTCGTACTATTCGAAATTATGAAAGATTTTTCTTTTCCGTACTATGTACTCTAAAAAAAAATAATTACCTGCACCAGCGTGCTGAAACTCCCCCCCCCCTTACCCCCTTCATCAAATGCATTCAGCATTTCACATGCTTAAAATACTAGAATGAGTATATAGGTTGAAAAGCAGCATGAAACTGCAGTTCAAATAGTAGTCTAAATAAGCCTACTTCTTTGGCCCTCGGGCATCTTCCATAGCAATGACAATGTATCCGTTGGCTCTCTACAGTTTAGCACAAACTAGGTCATATAATCAGCCGTGGGCCATACTATTATAAAAGTTAAAATTGCAGGTATTCATAAGTAACTGTGGTCATGCAGTGCTCCCTATCCTGCAACAAGAAACTTATGAGGAAGGACGGCACATTCGTATATCTAGCGGAATAAAACATGTTTTGCAATATAAAATAGTAATCTGAAAAAGCAAAATTGTTTCACGTGGTTCGAAACACTGTGAATGCTTAATTCCGCTGAGAGGTGTCCGATGCTGCCTACTGTAAACTCACTTCACTTTGCTGTCTTTAGCGCCCAAAGCGCTCCGAGGAAAGCTGTTGACTCTCTGAAAAATGTGGCACTGATCAAAAAGAATTGAAACCATAGGAAGCTTGGTCACCAAAAGAATTAATAATATATTGACTTAGCATTTAAACTACAAAGCGAGGTGGTTTCATAGTATTAACATATTTTTATATAGCATGGATTACCAGATTTACATATGATGTGCTAATCTATTGGCTTTGCAAAATAGTACATATAGAAGTAAACGAAAACACTAGGATACTAATACATGAATCTATACGTTTTAGTAATGTATAAGTTTGCACAAACATAAATATATTATTATTCATGGCATCATTAGGCTGATCGATTAACCAACATAATGAAATGCCAGTTAAGTGTTCACGAGCAAGATGCAGAGATTTTAAGTGTGGGGTACTGGTGCTATTAGATCTCTGGTGCCAGTGAGCAAAGTAGCTCCAGGTATGAAGCAGGGGACGGTATGAGAAAGTGACAGATGCGTTCTTCATGATCGATGTATTTGCAAAAGGGGAATAGAGCTGCGTTGATCTGGATTAAGTGTCGATTTAAAGGGGTATAGATCAGCGCAGCCGAGTCTGACATATATTAGCGAAATGGCTACCGTAAGACTAGAAGGGTGGTGCTTTATCGTTTGGTAGGAGGGTTCAATTCAGATACAATTTAAGCTCACATATTGGCTTACCACACCATTTCACACGATAAGGGGTAATTTGTCTGTCAATGCACAAAAAACAAAACCATACAATACAATATGTAAATACAATACACACAAAAAACACAATACAATGCTCGTAACTGTAATAAACCACACAACATTTCTCAGCGCAAAGTCAAGTGTAACACGTGATTACCGCCCTGCGTCGCATGGTGGTCATCATCTTGACTTTGTCAGCTTCAAATGCATTTGAGAAGCCGATGTTAGAATTTCCAACAAGTGGACTGTGACAGTCCTGTACGTAACTCAGCTGGCCTACTAGTAATTACATGCACAGACTGGAGTGGTCCTGTGAACTACTTCAGAATGATATCAAAGTAAGTTTTTTTAAGACCATCACCTCTCTTGATATCAAGGGCCTATACCCTTATGGATTTTTCCAAAGGTTGATAATTGGCTAAAAATCAGAAAACGACAGCATCACTATGCAGTGAACAAATTCTGTGGCTATCATGCAGTTGACGGTTTTGGAGAAGGAAAAATATGAATTTCCGTTGTAATCCCCATGGACTTACATGGGTCATCAACAAGCATGTAAAGGTACTGAACTAAAAAAAAATCGCTGAAAATCAGGGAACCATAGTATTACCATCTAGGGACTCTTATTTTATTTAACCGTCCCACAAGCTACATTTCCACCAAGAGTTGCGACAATTTGAGTGACAGTTTTGGAGAAGGAACTTAAAAATACGCCAAAACTCAATAAAAATTAAAAAAGACAAAATCTCAGCCCCACCTTTTGAACAAATTCAGGTCTGGATGTCCCCAAAAGTGTCCCCATGCAATTCAAAGCAATTGGTTGAGCGTTTTGGAGACATTTTGTTTTTAAGATATTTGCCAAAACATATCCCCCAATTACGAACAAAAATGCGAAAGTCGTTGGAGTGTGACCATTTGAACAAACTGGATAGAGATTCACCTACGGTACATCCCCACCAAGTTTGAAGTGAAACTTTTTGAGGAAACCCAAAATGTGTATTTCCGTTGCAATCCCCGTCAATTTACATAGCTATCGGTAGGAATGCATGCATTAACCGACAGATGTCCGAACTGAAAATATCGTTAAAACTCGGGACTCCAGAGTATCACCACCCAAAACAACTTGTTTACGCCTTCCACAAGGTACATATCCACCAAATTTCAGAGCAATCTGAGTGACAGTTTTAAAGAAAAATTCGAAAATAGCTTAAAGGACTTAAATTTGTACCACCACCACCACCACCACCACCACCCCCCAAACGGGGGGGGGGGGGGGGAATCGCAGCGCCACCTCTGGCACAATTTAAGATCTGGAGGTCCACAGACTGGCCCCTAGGCAATTCCGAAGCAAATGGCTGAGCAGTTTCGGACCGGATAAATAAATAAATAAATGAATAAATAAATTTATTTATTTATTTATTTATTTATTTATTTATTTATTTATTTATTTATTTATTTATTTATTTATTTATTTATTTATTTATTTATTTATTTATTTACTTACTTACTTACTTACTTATTTATTTATTTATTTATTTATTTATTTATTTATTTATTTATTGGCATCAATTGGTGTAATACTTCAAATACGTTGTGCAATTTTCACATGGATAATAATTAGACACACATCGCTTTTCATACATTGATTGACATTCATATAAAAATTTCACGGCTATACCTGAAATACTTTATGAGCTACACATGGCAACAGTTTGACAAGAATCAATACTCCTTTTCCTGCAATTGTCCTTTTCTCTAAGGTAATTAATGATATCAACAAAGGACAATTAAGCCAAGAGGTAAACAAAACTCATGGGGCAGATCTTCACATATTGATTAATATTCCTATCTTCTAAGTTTCATGCCTGTACCTTGAACATTTTGTGAAATACACATGGCACAAGTTTGGCATGAGCCAACTTTTCACTGAATTAGCATTTTCACAAAGTTAATTAACGAAGAATGAACAGAGATGAAATAACCCAAAAGACAAAAAAATTAAAAAATTAAAAAAAATAATAAACAGGTGCACATATATTGATTAAATATACTATTAGGTTCCATAGCTGTATACAAAAAAAAACTTCTTCAGATATGCTCGACACAAATCTGACAAGCCCAACGTCGAATCAACATTTTCATTAATTATAAATTAATGTGGTATAATGAATCTTAGAGGCGAACGAAACCCCAGGTGCACATCTTTATATGTTGATTTATGTTCCCACCAAGTTTCAAAGGTGTATTACAATGACATTAAGATCACGGTTCATAGACTCAGACTCAGACTCAGATGACATTTATTTGACACATCAATAACAAAACATACATGAGGAATACAATTTTCAAAATTTATATCACAGCAGTTACCATTATTTAGTAAAATTACAACAAGTAATGTGTCAGGATGACTCCTGCTAAGGAAATAAGTTTCCGCTATCACAGGAGCCACCTTTGAGAGATAATAACTGATTAAGTAAACTCACTCAAAATTTAGTAAACATAGTCAACGCATACATAAAACATAATCGATTTAAGAGTTACAAACATAGCAGTTGGGTATGGTACATACATTTGAGTATAGATTTACATAGTAATTTTTTATATATCCTGAAAACCCAGTTTTCTAGTGATCACGTCGCGATCAGAATAGTTGGGTATGGTACATACATTTGAGTATAGATTTACATAGTAATTTTTTATATATCCTGAAAACCCAGTTTTCTAGTGATCACGTCGCGATCAGAATAGTTGGGTATGGTACATACATTTGAGTATAGATTTACATAGTAATTTTTTATATATCATAGAGCTGCCCCGAGACAGCGGGGGTATGGGCTACTGGGAGTACTGCGTTGTCGTCAGTAAAATACTGATGCCACAGGAAATGTCATCCTCTAAGTCATTGACAAAAGCCGAGAAGAGTTAGGGGCCCTTGGGGTACTCCTCCTTCTACACGGGGCTTTAATGTGTGTGTGTGTTACTTTAAACGAAATAATAATTTTACCATACGATATTTCTGATCGCGACGTGATCACTAGAAAAAGCCACCTCTGCCCGTAATGCCATGGCAGATATTCATGCTAGTGAGGTATAAAATGATGCATATATATATATATATATATATATATATATATATATATATATATATATATATATATATATATATATATATATATATATCTCCACCTCTGCCCGTAATGCCATGGCAGATATTCATGCTAGTGAGGTATAAAATGATGCATATATATATATATATATATATATATATATATATATATATATATATCTCCACCTCTGCCCGTAATGCCATGGCAGATATTCATGCTAGTGAGGTATAAAATGATGCAAATATATATATATATATATATATATATATATATATATATATATATATATATATATATATATATATATATATATATGTATGTATATGTATATGTAAAAAGCTTCTCTAGTGTGCCATAGCCACGTTGTGTTTTTACAAGTGGCTCATGACATAAAAAAGACTGAGCTCGCTTATCATACACTAGTACCAAGGGCCGACTCGCATTGTCTAGGATCGAGCAAAAACGCCCTTTTTATCACGCATTTAAGGAAAAGACTCGCCCCGTGCGTCTGTTAAACAACCCTATAGGCTATCCCAGCTTATTTTAGGGCATCCTGTCAACATTTGTCGCAGTTGCTACTTTTAATCGAATAAAACGTTTTAAATTCAAAGTGCTACACGGACATTTCCGCACAGATCCATATGCAAAGGCAGTGTGCTTACTGGACCGATGAAGTCAGTGGGGGCCACATACACAACGCCGGGCATGACAAAGCTGATTTATGAAATATGTTAAATTTACCATTATGTTTTAGTGACAGCTGGTGTACTCAGAAACAATAACACAACAGTGTAACAGTGCATAAAACTGATGGTCAATCAGTCTACCGAGTCGATTAAATTACTGTGTGGGCGATCGAATTGTTTGATCAAGTCAACCAGGTGGTCGAGTTAAAAAAATCAAAAGTCACTTCCAATTTTTTTCTAATCTGCGTAATGATTGTTATTGATATTCTGTGTTGGGAATAAGAAATATTTACAAGAATAATCCTGTACATTGCCTTTGCTGTATGTTTTCTTTGTTGGACTATCTGACAGCATGAGCGTCATTCATATGACTTTTGAGGTGGCTGATTCAAGGCCGTCTCAAACTCCGGTGTTGGTTATTTACATGCAAGGACGCACATTTAATTGTAGAGAAACCTCACTTCTCGCCGATGGCTTTTTCGATTTTGCGTTAAAAATGAATATTTTCCTTCCTCGATGATTAAAATTAATGATCGGGCCGTTGTTTGTGACAATTTGCATGATGCAACTTTGCAAAAATAGGGTGATTTCACCGTCGTGGTCTCTATCTTTCTTTCATCTACCCGCCATGTTCTTCACATCGTCAGAATGCTGAGAACCTTGTCTATTTTAAGAACAAGCTCTTTGATTGGCTAAAACAAAAGTATTTTAGGGGAAACGCCCCCGCAAGCGAGGAAATATGTACACCGAGATAATATCATACATCGAGATAAACTTAGACTATACATAAAACTGAATACATGTACATACTCATATGCTACACTGAAATGAAACCAATAATTCAAATAAATGAGCACCATCTGAAATTAAACATACAGTGCACAAAACAAAAGTCACCAACCTGACTATTACCAAATTAAAATTTAAAAGAAAGCAAATAAAACCTAACCAAGCCTTGACGCTGAGAGTGTCCCCGTAGAAGCAATGAATATCGATGGATGCGTGCATCGTCAGCCGCACTAGCACAGTGTGCAACCAAAAGCGTACGGTAACAGATGACACGGCCCAAACAATGCCAAAGTGCACGCGCGACACTGTCCCACTGCAGTGAACACAGTATCACACGTAATGTATAAAGGCATGACATGTGAGTATACGCAGAATTTTATATGAAGTCAGTGTGCCTTCATGTTCCGATTCAAACTGCTCAAATATATAAAGTCTGCAGCTTGTGCCGGTCGTTTTTTATGGTTATCACTCTCTGACAACAATATACTCCATATAATAGTTTTATCGTTCATGTGGTGTTGGTTTGTATGATTACACTCTGTGACAGCAACATATTATACTGTTTTATTGTTTATGCCGTGTTGTGTTGTATGATTACATTCTCTGACAAGACTGTACTCGACAGGCTTATCGTTAAGGCTGTGTTGTTTTCTATGATTGCATTCCGAATACGATATATAATCCGAACATTATATTTGTTATACTGCATTTTTCAATAATTGCATTGTGTGATTACACTAATGTAGAGTATACAGTGTATATCGCAAATACCATTTTTGGTATATATATGCTTTGTATGATTACAATATATAGTCCATATATTATGTACTTTATACCGTAATATTATGTATGATGACTACAATATATAGTCTGCAGTTTGCATCGTGTATATCCCGTTTTATATGCATGCTTAAGAGATTACAAAATATATTCTCCTATAGTTGCCCATTTGGAAACAATCGTTCCCAACATATGTGCGGAACGATCTTACGGCCGAAATGAAACAAAAGAGAGAATCCTAATATTGGTTGTTGTTTTACTTGTGAGCCAATCAGATTACGTCAGATGGAAAAGAGTAACTGAAAATTCTTTCTTGAGTGACGTACCTTACCAACGCAACGTTAAAACTGAACAAAATGGAGACGCAACGGCTGCTGCAAACACGCTTAACCGAGTAGGTATTTCACAAAAACATAGGATTTAACGCTCTATGGGAGAAAAAAAATCCACATGGCTGTGTCATGGGGAATTCCATATGTCTATACTTTATCTTGTTTCTATCGTGTTGTTCTGTTTGGATTATAATATAGTCTTCAGTTAACACCGTTTATACTCTTTCCCTGCATGACCGTATCTTACATATAGCGGCATTTTTACATATGAAGAAGCCACAAGCATCTACGTCACAAATTGGTAGATGTATAACAAACTTAACATCCATGTACACTTGAAGAAAAGTTCTCTTTAGCGAAGATTTGTAGAAAAGTGCTAATGCGCTGTTGAAGTCATAGCTGTAAACTGCATTATCGGGACTCGCAGGCAAGTCAGTCAAGCATACGAACTTTAACTTGATGATAAAATCTTTGTGTTGGAGATGTGTTAACCTACTTTCGGGATAAAACTGGTTCACAAAGTTTTAACCTGGCTGCATGGAGATCTTAACTATTTTAGCGCCAAATGCGACTTAAGTCGACATACTTAAAGCGCAATGATCTGAATTTTGACAAGGTTACTAGTAGATTCATGTTCCTTGTAAAAAGACCTGTCATACAACTAGAAGCATCCCTGTAGTTACATAGAATATAATATTCCAGGTCAAGAGCTTTCCTTGGCGCACTTTGGACGCGATGCGCACAAACTGCGTCGAGGAATGCTGTTAAGTCCGTGCAGAATGTGTCACTGAAAGGGTTAAAAGAAGCGCCACTGTATACATCCCACAAAACACTGACACACACGCACACACACATATGTATATACATATATATGTACGTACGTACGTACGTATGTATGTATGTATGTATGTATGTATAGACCGGTTCATACTGAAAATAAAGGTACCGTCCTTAAGCCTAATTGTATTTCGTGTCCCATTTCCAAGCGTATTATAAATTAAGAGTGAATTGATGAAATGTGTTTCGTAAGCTTCAAATGTTGCCTTTATATAAAAAAAAAGTTCAACATACACCTTTAATAACCTAGAGGTACCGCTGGTATACCAAGAAACGGGACTTTTCCACAGATCCGAACTATCTGAAAATGACGCAGTACATGTTGTTATGTGCAAGATAACTACCTTAAGATTGATTTAAGTTTTTTCCCACATGGGGAGTTCTGCTATTTCCCAAGATGACAATATCTCTGGGGAAAAAAAAAAAAAAAAAATCCTCCCAGTAGATGACGTCGGTTTAGCGTATCCGGACCGGCCACAAAATAGTCCACTCTATTGACCAGCATTGAAACCACTACCTGCGCAGTTTTGCTGTGATGCAGAAATGCCCCTCATAGGCAGACTCCCGCCCCGAGGAGGTGGTCTACCGCCCCCGGGAGGTGGTCTACCGCCTCTCGACGTGGACGGAGTACCTGTATAACAACCCAGAACATAAGGTGCATCAGCGGTGATGTGGTACTGGTATTGCCCGTTATACACTCTTCCATTACATTCGTCCAAGTCAGACGAGGTTAATGTGTTACCATTTTCATCCTTGCTTCCATAAATGGGGAAGCCATCCAAAGCCACTCCCAGTATCTCATTGTTACCTCCACTCGCAAGACATCCTGGGTTCTGGTGGTAGTGATAGGCGTTACAAGGGTCTGGGTGACCTTGACACATGTCAAACGTCTCTGCATAATCGCCCTCAACAGCGTTTTGGTTTTCTGCGGTGTACTGGTTGTAGAATGGAACACCGTTGATGGCAAACCCAATCGGACCCCCTGACGTTTGCGTAGTACTAGACGCCACCTGTGGGTCGTTAGGAATCGTGTAGGAGTAACTTTGTTTTTCTATCCTGTTAGGGTTATAATCTGTAGGAAAATCGTCTGTCTGGTGGTCTGGGAAGCCATTGCTCTCTAGTATTATATTGTCCCCATCCAACATCAGTGTGATCACGCCGTCGCTGACACGGGATGTAAAGCTACTTCTCTCGGCACTGGTCAAGCAACAGACAGACGCCGTCAAACACAATGAAATGAAGACGATGATGATTAAGTGAGCCAAATTCATCGCGATTTTTTTTATCAATGTTGAACCTGAAAAATAATATGATTGTGCATGTAGGGCTATATAATACATACATACACACATACATACATACATACATTATGTGTATGTGTGTGTGTGTCTTTCTGTCCAGAACCACTTCCTAGTAGTCATTACCCTAGTCCGCAGTCCGAACTCTTTATTCTCCATAAGTTAACCTGCCACTGTCTAACCTAATAGCATGTACATATGAAGTACCATATATTGCGCACGTTCTTCTGTAGAATTTTGACATAGGCTGTATAGCCCAAATAAATTAAAGGGTCTTCAGCGGTAACTACTCAGAGCATGTTTCGGAGCATATATATATAGGCCGTATAATGTACATATACAGATAAACATATATACAGATGTTAAAACAACAATCATTTAATATACGTACGCGATCAAAGGAACAGCCTCCAAAGTATTTCGCAAACGCAAAGTTGAAACATCGTTAGTGATGTAAGAACTAAAATTGTCTGGGTAAATTCAAACTGGGAAGTAAGGAGGTGAATATTCGTGTGTTAAGCAACTTGGCACATTTACAAGAGGACGGCGGGCCCAACCAGGTCACATTGTACCAGACCTTTATGTAACTCATGTTACCGTTACATGTAAGTGAACAACACACAAACACCGTTCGCTTGAGCTTTCTCTTCCAATCTAAGAATACCCGGACAACGGGGACTTACTCTATCTGTGACCGTTTTTCTTCAACGCCAGTGTAACGTTTGTATATAAAATGCCCTTTTCTGGTGGTTATGGTATTTCATTTCTGTCTTTCAGATGAACAAGCTGCCCTACAGTGCAAGTAATATAAAGGTATAAAGTGCATTTCTAAGAGCCATTTAGCTTAGCTGCCATCTTTTTGGATGGGGTAATTGGTTCATTCATTCTTCCATTTTGTTAAACGCCTTTAACATACATATGACAGTTAAGTATAGAAAAAATAAGAGTTCATAAAATGTGCTAGAATGATGCACCAGGTCAACACGACTTGCTTCCAGTGGGGTATTTTGAATCATATACACATATTTACCCTGGACAACATACACAATTAATCAAAATAACCTTATCATAACATACGAAAGTAATAGTATTATTTTATGTGCAAACATAGCTAGATAACTTTGAAATTCGTCAAAGCGTTCAAAAATATATGTTAGAATATGACAATTTATGTATCTAAGCAGGTCGACACAGGCGACCGCAAAATCCCACTGGACCATAAGAAATGCAGCACACACGATGATACGGAGGATAAATCCATTTTATTATGATTTGTAATCAATGTAACAAAACCAACAAAATGTTATTCGATAGATGATCTGTTTGGCAACCTGACAATATATAATAGTAAGCAATCATTTACCGTTCGTTTTGATGCAACTTAAAAGATTTTAACGTAATCAAATTAATTGTAAAATACACGACGAGCTGATTATAGATGGGAGAAAAAAGTTGCAGAGCAGTAGAGTTTTGGATGACATTATTACATATATTACAAGCTTTGTTACAGGCTCCAAAACATGTTCTGAGTAGTTACCTGCTGAAGACCCTTTGATTTATTCGGGCCTATACAGCTCATGTCAAAATTCTACAGAGGAACGTGTGAAATACGGACAATAGTACTTCCATATGTACATAGGTTCGACAGTAACAGGTTAGCTTATGGCGAGTAAAGACTTCGGGCTGCGGAATAGGGTAATGACTACCACGACGTAGTTCTGGACAAAATGACACAAATAGAATAACTTGTTTTCGTGTGCATAATTGCTGTATATGTACACATTTGTGTATTGTCTTGTTGCTTTTGTTTTTTATTTTTTTATTTTTTTTTGGGGGGAGGGGTCTTTGTTCTTTGTTTTTTTTTTGTTTGTTCCTTATTGCTGTATGTGTACATTTGTCTTTTGTCCTGTTGCTTTTGGTTTTTTTTATTATTTTTTTTTTTTTTTTCGTTTTTTATGTTTTGTTTTGTTGTTTATTTTCTTTGTTTCTTGTTTTTTTTTTTGTTGGTGTTCGTAATTATATATGTGTCTTTTGATGACTAATTACTACGTATACGTATATATTTTAGTGCAGTCTAGTAAAGCTTCATTTCTGTCAATGTCATAGAAAAAGCATAAATACAGTCAGACGTAGGATAATAAACACAAAATACATAATTTTATGAAAACGAATCTACTAAATGATCAGTCGCGGATTCGGTAGGGGAACGCCGGGAACGCACTTATCATGACGAAATATATGCCGTAAGATACCTAATATGGGCTTGTTGAGAAAATATCAAATACTGTTCTGCACAAAATTTATTGTGCAGAATGAAATAATTTCTTTGCCACAAAATATGGCCATGGAACAACTTTATGTTATAAATGGATACTCGCATATTATCGCCACGTATAAATTTTTACGTGTACCTGTAAAAACCTCGCGCTTTTGACGTGGTTGTTTATCAAAGAAATAACTGACCGGAAATTATTTAATGTGTGCTGTTAAGGTAAAATCAACAGCCCTATGCTGTATTTATTGGCAAAGCGATTGAAGCCATTAAAATTTCTTCCCAGTCGAGTTGTAACTGTTTAAGAAATATACGCAAACTGTTACTGTTATACTTGAGCTACCACAAATATACTGCAGGTCAACCATAATAATCTGTTACCTGAAGGGTACTTGGGCAATCATAGCAGAAGCCAAAATATCTGAGACTGATATATAGTCGTACTTGTAACTAAAACTTTACCCACAGTCAACATAGCGTTGAAAACGAGTCTAGGTTTCCATTGAAACTGTAAAAGTGAAAGGTGATGCTATTCAGTTAATACTAACTATATTATCTGTTGGTATATTCCTTTAAATTTGATTTTTTTAAACAGAAAGGGTTAAGCTAGCAGTATGGGAGAGGGAGAGGACGAACGACATATTTTCTGGAATAATTTGATGACGTCACGACCCAGTCCATTTTAATTATGCCTGGGAAAAACCCTATCATTTATAAGAACTTTCTATTTTAGCTCTAAAACGCAGTAGAATGCATCAAATTGCATCACATTTTCAACACTTACTGGGGCAGCATGATAACTGAATATCTTCGTTGTTGGAACATAATCAGCTCATTGCTGTTTTCCTTGGGGCCCAGTCATTAAAATAAAATGAATTGCCGGCATGCAATACGGTCATGATATAAGATTATTTAGAATAATGAATGAGACATATTTTTACAGAGTTTACACTACTGAAAATAAAATGTCTGATTCCCTGTCCGTAAAAAAAATTTCCATGTATTTTATTCCAGGTTGTCGCACCAATATATTCCAACGACTTGCGAATGGTGTCCGTTTACCTTCTGAATAGCAACGTCTAAAGAACAAGTCTCTCTCTGGCGTTATGATTACTCGTATCACTGAAAATGAAAATTGATCTGGTATCGATATTGAGCTGCTAGTGGGGAAAGAAAAGGATAAAATTTATGCCCAGATAATACCTCACCACCCGCACCCCCACGCCCTTGCACCAGGGGTCGCGCCGTCATCATAGTAACTTCAGTTTCATTGTTTTTTATTTAACACCGAACATACAAATAGACCCGTGTCACCAATCCAGTGTCATGGATCGGTAAGTCCAGCTAAAAAGTGCATGTAAACAAAGGAAATGGGCCATATTCCTTCTAAGCTGCCACATGTTAACAACCTTTGAAGTCCCCAAATCGGGCGGCTCTCCCACAAATTGAAAGAATTGACTTGACGAATCCAATAGTCAATACAACGGAAGAAGTGGCATCAGACAATTCTGTACATAGAATACAAAGTAGATGAATGAATGAGCATATACAATGAAGACATGTGGTGGATAACAAATAACGAAACATAGGGGCCTAATTCAGAACTTCCGTGTCTGCATTGCCAGAGGACATATACCTGGTGGAAATATCTAATTATAGGCTACATTTTCTCATTGAAAAATAATATGTAACAGGCGCGCCAGTGGGAGCTCCCGAAGGCAGAAACCAAAAAAAACAAACAAACAAACAAACAAACAAACAAAAACAAAACAAAACAAAACAAAAAAAACAAAAACAAAACAAGCGAAATGCCAACAACAAACTTCATCGGGAACGTTTAAAATGTGGGTAGGCCTATGCGTATTTACGGCAATGAATTGGCTTATTCAATTGAAAAGTCGAGCACACGCAATCCTATGGGACGCGACAGCGGTCGCACTACCCCAGACAAAAACAGGAGAAAAAAAAAAGGAAACTCTGGCTCAATCGAATACTTGATATTGCATATTGGGCATGCGCATTTACAGCAGACGCTACATTTTCCCCGCTGTTGGGCATCCAAACTTCCAACAGACGCCACATTTTACTGCCATTATCAGGATCTTGAAGCAACCATAAATCATGGCGACGCTGAAATAGAAAAGTGAAATATTATTTTGAGAAGCCGGTTTTGACACACCAGACTTGAGTTTTTTTTTACTTTAATGTGAAATAAAACAAAAACACTTTCATATCAGGACACAAGGTTTTATCATAGGGCCCACCTCAACATGAATGGCCTTAGATAGGCCTATATATGTTTAATAGCTTCAGATGAATGATTGCTACCACTAAAAATGATAAAATGTTTGTTCTAACTGAAGATAGCAATAATGTACTCAGGTTGATTTGTATAAATGTTACTTTTGCCCGATGTTAGTAGGCCTAATTAGGATATGTTTCTTGTCTCTTTCACTTGGTTGATTGAAGGAAAAACCATCAAACTTAGTTCATTCCTAGAGAAAGTTTGAGAGCTATCGAAATTAGATGGTACCCACAAGTATTGGGTGTTGTAATTTAAACGGATAAAATAGCTTTAAGATGGAAAACAAATAATCAGAGAATACCTAAATAGTTGAAGTAAGTGAAGTAACGCTGACGCTATCCGATATGGACAGCATGGCACTGTCCAGAGTGGAATGACGCCATTTCGTCTGCTCATGACTAGACCTACTAGTATTTAATTTATTAGCCTACGACCTGAATATGTAATGAATAATGTAATTTCTATTTGTTTGGGTTCCAACCCCTACCAACCATCCCCGTCAGCCCCAACTTCTTCTGAGCGGTAGTGTTGTAGGCCTATACACATCCAGCTTAGTAATAAATCACCTTGTCATTTAATGATGTTTCCGTTTAGAAAAAGATTGTGCAAAGAAACCAGACGAGAATGCCTGTGTCCTGAATATGTATGCCTATAACATAGTGAGTGAATTTGTTGCTAGTCAAGTCGACCCATGAAGTAAATGACAAGATTAGTCCATGCCCGAAGGAGGGCATGGACTAATCTTGTTATTCACAGTTAACTGGTACTGTAACCTAGGAAACACCAAAGTGTGTTCTATTTTGGTACACTCAGATGCTGTCCTCCGATTGACTAAATTTGATGTGCGTTGATATTTCCGACGTATAAATTAATCAAATTTTACGATAATATCCATATTTGGAAACTTATTCCAGGTAACGGGGTCATCGATTCAAATATGGTACTCACTACGGGCCCCAGACTTCGAGCTGCCGACGATAACCGAAAATTGGCATACTTCCTTTTTCGACAGCTGCCGAGCAATGCATTGAAACAAACAAACAGGGATGCTGTTCGCTGATGAACTTTCCCTAAATGGGCCTGATAAATTTGTGACACAAGGTCATTTTTGCCGTCCATTATTAAATTTTGACGGAGAAATATCCCACACCAACTATACTAAAGGAGAAAGACGCATATTGAACAAAACATGTGGACATGAGCCTCAGGAAGAGTCAAATTATTGAATGCGCTGGATATGCATTGTAAAACACTAACAGTGATCTCTGTAGCCCTGTAGGAGGCATATAAAGTTGATCGATGGTCTTCTTCCCACGATCAGCTATTTCACCGAACAAACGCTCCACCCTGCTTTTTTGTCACAATGTTGGTATGGCGATATGATAAAAATGATGCAAAATGCCTACTTCAGCATCTATGGATTTCATGATTTTCCTGTAAATGACTTCATAAAGAAAGGAACAAGTCTCCTTTAAAAATTCGAAATTGTCCTCAATGTGAACATAACTTTCCAAATTCATAAGGAGGTGTATTCTGATATTTACCAAAGTAATAAAAAGCCGCACAGTGGTGTATGTTATAAACATTACCTCTGAGACATTGCATAATTTTGTGAGATTACTAACATGCTGTAGGGCACAGCCTAAGATACGAGAGTCAGCAGCACCTGGTCACTAGGTCCCTCTAAACCAGGAAATAGAGGGACGCGGCCCTACTACCTCGAGCAGCTGGACATAACCATCTGTCGCATGGCCTTTCTTTTTGTTAGACACTGTTCCACAAATTTAGTACTGTGCCCAAGATCTCTATATCCTGATTGGAATAGTGATGTAGCCTGTGGCTGAGACGTAGTGGGAACGGAGAGTGATTATCGGAATTTCATACATCAACACCAAATCTAGCTTTTGTTGGCAACATGGTGCTTGGGGGCCTCTGGGTCTGCAGGACATGGTATGAGTTGCGTTCTGTAAGGCTGCCTGCAGCAACCGGGTTACTGGTGACAGCAGACATCAAGGCATCACGCAACATGGGCAACAAATATTATATTCTTTTCTATGTTTAGTTAGGTTACCCTTTCACCTGTAGAGTTTGGTTATTCCACGGAAACCCATTTCCAGCCCCAGAAGCATGTTTGTCAGGCCCAAGTTGCATCAAGGTGTCATTCTCAACAAGTGCAAATTGGTGAATCATTTTCATTTCTTACACTTCATCGACAATGTTTCAAAACAGTCATAAATTATTGACAAAATTTCTATAAAGCCTGGTAAGTTTGACACTTTGGAGTAACCAGAACTGTGGAAATTACCCGGGATGCATGGAAAAGGCAATGACTGCACCCATGTGGGCATGCGTAGTAGGGGTTGATGAAGAAAATTTGAGTTCATTAACTATATGCTAAGTAGTCTTCTGATTGGATAATTTACTGTTCTGTTAAGTCCTGTATTAACATATGTTTAAAGTTAGAGCTTGCTGACCTTCTCTAATGTGTTGTAGGCATAGCATAAAATGCAAGCCTCAGCATTACAAAGTATCAACAATAGCGTCGGTGGATCAGGCAATAGCACCTGGTCGCTAGGTCCCTCTAGGGACCACTTATCAAACCAGGTTTTTTTGAGGGGGGGGGGGGCAAGGCTGTAGTACCTTGAGCAGCTGAACAAACATTTGTCGTATGCCTTTCTTCTTGTTAGACATTGTTGCAGAAATGTAAATACTGTGCCCAAGATCTCTGTTTCCCCATTAAACTTTATAGGACATAACCTGTGTTACAGACTTAGTTGGTACGGAGAGTGTTTGTTGGGATCTCACAAGACAACAGCAAATCTGAGCGTTCATTGGCAACATGGCATTTGGGGGCCTTTGAGGGACACAGTGTGAGTTGCGATCTGGAAGGCTTCCAGAAACGACCTGGTTGCTGGTGACTGCAGACATTAATTAACATATCAAGCAACATGCACCAGAAAATTACATACATTCTGATGTTTATTTATGTTACCCTTACAACTGAAAATATTTTCCATTCAGCGAAAACCAAATTCCAGCCCCAAAAGCATGTTTGTCAGGCCCAGGTTCTATTAAGGTGTCAAAAATATGAGTTGATAAATCGTTATCGTTTATTGCACTTTGTCAACAATGTTTTGGGAATGAATTATTGGCTTAATTTTCATGAAGCCCATTACGTTTGAGAGTTTCAGGTCAATAAAACTGGAAATTACACGGGATGCATGAAAATGGCAGTGGCTGCCCCGATGTGTGCATGCACAGTAGGGGGTGTTGAAAGAAATCGAATCCATCGACTAGATACTGAGTAGTCTTCTGATTAGATAATTTACCATTCTGTTGTGTCCTGTATGCACTTGTTTGTAGTAAGAGCTCGCTGACACTCACTAATGTGCCATAGGCATAGCCTAAGATGCAAGCTTCAGCATGACAAAGTATCAATAAAATTAATCACGTTTGTAGATCAGGCAATAGGACCTGGTTGCTACGTCCTTCTATCGGCCGTTTACTAAACTATTTTAGACGGGCGAGGCTGAAGTACCCTGAGCAGCTGAACAAACCCATCTGTCATATAGCATTTTTTTTTTTGTCAGACAATGTTCCACAAATTTAAGTACTGTGCCCAAGATCTCTATATCCCCATTGAATTAGTGATGTAGTGGGTATGGAGAGTGATTGTTGGAATCGAGTGCAACAACACCAATTCTCAGCGTTCATTGGCAACATAGCACTTGAGGGACTATGACGGACATAATGTGAGTTGTGATCTGGAAGGCTTCGAGAAACATCCTGGTTACCAGTGACTGCAGACAATAATACTGGTAACTGCAGACATTAATTAAGGTATCACGCAACATGCGCAACAAATGTTACATACTTTGCAATATTTATTTAAGTTCCCTCACACCTGTTAAGTTTTTCTCTTCTGCAGAAACTCATTTCCTGCCCCCAGCAGCCTGTTTGTCAGGACCAGGTTCCATCGAGATGTCAACAATACGAGTTGGTGAATTGCTATCATTTATTACACTTTATCAACAACGTTTTCTGAAGTGACATAAATTATTGACATCATTTCCATGAAGGCTGGCAATTTTGAGACTTTGGTGCAAATAAAACTGCGGAAATTACCCGGGATGCATGAAAAAGGCAATGAATACGTCGATGTGCGCATGCACAGGAGGGGGTGACGCAGAAAATCAAGTCCATTGACTGGATAGTGAGTAGTCTTCTGATTGGATAATTTATTGTTCTGTTATGTGTTATGTCCTGTATTCACATGTGTTTATGGCAAGAGCTTGCTGATGCTCGCTATTATAAGACATTGGTCAATATACTTCTAATGATGGACTATCTGTTGTGAAAGATTACTATTGAATTAACCATGAAACCCTTAAACGCAAAAGGTAATGCTCTGTGACCAGAACGGATTTCTGGAATTCTGCGCATGTATACTATTGGACACGCCTTACACGCGTGAGGAATGCCTTACACTGAAGCTCACTTGGTGAATGCATTTGCACGTACGCATATAGGAAAGAATAAGCACATACATTCAAATAACCCTGATGTACAATTCTTATTGAATCCCAAATTTGGGTAATAATGATGCCACTTTTGTGCAAAAGGAAGCTGTGGAAAGGATATCTGGCAGTATGCGCATGTGCAGGTGTAGTTTTGCCATGTGTGGCCGAACTTCCTTTGTCCGATCTGGTATTGGCCGACCGTAGCGGCCAATAAAAAGGATTTCCTTGCATGCATTGAAAAGGCCGGATTCGGCTCAAGTGCCAAGTGCTGGTTAAGCAAGCTATTTCACAGGCGCCAATGGACTGTGGAGGACACTGTGCTGGTCGCTCGGGACTCCACAGTTCGTGCACACCAATGGCGTCTGTGCAATTGCTCAAGCGAGATCGTCATTATTGCGGTCATCCAGGAAATAATGACAAACAGTGGACCGAAATCGTTCGATGTTTCTTTCTGTGTGATATCTTGTTGAGGATAACGGGAGAGATTTTTAGGCCTACCAGCATGCAACAGATTATTCTCTGCATATAGCAGCCCATCCGGTTGTAAGGCGGTTTTTCGCTGCAGAAGACCGGAAGTTCCCAATTTTCAAGTTGGAGGGTATGGTACTGAGTATATGGATTTAAAATAGATAGTTATATTTTCAATATAAACACACATGTTATGGTAAGAGGCTCCCTTAGGCAAGCCTTCGGTCGCTAATAGGAACTGATACTGCTCACAGTTTTCAGTGACTTTGGGTAGACCTAGATCAATTAGAAATGCACAAAATGAATGTAACGACATCATCAAATTTGTACTGTAATATGTGAACGGCTAGCACCGTAAAAAAGCGAGCACAGCATTAATTCTTATTATATTTATATATATATATATATATATATATATATATATATATATATATTTACGTATATACACACATTTACAATTATATACTGTAATAATACCAACACAGGGATGGACCTACCTGTAAGCCTTAATTAAAACTTAGTAGCCAAATGGCGAAGTAAAAAAATGTAATTGCGGCAGAATCCGACAAGATTCTTATATATTTCAAGAAAAGTTTCATTGGCCCTTTACTAATTTGTTTAGCCAACTCAAAGAAACCTTACTATTAGTTATTGACATTTGGTTTATTGACTAATGGCTCCTGCAGTCATATGTATATGTAGCATTCAATATACAATAAAATGTTGAGTTTGCATGTAACTGGCAGTTTCGATATTACTGTGAATGTTGAAAATAATGGGTATATAACGAGGGGGGGGGATAAATTTAAACGAGTGGGAAATAATACTAT
The DNA here is from genome assembly GCA_964020975.1 of Hermodice carunculata. Classification (NCBI taxonomy): domain Eukaryota; kingdom Metazoa; phylum Annelida; class Polychaeta; order Eunicida; family Amphinomidae; genus Hermodice; species Hermodice carunculata. The sequence continues at coordinate 263,171 of CAXHWN010000862.1, read as the reverse complement.
GACCACACAGCCATAACATTATTATATGGAGTGTTCAGGAGTTTTGCCGCTGGCTGCCACCTGTTTATACATTCAGGCGATATGCGTTGTTTAGTAGAGAATGGTGTGATGAGGATGAAGGTTTTTTTGTTGTTGTCACTGTTATCGTTACCAAAATCATAATTTATATTGTTACCACCATCACTGTAACCATCATTGTCGTCATCATCATTATGACCGTTATCAGTGTCATCACCATAGCCTTTATCACGTTTGTCACCATCACTGACCATCATGATCATCATCACCATGACCATTATCATTGTCATCACCATGGCGTTCATTACGTTTTTTTGTCAACATGACCATCAATGCACCATCATTACCACGACCTTCATTATTATTTTAGTCATCATCGTCATCCTCATTATCAGCATCATGACCATCATCGTCCCCATCATCATCATCATCATCATCATCATCATCATCATCATCATCATCATCATCATCATCATCATCATCATCATCATCATCATCACCAATTGTTGTTTCATCTCTTTAGTTGAGTCTTGGTCACCCAACAGTTCAGTCGGTTAAGTGGCATATACACACTTGCTAGCTGTGGGTAACACAGCAAGCTAATGTACCCCAGTGTTTGCAATGGAAATATGTGGTACTGGTGGGATAGTGGAAGTTCTTTAAAGTGGACAGAATTTTTTCCTTTGAAAAGTCCCACCATCTTGACAAAACGCATACACTGGACATTGAAATAATATTGCCGTGGCTTATATTTCTACATCTGATCCCCAACTGGTAATTTTGCCACCTGTGTTTCAAGTAATGATTAAAATTGTCAACGTATGCAGAAAAGGTATCTCTGTGACTCCTCATGAATTGACAAGTTTTGAAAAGAAGTACTGATATGAATGTAGTTCTTCCATTTGGAACAAGAAAGTACGAAGTGCCCCAAACAAACAATTTCTATCACCTACAACACGAAAATAATTGTATCTTCTTTCAGCATGGATGCTAAAAATATGCACCTCTTGTCATGTGTTTTTTTGCCAGCAGCTACAAGTACAGGGGTCAAACTGCATGACCAGAGATACTTGCATGTCTGTAATTTCTGTTTGAAACGTGTACACACATCCATGTCAAAAAAAATTCAAAGCTGTACAAGAATCAATTTTTTTGGGGGGGGGGGGATTAATTAATCATGGAATGATGCTTGCCACCAAATTATTGATTTCTAATTCATGTATAGACTAGTGCTGCAAAAGCTTTTTAATTGTAATTTAAGTGTTGGAAAACTCAATTGGATAGTACTATTTAGATATTGTAAGTCAGCAAAAGCGGGGGGGGGGGGGGGGGCATGAAATACAGAATGTTAAGTTTTCAACCCCCTCCTTCCACAACAATTGAGACAAGCACACGTTACGTACCTGAATTTGAATTTCACTCCGCTATTTTCTGCTCTGGTGGCGACTAGAGACAATTTTTACGCAGGGAGGGAGAGCACGATTGGGCAACTTTCACGCTGGGAAGCAAGGCACTTACGCGCTCAGAAAAGTGACTTCACTGTAATATTGTGTGCTAGAGCTGAGCTGCGACCGATGTGGAGGGGGCCCCACGATAAAGAGGGTCCCCAAGGAGATTTTAGTGATGCATGTTCGTCAATATTAAATACCTGTGAAGTGAAAGAGTGTTTATCTTTTGTTTGTGAACTGTAAAAACCAAAAAAAAAAAAAAAAAAAATGCAAGAAAGAAAAAGGCATAATTGACATTTTTATATATTTAATTTCATGATTCCTTGAAGTGCATTTATTTCATCTGGTGAAAAGCGTGAATTCCGGTGGGAAGCCCCTCGCCACGGATTTCCACAATCGCATATGTAACGTTGGCATTGGTAGGACCTCAATATTTAAACGAGGTAGAGTATGGGAGATATAAACACACGCTTCTTAAATTCGACCTTAAGCGTAAAGTGCCACCACAATTTTAGTAACTGTAAGCGTTTATTTTGAATATTTATGATCATGAATGTAATTTGTAGGCCTTACTTGGTAAATCAAAAATTAACAAGTTTAATCATCAACGCCAGACGTGCATATTAATTTCCCGACCCAACTGTATGCCCGGTTCTCTTGGTAACCATAGTCTCACCCGGCGAGATACGGGCCGCTGCCCGTGCCGTAAGCGGAATATTACTGATATTTTAGAAATAAAACAATATTTAGCACAGGCAGGTGGAACTTTATTCTTGTAACTAACTTGGGGAGCAATAAATGAACAGGAATTCGGTATCCGTAAACTTAATTTCTCTTGAAGACACTTTTTTTTTTTTTTTTAGAAAGGGGTGTCCAGTCCTGTCTTTACAGTGATATGCCCGTGTGTCCTCCGCAGTTGACAGGCATGAACCCAGTGCTCCGTGCCTGGAAATTGATATGCATATTAATTATTTCCTAAGTTAATGAACCCAGACACCCCTATAGATAATGACGCCTTTCAAGAGATACCCTTTTTTTTGTATAAACTATCAACGAATCTGAGCATTTGGAGTCGTGTATTCTCTGCAGTCCATATGACGACATTTGCCAGGATACTCCAGCCTGGGCAGGTAGTCGTTCCTCCAGGCAGGGACACGTCCTAGGTTCCTCTGAAGTCGATCCTAGCCAAGTAATTTTGTTAAGAAAGCACAAATATAGTGCAGGGTTTTTTATTTTTTGCTCTTGTGGTACACTCAATTTTGGCTTCATAAATGCAGTGAATTCAGTATTTGTGAGCAAATTTGAAGATCATGCGTAGCGATAAATGTGGGTCGATGATCTGCCGAAACCAAATATGAGATCTGGAAGGCCTCCAGAAGCGACCTGGGGACTGCACTGTCTGACGCAACAAATGTTCAACACTTTGCGATGTTTATTTAGGTTACCCTCACACCTGTTAAGTTTTTCTATTCCGCGAAAAACTCATTTCCAGCCCCCAAAGCGTGTTTGCCAGGCCGAGGTTCCAGCAAGGTTTTACAAAATTTTATATATAATAAATGCGAGTTCGTGAATCATTATTCATTATACTTCATGAACAACGTTTTCTGAATAGACGTCAATTAGGGCTTATTGTCATAATTTCCATAATACCCGACAAGTTTGAGACTTTGGTGTAAATGAAACTGAGGAAATTTCCCGGGATGCATAAAAAATTGCATTAAATGCACACTGGCGCTGCCCGCGGCGAAAATCTCCGGTGATTTGCAATTAACACTATGAACTCTCCGCCCTGGTAGGAACAGAGTTCATATACGTACGTACATGTACACTAGGCACGTGGTCAGAGAGTTAACTCATGCACCACATGGTCAACAACTAACCTATTATTTGAATTTCCATCCATAATTTAGATCATACATGATTGTACATAGCCACATTCAATCTTGCAGCCATGTGTTTGTTTATTTATGTCTATTGTGAACTGATTTTGTCAAAACCAGTATACAAATACTACCTGCAGGGCTGCGTGAACAGCCCGTGGTCAGCTGACCTAAGATTTGTTCACAAAATCAAAGTTGCAACAGAAGTTGCAAAACTGAAATGACCTGTGTTGAAGTTTAGCTTAGTGCATATGGCATTTAGAAATATTTCGAAGAATTGCCTAAATAAAGTTTATTAAAAATATATTTAACTGGAGCATGAGAAATCAAAGAATATTTAAAGAGAACTTTAAAGCTAACATTGCTACTTTGCGGAGAAAATACATTGATATTGAACATTAGAATGCCCACTAAATTGCAAATGCGCAAAGTTTCAGCTTAATCTGAGTGACGGTTAATGGGTACACGGTTGGCTGAGCGGTATGACGCTCGCCTTTCACCTCTGCAACCCGGGTTCGATTCTCGTCCTGGGAAAGCATGTGGAGAAAGTTCCTACCACTTTAACCGTGCACGGTGGTTTTCTCCGAGTTCTTCGGTTTCCTCCACCACAGACAAGGTGGGAAGTATACGCCAATATCTGTGCCATGGAGAGTGACTCGATAAGTCAATACTTGATTTCTTTCACAATCCGTGTAAAACAAATGTGTCTATACTTTTTTTTATATGGTTCTGGAGGAGTCACAAATAGCGAAAGCACACAAAAGTCATAAAAAATAGAAAAAGATGCAGCGCGACCTGGTAAATAAATTGAGAACTAGGAGTCCCTAGAAATGTTCCTTTGGAATATCAAAGCAATTTGGTGAGCGGTTTTGGAGATTTTCTTCTAAGATTAGCCCCCCAAAAGAAGAAAAAAAATCATAACAAACCCCAAAATCATTTGAGCATGACCATTTGGACAAACTTGGTAGAGACCCAACTAAGATACATTGCCATCAAGTTTGAAATGAACCTGGCTGACGGTGTTGCAGGGTTACGTCAAAAATGTGAATTGTGAACAGATGATAGATGAAGAGCAATGGCATTAGCCCTGCTGGCTGACAAGCCAGCTGAGCAAAAAAAGGCCCCCAAAAGACCACTAATTCAGTTACAATTCCCTAATGCTGAAATTAAAGTAAAATTACTCTACATTGTATAAGATTGAATCTTAAATTAAATTATTGTATAATATGAGATAATTTTTATTTTCTGCAAGTGGTATTTTGAGGGTCATTTTGGGTGGTCTCTTGTCAGGTTCTGCAGGTAGTCTCCCTAAAGAGGTAAAGTAACATTACAAGGTGCTTTTGTGCAAGAAATGTGGCCACAAAAGCCAGGTGGTCTCCTCAAAAAGGGGGTCGCTCAAAGCAAATTTACTATATATAAAACATTATTTTCGTTGATGATGGTGTTTAGCAATTGGCCTAGTAGTGACAGCTTTCATCCCTTTCTGTTCGCAGTCTACACATTTAGGCTGTAAGGTTTGGTACTGCTTTCTCAAAATGTTCTTAGTGTCTGCCCATTTCATTGTGCAACGTGTACATATGTCTATGGGCCCCAGGACCTGATTTTAGTAAGCCAACTCACCTGGCGAAAAGCAAACCAAAGTTGGATTTGCTGCTTCACCAAACTCCACCTCTGAAAGGGAAAAGGGGGCCCCACATGAGTAATCATAACTTGAGATGAACTGGACTAGGTCGATAGACTGTCTTTCCGTGAGCTGTAAAATAAAAGACATTAATAAGTGGTACATTCTAAACATATTGAGGCATGGTGATTGTACAGCATAATATTCTCAACTTGCAAGTTGCATCATTTTGCCTGAATCTTTCATATAGGCGAAACAAAATTGCAACTCTGGTAATCATCAGTGTTTTAACAGTACATGTAGTATTATGGGCAATGATGTTGTTCTCTGGATTTCAAATTTGGTAAAGGGAAAGAAAGGCATACCCAATCAAACATTAGTTCTCATTTATGATATGCTGATAATACACTTATTTTGTGGTACACATGTTGGCTTAAGTGTTCTTTCGGGTCAAAGCTGTCAAAAAGTCAGAATGCCAGTACTGAATATCAAATATATTCCAAGAATTGAATAATTTACCCTCTATCTACTATTTACTACCGAAGGCGTTTCACACTCCACGCATTACTGTGGTCTTTGCCGTTTGGGTTGTGAGTGATAAATTTAACCCGTCCACTGATGCAACTTCCAGGTCTTGGTTTTGATCTGCAGTGGAAGCTGAGGATGCCAATTCAGCGACATCCTGAAAAATATAAGATAAGACAACCACTGGGTGAGGAGCAGCACCATGAATGGTGAGGCAGTCCAAGATTAATCAGGTACAAACCAATGGAGTTGGCGTGAACTCCTGAGGGCCACTGCACCGTTGTTTGTGCTATTGGACTGGTTATTTCATAAATTTTGTATAAAGTAGCATTTTAAGTGATGTTGCCTGGACACTTATGGATAGACGGACATACATGTTATATATGCAACAACCCTATTTCAAGGAAGATGGCCACAAGCAGCTTTAAAGTCAGGTGTCATTAAACGCTTGAAGTAACCTTTCTCCATCCAGTTGAAGTTGAAGCATGTTGCGTGGGCTTCAATCTCATCACGAGAAATCTAAATGGTTAACAGCGCCTGTGCTGATGGTGCCTGGACTGTGGAGGGATCTGTCGCGGATTCTTGAACTGTGGATGAGTCTCCTGCAGGCTTCTGTTCTGTGGATTGGACTGACTCCTCGACTGCTGAAGGGACTGTTGCTGACACATGATTCTGGATGGGACTTCTACTGTTGACGGGACAGTTGCTGACACCTGGACTAAAGATTGGACTATTACTGATGCCTGGACTGTAACGGGGACTGTTGCTGACGCTTGGACTGTTGCTGATGCATGGACTATCAATGTGGCTGTTGCTGATGCATGGAGTGTTGATGGAACTGTTGTTGACAAATGAAATGTTGATGTCTGAAAGAGAAATGTCATTGATACTTGAGCTGTTGAGAGCGATAAGTCCCCTAAGACAATTTTAATGAGAACAGTTATGAGGTACAGTTGTTTTGATCAAAAAGGGTAATATAATACACCCAATTTTTTGGTTTGCAGGGTTGGTCACATTTATAGCTCAGAATGTGAACAGCTTATTGACTGGTCATTTGTACCCAATGTGAAATGGACAGCACATAGAAATTCCTTGTTCTGCAATAACTGGTACCTGTATTGTTAGCGTCCCAACTGCTGATTTCTGACATCAGGATTGTTTGGGCCTTGAAATTTTCATTAGGGATGGTGTAGAATCCTGTGTATCAAACCCTTTAACCTGTAATATGATACCATCGACAATTTACTACGGACGCTATATCTGCCACATTATACATAGTATAATGATACAAATATTTGCATGTGCTTAAATTCACGTTGAGGAACACATGCCAAAAACTGAAATTTAATATGTGTACAGTATTATGACCTGACCTAAATAGCAAGATCTTTCACATTTAGTGTTAAGTGCCATTTGCAAAGATTGTTCTCCTGTCTTGTAATTAATAATATTGCACATATCCTGTTACAAGTTGCAAAGACAGTCACCTATTGTCATAATTTTTCCCTACAAGACTGGTACCTACAACTCAGATTGCATTTTGCAACAAGAGGGCTGTGTGAACAGCCGGAACTCAGAAGATCAAAGCAAAGCAACTCAGGGCAACGTTTTTTCAAAGCTAAGCGTCCCGAAAGAAAGCTTAGCATATCTTTGCCTAGCTTACACTTTAGAGTAGTGAAAAACCAAAAACAAAAACAAAAACAAAACAAAAACAAACAAAAAAAAAACAAAAAACAAACAAAAAACAAAAACAAAAAACACCCCCCCAAACCATAGTAACAGTACTTAGTGAACAACTTTGTTTAAACCCTACAAAGGAAAACTGTTATGAAGTTTCAGATCGATCAATCAAAGCAACGGTTTTAGACAAGTCCAAAATAGTGAAATTACACAAATATTCTTTAAAAATTCGAAAAATATCACCGGGTTTCAATGAACTTATTCACAACTAGAGGTTGACAGAACTGTCCCTGTGTGGTTTTGAAGAAATTGAATGAGCGGTTTCAGAGAAAATGTTAAAGATGTTATCAAAAATGAACACAAGAAAGAATGAATTCAAATCCAAAAATCGGTGGAGTATAACCATTTGACAAACTTAGCAAAGTCCCACTAGGGGAACACTTGCACCAAGGTTAAAGTGAATATAGCCAACGGGTTTAGAAAATATTAAAATCAATAATGTGAATTGTGGACAGGCAGATGACGGACGGACGAAGGGTGATGGCATATTAATATTATATCCTGATAAAAAGTCATCTTCACCCAAAAAGATCTGTTATATTGACATGACTGACATTTACCTCGTTGTAGGGTTATATTGTTTTCCATTGTCAAGTATAAAGAGTCCACACATCCATTATCAAGTGTCCACACATCCGAATTAACAACCGACACCAAGTCCTAGAGGAAAGTCTTTCTTTATTAACTCTAAAGGGCCACACACATAACGTGGAATCCAGAGTGGTACACCACGCAAACGCTTGAACACACAGTTTGGCCATTCTTGAGACATACACTGAAATAATTTTATATAATCAGTACAAAAAAAATAAAGAAAACACACCTTATCTCCAATATAGGGCATTTTATCGCTGCACTAACCTCATAGGCGCGTGTAACCTTATATGCCCATGTACCTTTTAATCTACACCGATATATATCCGTATATTTACATTTAATACGCGTTTTACTTTATACCTATCACTTATATTTTACACCATTAGTAATCTTACATATGTGCACAGAAATTTATATCCCTGATACATCGAGCTAACTTTTACGTGTACAATACATTTATCTTCCACTAGAATTCTATTTAAACATATAACTTGTCATACATTTTTACCTTAACATAAAACTATTACAAGGCTCAGCACTCCGCAAATAAGAACACATACACTTAAGCATTAAATCTTACTAATAAGCTAGACCACTTGAGAACACAAATATATCAATGCTCTTTTAATAGCGCCTCCTGGTGAATATAAAGTAAAATAATATTACGAGCCTGAATTCACATGTCTTTATATCCTATTCAGCGACAGGTGACTTACTATAAATGCACCACGGAAATATACATATAGAAACAGTATGCATTTTAGAATAGTGCACAAATTTATCCGCTGAATATTTTAAACCTAAATGATAAAACGCTCACCGAAACTTTGGCTCCCCAAGGACTTTGGTCGCAAAAACTGAACGCCTTACACTGACAACGGGCATTCTCACGGACACTAGAAAATATATATATAACAACAGTCAGTGACCATACTTTATTTCAACAAGAAACCACATATGTAACGATCAACTATCAAAATAGGCAAATTCACCAATAGCCGTACTTTCACGATGGAACCCTTGACGCCTTGGTTAAAAAACCCCAACAGTAGAAGTATCAATTTGTACCCCATTCCTACGCTTTTGCCTGTCTTGAACAATATTAACCTTTCTACAGACTGCGAACACAGGGTGCCGAGCATACCAATCTCGACCTTATCCCCTAAACTTCAACAAGAAAATCTAAGATCCAATCACAAATCAAATCTACATCCACCTGACCTGTGATTCTTTTAGTATTACCAAATAAGGGAATCTCACCCAGCAAAACTAGAAACATTACCTAATATAGACACTAAGCACGAAATCAACTCACCAGGGCACACAGACAATTACAAAGGTCAAACAAGCAAACTGACCCCTTAACAAAAACCCCATGAGACCGCGACGGCCAAACAATTTCTAACAATAAATTGAATCCAGCACCGAGCTCTCGACCACATCGCCCATTCTTCAAATGCCCAGGGAAAAATGTATACTGGACGTGAATCTATCACGCATTTAAATAATTTTACCGCCAGGAAAATGACATCCATCTTCATCCAAAACTGGGTCTGATAGGTACTCCAAGTCTTCTTTAAGACCTTTTCAAGGATCACAGCAGTTGGGATCTGAACATCTGCGAATTTGAAAGGTGGACTGATGTTCCCAGCAGTGTGTTTTCTTCTATGCAATATATACTGCTGACTTGACACCTTCTCCTTTGCTTATCTGCAAAATAGAATAAGACACAGTTGTTGAAAAGCCCACCTCTTTGTCAAAATTCATGTTCAGGCCTAGCCATTAGATGTCAACGAGCACTTGCCTTCACGCCCGCACACACTAAAAACAGTACAGTTGAGCCATTGATCACCAGTATAACAGAATTTGTTCGAGATCATATGAGCAGCTCTGCGGATAGCTCATCTTAAAAGATTTTATGTGAGCTGTTAGCAGCTCATCAGTGTTTGCTAATAGCAAGGCTTGTATCTTCACAATACTTTCTTGTGCAGGTACAGTGGGGACAGGCAAAATACAAGCAAACGTAACGGCTACAAGATTTTGCAGAAAAAATATCGAAAACCATTGATTGTAAAATATTCCCTTTGTGGACACCTGTCTCCATGAAAATGGCAGTCTCCATTCAAGAATAAAAACTCAGTAATCCAGCATGCTAATCATCTGAAAACCTTTAGCGGTTAATAACTAAAGTTCAGATTAAATAGCTTCAACTGTATGATTTTAAATCTTATACATTTTATTTTTTTAAACTATTTACAGCTAGTTGGTCAAATGATGTGTAGTTTAGCATGTGCATGTTGCCATATACAGTGGTACCGGTGTATGCAACTGCTGCCGTGAGCAGCTGGATTGCTTTTTGTGGTCACTCGGCTCAGACATAGGAATCAGTTTATTTGTAAAGTTTACCTGTGGTGACAGCTTTCCTGCTGTATGTGGCCACTCTTTCTTGGCAGAAGGGGTGGCCACGTATAGTAGGTGCCACTATAGCACTCTGCAAGTACATGCAAATGACCATGGCCAACAATGTATTTCTAAAGAAGTAATACATTATCAGTGTCAAGTTCTGGAAAATTTTCTCCACTTCAACTGAATTTTCGTGTAGACTGACTCTTCAGAAGCGCCGTGAGATTATGCTTCTTGTTTCTCCGATTTACTGCAACCAATCAGCTTTCATTTCTGGATGTTCCCTGATGCTTTTCATAGACCCATATGACTTAATGGCGCGTTCCTCACTACCCAGCATCTTTGATCTGTATCAGTAAACATTTCACATGTTGTATTGTTAGTATATTAAAATATAAAAGTAAAATATGAAAATGTGTGAAATTGAACACCTTTTTCATGTAAAGAAAACAGGTAGTAGAAACTTTGTATCAAACTGCCAGTAAATTTCAAGATGTTCCCTGTGTGTTCAAACCCCTTCCCAAGGTACCTGCTTCAGAAATCAGATCTAGGTACATGTAAAGACGCAATTAAATAGTCTGTTTTACAGACCACCTATTCCATATGTTGGGACCTTCTTTTATTAATGTTACCTAGAATGATTAAAAGTTTTTAAAGCATGTGACTCCTTTTTTTCTGGCACAAGGTAGCAAATAGCAGGTATGACTGTACTGAGAGTAAAACATGTATATATATATTCAATCTCTAATAATTCGATCAAGTCCATTAGTGTGGCACGCATATATACGTAGTTGTAGTGCTATAACTTTATTGACATAAAATGGTCTACAGATATATATGCAAGGCAAAATTCGAGTTGCATGATGTGATTTCTAATTGCAAAACAATAGGTACTCATAAGTACACTTACCCTAAAATGCACAGTTCTGACAGGCCAGGTTGAGCAAAGACTTTATGCGTTATGCTTAGTTTTGGTAACGCTCTACCCCAGAGCGCACCTTTCAGCAATTAACATGTCAAGTTCTAGGTAAAAAAAACAGAAAAATGTTGGACAGACGAACACTTTCTAAGGTGTGTTGATGGTCAGTCCCTCCATCTGTGTAGAGGAGGAGGATAGGCAGATCCCCTTGCAGATGTTTGAAAGTAGCTGCATGCCCCCATGGACTACTCATTTCAAACATGCTGTCATCGATTGTTGAAACAACGCGACCACTGACAAATGATTTTCTACCGCCCGACGGTATGTTGATCATCAACGTAACTGATGGCGTGATGGATGGCCTAGTCATATTATGACAAAGCGCCTCCATTTTGTCTCCAACTGGAACTATAATCCCTTGCCTCTGACACCTGTTGACACTGATGCATCTATAATATATTTAAGAAATGACGAAATAAATGCAAACCAGGACACAAAAATAGCGTTGAGAGAACGGAGTACCCTCGGCAACCTCGGTTTATTCATTTTTATTTATTTTTGTTTTTTTGTTTTTGGAAACATATTTCCATTCAAGTACATAAAATGAGAATTGTAATATTCCCCAAAAAGAGCCAGGAAGAAAAAAGAAAAGGTAATGTAAATAATAAAAGGACAAACTTCAAATTTTTATTGGCATGAGAAGTACATTGAAGGCATTTCTTTAGTATCTGGCCGCTGACTTTGCTTTGAACTTTCAAAGTCCCTCAAAGCCCAAAGCAGCTCTGCATAAAGGCATACGCATGATACATGTGATTTGCAATTCATGTTTGTAGGTAACTATGGTCATAAAGTGCTCAATTTGCCACCTACAAAGACTTCTTTGGCAGTGGCTTAACTTTGACCTTTTAAGGTCACTCGGGGTAAAAAAGGACGGCATCAGGTGAAACATCATATGTCATTTCCTATTCATGTTTTGAACAATACCTGTGGCCCCCAAATGTACCGTTTTCAAATACAAGTTAATATCCTTAAATTGATACATTTGTATTAGAAAGGAAAACACTTTTAACTTCGATGTCCACTCTGACTTGAAGAAGAAATATGACTGGCAAAGTAAAGCAGATAGACTACAAAGATACAGATGTACAGACAAACAAAACCCGGGGCACATTTTTATGGTGCCAATTTAGTACTAATCTACTGAATATAATAATGTGGGCCAATCTTTTCTTTTCGTGATTTTCATGACACAAGTGTGAAGTCATAATGCTCTGCAGATGGAAAATCGAATGAATAAACAGATGGACTTGTCATGTACAGGGAAAACCAAAATATGCCTACTGGTTTGGTGGGTGAGGCATAATGAGTCTGTTGCTAGCAAGAAATTTTTCACTGTTGTTCATTTGGACTTTAAAACCAGAAGTAATTTATTGCCTAACGTTTCTTAGGCATATTTTATTTTATCCATAAAGCCCTTTTTGGCTGGTTTACATTGGAAATTCTTCACATGGCAAAAATTGAGTCAAGTTTAGCTTAGCTAACTGTTTTACTGAATTTTTAGCTCAGCTGACTTGTCAGTCAGCTGAGCTTTTGTGAGGGTCTGTCGTCCGTCGTCCGTCTGTCCGTCGTTGTCTGTCTGTCCACAATTCACATTTTCGACTTCTTCTCCAAAACCGTCGGCCAGATCCACTTCAAACTTGGTGGGGATATGGCTTGGATGTGTCTCTACCAAGTTTGTTCAAATGGTCACGGTCCAGTGATTTTGGATTTTTTAAGGACTTTTTTTTATTATGATTACTATGTAAGTCAATGGATATTCTAATGCTAAATCACATTTTTGACTTCCTCTCCAAATCCATCATCCAGATTGACTTCAAATGTGGTGGCAATGTATCTTGGGTGGGTTTCTACCAGGTTTGTTCAAATGGTCATGGTCCAGTGATTTTTAGATTTTTTTGATATTTTTTTTTTGGGGGGGGGGTTCATTTTTTGGGGAAATCTTAAAAAACCTTCTTCTCCAAAACAGCATGGCCAATTACTTTGAAATTGTATAGGGACACTTCTTGGCACTTTCAGACCTTAATTTGCTCACCAAGTGGCGCTGCAATTTTTTTCGATTTTTTTATGAATTTTTGTACTTTTTTTGCTATTTTGGACTTCTTCTCCAAAACAGTCTCTCAGATTGTGCTGAAGCTTGGTGGATATGTTCCTTGTGGAAGGGTCACATAAGGTTGTTCACCGGGTGGCATTGCTTTTATCCCTTATTTTTAACGAATTTTTCAATTCAGGTACTTGTTGGTCAATGCATACATTCCTATTGTTTACCATGTAAGTCAATTGGAATTGCAATGGTAGTTTACATTTTCAACCTCATCTGAAAACCGTTTACCAGATTCACTTCAAACTTGGTGGGGATGTGTCTCTGGTGGGTTTCTACCAAGTTTATTCAAATTTTCACGGCCCAGTGATTTCAAGGTTTTTTAGGAATTTTTCTTGTTGATTTGACATGCCTGTTGATTACCATGCAAGTCAATGGGGATTGCAAAGTCATTAGGATTTGCAATGCTAATTGACAATCTTTTGTTTTTTTGACCTTGATGTTGAACATGATGGTTGTCCTTAGCAAAGGCCAGACTTAGACAGTACATGGGTGACCTTAACCTCATTCCCAAGGTCACTGGGACCCAGACACTTAAGTGACTTTTACTTTTCACTTTGTAACTTGAGTCATGTGGAAGGTAGGACCTTGATGTTGAGCTTGTTGGTGGTCCTCTATCTAGTAAAGATTGAGACTGTACATTAATGACCTTGATCTCATTCTCAAGGTCACAGGGCATCTAACATGGATTTTACTGCTTGCGTGATAACCTGAGAAGTATTTGTACTGTGACTTTGATCTTGCACATGGGGATGGCCCTGTATAAAAGTTAGATTCAGAATAGGTCAGTGACCTTGACATCATTTACGAGGTCATAGGGTAAGTTAGTTAGCTGAGCACAGGACTGTCACAGTCCTCTTGTTTTGTTATTTTACCATGGTTAATTTAAAGTTTTTGATTAAAATCCACAGTGGACTCACAGTGGACTCACCTGTAGTACCACGAGAAGTCACGGTCAAATTGAATTTTACAGACCATTTGTTGATACAACTTCATTTGATTTTTTTTCACCATAACACCATACCATATATTTTGATTTTCTGTCAAAAGTTAGCATGATGCACAAGTGTCCGTGGTAGGCCATGGTGTTTGTTGCCATGTGTGTTACAATTCAAGGTTCTTATGGTGATTGCAGGGTCTGTTTGTCAGTTCTTGCGTTCGTACATATGCTTTCCCGATGGCAATTCAAACTTTTTTTTTAGCTAGCTAGGTCTTCCAAATTTTGCTCGAAATGTACCCCTTTCAAGATCACAGACTCTGTTTTGGCTTCCGAATCATAAGTCAAGTTTTTAGCTAGAACTTCCAAATTGTATATGGGTATTCACAATTGAGCAGAAAAGGCCTTGCACAATTCGACAATGAGTGACTGGAACCAATTTTGAAGATCGCGCGGTAGTTTTGTGAATTTAGTTTCCTTGATGAGAAGATCGCGCTGTAGCTTTATGAATTTAGTTTCTTTGATGAGAACTCATTTGAGCAAATTCTTCAAAATTCCACACGATTAACATTGTCATACCTATGACTGGTTCAAACGTGGGTGACCTACCTTGGTATACCTGGTATGTACACTGCGCGATAATCACTTACAAAGTGACGGCAATAGGTATTCTAAGGTTTCCCAGCATACCCACAAGGCGTGATGCCCAGTGACGTGGACGCACGCGTATGAGACCATCTGCTTACAATTGATTGCAAATTATTTGTGGTATGAGTAATGTATAGTCAGCTACATTCTAGTGATACTGAGTTGTGTCCCCACAGTTATTAACCATTTCTTCTTTAAAAGTTTGTATGTTTGACACCACATCTTTGTACTACCATTAAGTGAATGCATTACTCCTGCAATTCCCCCTTGTAGGCCAGCTGCCGATATACGGCGCCTTCAAATGTTAACGAAAACCTCCACATTGCTTCGATGCAGCTCCTGCTGGACTGTGGTTGTACCATATTTCTTGCGGGTATTCCTTCGACAAATAGATGAGCTAAATACAAAGACTTAAAACGATGTCATGAAAAAATAAACGTTTATTTAAGAAAATGGTAGTTCTTTCTGTTCGGAATGATATACTTTTACGGAATTTTTGTTTGCTGCATGGACTGCGGCAGCTGCAAGGCAATGCAAGCGCAACCTGGGGGTTGCTTGCTACCACCTGTCAATTATATGCCACTTTTAATAGTTTCGGAAATGATATCAAATAAATCATCATGACGATATCTTGTATCATACTAGAATGGTAGTTTTCCTGGGTTCACCTCGAAATGCCACATTAATTTTCTAAATTTCAAAAAGCATAGTCACCACCACGATAAACGTAAAAGTCGATTACTGGTTGGCTTCATTACCAAATATGTTAACGCAGAAACAAAAAATATGATTTTTTATGGCATCATTTCAATCTCCCCTTCTTTTGAGTATGTACTGATTAGAATATTAATTTGATCATTTAGCTATTAGATCAAGCTGTCTGTGAGTAGTCTTCTTGATGAGATGAGCACGCTGGTAGATACTTTTCGATGGAAAAGCAGACAGGTAATTAAAATGGAGAGGCTGTTGGGTAGGTTTAGAATACCTTGCATTGCTTTACAGTTAAACAAGATCACTGTAGCTAGCGTTAGAAGATAGGTCGGCAGGTAGTAAGGGACAGGGAGAGAAATATGTTTGAGCCTTAACTTTTAAAATGTTCAAAGATTTGCCTTTGGTGCACTTGGTGAGCCCATTAAGCCAACATTCAGCTCTGAAATTATCTTGAAAGTCGTGCTTGCGGTGTTGACGAAGTTAATGAATTTCTCAGAAAGCGCTTGCTTCCAACAGGACATACAAAGATGTATAATATAGTTTATTCTTAGCTATCATAGGAAGTGTTACAAGCCGCTTTTAATTGGTACTTTGCAGCATCAAAAAAACAGCTGGCTTCACCTATATCTCTGTGAATTATGATGCACGCTGCTTCAGATAACTTGAACATGTGTATTTTTCAGTTGTGTACAATTCTTGACAAAATTAATTGTAATTTTCTAAAATGAAAGAAAGTTATTTCTGGACGAGCTTTCAATTGAGGACATAAGTTATTTACTTGCCTGCACAAATCTACTGCGCAGGCAGGTAAAGAAAATGTGTTTATTATAAAATGCGATTTATGGTGCCGTCTTTGAGCTTAAGGACTAGTGTTTACTTTGGAAACCTGTTTAGATTTACTCTGACTCAGTATAAGGAAACGTTTTAAAGTAGATAATATGCAAGGACAATACCAAACAAGTTTCAACTGAATGCCAAAATCCGTATTAGGTCTGCGGTTCTCTGAAAAAAAAGCATACTTCTTGTAGTCTTGGATGAATATTTGGGAAACAATTATACATTTTTCCACCGGAGTCACATTTGAAATGTGTGAAGGCGTCAAAGATCGTCTGTAAACATTAACGACTAAAATCATGATGATAAATGTGTTTGCTATGCTATCATGTTTAGTCCTAGCTTGACTTACTTTAAGAGATATACAGAATTGCATATGGCTGTGGCATGGGTAACAAAAATCAAACACCATGAGATTTTTCGTCATAAATTTACAGTGTAAGCCCTCAGCAGAATCAGTATTGGAAGATTCCATTAGAATTAAAAGCACAGTATACTTCGGAGTGAGAGGTATATGAGTAGAATTCATAGAGTCTAAACTGTGTCGTTTTGACCATGGGCTCCTGTCTTAGAGACTCCACGAACGACAGAGTTTTGAGGCAACTCCACGAACGACAGAGTTTTGAGGCAACGGGGCTACACCTTCGGGGGTGACACCTATTTTATAAGCATGGACATATTGAAAGCCATGATTTTTACCCTTCAAAACCTCGAAAATACGTCATAAAGGTAAGTGTAGAGTGAGTCAGTAAGTATAAAGTTTACCGAAGTCTCACTGTACGTGTACTCGACTAAAACCTGCCTACATTCGCCCCCTAATGCTTAATTCTCCAGTACACTCTTGTTTTGGAGGTGCATGTTGGTATTTTCTTTAACCTATTTCTAACCTTGATATCTTTAAATTTATCAATTATCAGTTATTTATCACCTATTTTGTGACAAGACAAGTTAATTTGGATGTAAATTGTGAAACATTTAACATGCAGACTTATTGTTGTTTATTTCCGGAAGTGAATATTTTTGTCGTTTTCCTACCTTTAGCGCTAGACAGTTACTGGGCTACTTGGCACAAGGGGGCCCATGTGTATGTGTCTTTCAACAAAACAAGCTATAGTTGTTTAAATGCACACACAAGGAAATACTGGTATTCGTCACAACTTTGAGGTCGGGCTGAATAAATCTCTTTTTGGGAATGAAAAAATATTTTCTTTCTCCTTTTCATTCCTGTAACTTTTATGCAAGACTGACTTTTTGACCTGTAATATGCTGTTATAAACTTACTTCGAACCATAGTGAGGGGTTCATTTTGACGAAGCAAAAATAATTTTGATTGGACCTCTTGAATAATATACCTTTCTACTTGACATCTATTTCATATGATTTTGTGTTTTTTTCCTTGGACTTCTATCCTGGATTTGCACAACCTTTTTTTAATTTTTTGCTTTACCTTTACCCTTTTCATCATGTTTAGGAAGCTGTTTGTTGTTCAGAAAGTTACGTTTATGTGTTCGTAAACCTCAGTTTTTTTTCAATAATATTTTATGAAAAATTGTGCACATGACCAAAACCGCAGTATGATCGAAAAATTCAGTTTTTTCGCCCGAAAAATATCACATAAACTATTATTGATGTGATAAATATATATATATAAGAAAAACTTATCACAGAGTGTGAATAATGGCACCCCTACATGTATGTATTTAGTGCAGATTTTAACGGGACACTGACTGTTAGCAGAGTGACTGGAGGAGTCACTAGCTGTATAGAAAATGGTTCTGAAAGCCGGATAAAATGAGTTACAATGCTCTGATCCAATGAATTGATGCACAGAGAATTCTGAAACTTATGATTATCTTGTGAATGTGCAATGAATTGGAATAATGAAGTGTACAATCACATGCGTTAGTTAACATTGCAGGTGAGGAAATCTTAGAAACTGAGTCTATGATTGTGCTGATCTTTACGATGCATTAAACATTGACATGGTGCGGTATAGTTGTATTTTACTCACGTCACACCTTATGTAAATTGATAACTATGACTTACAGCTGTACTTGTATTGAATCTTACATGCCAAAAGAATCCCGTGTTTGTTCGGTGTGTTTTTTAATAACCTTTTTGTATCATTGTATGTCCAGAACGCCATCGTTTAGAGACTCATCAGATGCCAATCCAGTTTTTAAATAAATATTTACAATATAATATATGTATAAGCACGGCGATTTGTTCTGGTTTGTTCAGCATGAGAAAAGAAAAAAAGACTTTAGCATGTTTTATTATATAATTCACAAGGCATATCACGTAGATACATTGCATGTGGCATTGGATCCAATAAAGTATTGACCAGACGTTAGTATATAAATAATAATAACACCACACATCATCATCTTCACACGTGTACAAATACAGGTATTTTATCAAGAGACAGACAGCCATGTGGCTGTGCACAGTTCTATGTCGCAAGGCAAGAAATTAAAAAAAATATCAAATTTTTCAGATAATGCTCTTCTTAATGGAAATGCACAATTCATACATATTTCTCATTGTATGCTATGCTGACTTTTGTTTCATTTCAGTCAACCATGTAGATCGTACGTTTTCTGGAACAAGTCATATGGACTGACCTATGACAGATTTTTGGGAGGAACCAAAGTATTAAATTTAGTGCAGCGTTTTGGCTTTGCTATTTTTATTAATCAGGTGATATAGGATCGAATGCCTCCCATTGTCCGATTTTTGCCTTTGCTTTTTGTTTTGTTTTTGTTTTTATTGTCTTTGAATTTTATTATTATTATTATTATTATTTTTCTTTTTTTTTTTTCTTGTTTCTTTGCTTTGCCTTTTTGGGGATGGAGTGTGGGTGGGGGATTGCGTGTTGGAACGATTCACGGAAAGTGCCTGGTTAATTACTTTGAAATTAAATAAATTTCATGAAGACTAACATTGGACTCCTTAGTTCTGACGGTGGTCTAATGGGTGACCTTTATTTAATTCGCTGAATCAAACAGCAATTTTAGTTAATCAGATTAACGTTTTAGGTGGTACTTGAAGACCTGAATACCACAATGGTCAGCTGCGGCAATAAGCCTGGCTATATGTAGTTAGCAAAATCTGCAACCATCACCCCAGTTGGCAGGGAAAACAGCTGTATGAGATGCAGCGCCTGAATAAACAGAAAGTAACTTTGAAACATGCCAAAATCACAGCACACAAGCATTAAAGCCCGGCTTCCTGCCTGCCCATGAAATTGTCCCTTGGTGTTGGTGTTTCTGGTTCCTCGTCCCTTCCTGACCATATAGTTGACCAGTGAGAGCTAAACAGTGTAAACCTTTCTCCTAGTGTAAGGCCAAAGCCAATTCTCCAATTGATTCCTTTGTTCATGTTATTACCCTGTACCATTTCCCTTCAGTAGCAGTAAATACCATGCTTTAACCAAGAATATGCACACACAAATCTGTTGGATTTTATTCTGTGACAAGCTCAAGTTGGGTGAGATTCTGAAATCTCTGAAAGGGCATTTTAGTGAGACCCGAAAACATGTTTGATAGATCTTATTATAGGAAAAAAATCGGCTTTAACTGGCCTATTAACACATAAAGGACTTATTAGTATGGAACAAAAACATTGTTACATCCCATCTGTACCCCTCTCAAGTAAATGGCAGAATTTATGCCACCACACGTCTACTGTGTCCGTGTCTTTTGTTATCTATTTAGATTAGCTATGGTGTGTGTGCTATGGCAATCCAGGTGAAAAAATCTATTGCGTCATATTCCTATTGAATTTTGTTTTGTATATACAGTACACCACAATTTTCACCTATTAGAAAAAGTGAAATTATCTTGACCTTGTTTAAAAATAAAAAACGAATTTAGATTCCAAAGCAGATTTTGTGAAACAGTAAAAATTTGATATCATATTATGCAGACTTGATTGTCCTTGACTTTGTGTCGGAGGCTTTTTCCCTATTTTGTGTAAAAACCAGGATTTTCAATGAAACTAAGGATCCTTCACAAAAATAACAGAATGTTAGGTACAATATAGCAATTACATATCTTTCTGTGCCTTATACACACGTACTCCTAAGAAAAAATAGCAAAAATAGAATATGCAGATCATATTCATGATTGTCAACTTTCGTTATTTTACTTTTTTTCTTCTTTTTTATCTTTTGACTTTTCATTTTGGTTCTTGAGTGTTTCTTTTTTTCTTGTTTGTTTATTTTTTAGGAGAATGATAAATATGATATGTCTATTAACGTGTTCACTTATTATCTTTCATACCTATACAGTCGTAGCGACAAAGGTATCGTCGACTTTAGTCCCCTTCCGCAAGGGCACCCTGGCTCAGGAGTGAGGGGAAATGGCGAGCTAGGTTCCGTAAGGAACATATATTGTGTGCAAATGCAAATTACATGCGGTAAATATCCATCCTCAGAATGCATTGGTGTACCGATGTCAATTCAGCCAATTTTGCCAGCTGAGTAACTAACCACATCTGACACTCCTGCTATTCCTTAAACTCGTAATCTTATTGATCATCAAAAAGTAAGCAAGACTGTGCTCATGTCCACCTGTCTGTCACAATTGTAATGGATTTTGATCGTATGTCAGCTGATGTCGTAGTTTGGTAAGGCGTGCATAAACACACTCTATAAATATAATCACCTGTGTATTTTAATGATCCGATGAGTCATTACTATTTTGAATGATTTTATAAATGCCCAATGCACAACAACCAGCAGCAGATACGGCTGTATTCTGATCTATTAAGTCCAGAAATACAAGTCTTTGAGAATGCAGCCACATGTTGCTTTCTGGTTATTCGCGTCAGCAATGCTGCTAACTACCGTTTACAGTCACGTGGTGGACCTGTCTGATCCAGTGTCAAAGGAATGTAAGCACGACGGCCGGACATACGGACCGGGCGCAATTCCGCTACTGAACAAGCCGCCCTGTCTTGTATATTGTTATTGTGAACCAATATTCAACACGGGTCTCTTTCAAAAGCATTGTGAATGGACAGAGTGTCCCGAGAGGAAATGCATGCCGGGACATAAGCTGGTAAAAAAAACAGGCTTTTGTTGCGGTTGGTGTGAAGCAGGTATTTTCTCTTCCTATGCTCATTCAATATAAGATTTTTTGGTACATCACGATGTTTTTCAGACCATGACTGTACCTCTCACTGTGAAAATTGAATATGTCTAACAGGTGATATGAAAGATTGCGAGATGTATATTCTATATTTTCTTTTACTGTGTTTCAAAGCTTAATTTATGATTACGTGGATAAAAGCAGGGAATGTCCTCCCCCTTTTGAAAGACATTAAAGGACACCATAAAATAGTTATGTACACAGATATTTTTCATTCGAACCATGTATTCCCAATTGCTCATTTGTAATTGGTGTAGCTCCGGTCGAAATCTGTCTGAGGACTACTTTTCTCTTTGCTAAAAGATCATCATCGCTATGAAATGAAACAAACTGCATCAGCTGCATTACCATAAAAACAACCAAATGTAGTCATGTTTCCAAACAGTAATATCAATTTTACATATTCACATGGTCATAGAAAAATCATGTTCGAAGTATCAAATAAATATGATTAGATTGCCGACGACGCAACCAGACATAAATTGCACATGACATACAGTATCACACGAGATGTCCAGAAAAAAGGTTATGTACAATGCACCTTTTGGGTTGTTATTTTCAATATTCCCTGGAATGCCCGGCAAATGCATGATGCCGTTAGTGTCTACGGTTTCTTCAGCAATAAAGGCTTCTTCTAAATGTTAAGAGCCTATTGCTTTTTACTTGACTTTACAATGTATGTGGCCGCAAATTCTTAACAGGATTGTTTAAAGTACTCTGTTTTATATGCAAGAAATATATTATTAAAAAAAAAATCAATTCGCAATCGACAAGCTCTTCTACTCAACCTGAGTGGCCTAAACACTCATGTTTGACCATGTAACTATTTCATCTATGAACGACTACAAACCAAAATACAGGAAATATCCTTCTTTCTCTTTTTTATTTTTTGCGATATGTTGGATGGATAGAAGACGTTATAAAGAAACATATACACGTATGCCTTCAGTGAAATGCCTCGCTCAGCCCGTTAGGTAAATACATTCACACCCACTAGAGACATTGTGCCTCCCTGCATCCATGGCGATCTGGGTGTGAAAGTGTCAGGGTGCCTGCTGTTCCACTCATCTGGGAGCCAAAAAAACCCATTCCACTATCTGTATGGTAAAAAGCTTACACGCAATAACCATATGCCCGAAAGGACCAGTGAACACACGATAAACGCGGTGGCAGCCATGTTTAATTTGGGATTTGAAAACACTGCCGTGCAAGGAGGGAAGATGTGACTTCATTCGTAGACTGCTGGCTTACTTTATGATGGGAGATAACACTTACCTGATGAATCAGTCCACATATCTATATGATAGACATGTTCGTCAAAATTATGGGAGGAGTAAAGAATAACTTTATAATTTGTAAAGGACGTACGGCAATAAGATGGGTCTTTTTTATGCATGCATTTTATCAGAGTAAAATATGAAACCTAATTTTTCTAAATATGTGTAAAGAGGCTTCAAGTCTAAATTCTCTGTGTAAGCACATTAGGGCATTTAGCAAGCTGCATGACTTCTTGTTTCAGCAAATGTAAGGCTGTGAAATATGATTTACAGTGCCTGTTGATGACCATTTATAATTTTATTTGGCTGTCAGAGCCTTGAGCCCCCTCCCCCCTCCAAAAAAAGATAAATAAACAAACAAAAGTGTCGAACAGTTGTTAAGTAAGTTATAAGTTTAGTCATTGTCAGCCACTGGGTTGAATATAGGAAGTAGAGAGCTTGGATTGTTATTTTACGTCAGCTGACTGATAGTAAGTGATCCGTCCGTCCACAAGTCACATTTTCGACTTGTTCTCCAAACTGCATGCTGAATTTACTTAAAATTTGGAGGTGTACCCTTGGTAGGTCTCCACCAAGTTAGTTCAAATGGTCACAGTCCAATGATTTTCAAAAAAATTGTTGGAATTTTTGTCTATTTGTTTGGCAAAATCTTTAAAAAATAAATCTCCAAAACCACGAATATAATTGCTTTGTAGTTGCACAGATGGCACTTCCGGGGGCCCGTACAACTTACCCTGTTCACCATGTAGCGCTACAAACTTTTTCCGTTTTAAACGAATTTTTGCGCATTTTCACTGTTTCAAACTTCTCCATAAACGTCATTTAGATTCTTCTGAAACTCGATTGGAATGCAGCTTGTGGAAGGGTAAAACAAAGTTGTTGATGATATTCCGCATGTCTGATCTTTAGCGTTTCTTTAAACTTTAGTTCTTGCCATTTGATGCATATATTCCGAATGATGACAATGGAAGTCAACGGGGATTGCAACGGAAATTCACATTCATAACCACTGCCCCAAAACTGTTAACCATATTCACTTCAAACTTGGTGGGGATGTACCCAGGGCCGCTCTCTACTACTTTATACAAATGGTTACGCACCAATGATTTTGAGATTTACAGATTTTTTTGTTCATTTCTCGTTAAAAGCTTTAAAAATCCTTTCCAAAACCGACAAGCTAATTGCTTTGAAATTGCATAGGGATAGATATAGTGACCTTTAGACCTTAATTTGTTTAACGGGACGTGATGCGATAATTTTCCACTTCGTTAAAGGATTTTGTGGGTTTTCACTTTTCTTGACTTTTTTTCCCAAAGTTCCTGTAAAATCGTCTTTCAGGTTCAATGGGAACGTCAGTGGACTTGATCTCCAGCAAATTAATTCAATACATGGAGGTGCTGTCATTTTATGATTTTTAATAAATTATCAAAGTTCGAAAAAATCGGTAAGAAAATACGTTCATGCCAGCAACAGTGATGATGGTTTTAAATAAAAGTTACCTTGGGTTCATTCTAAAATTCGTGGGAGCACTTATGCATGTAATATACATGTAAGGTCAGCTGAGCACAGGACTGCCACGGTCCTCTTGTTTTTCCTTATAGGCGGTTGCGGGGTCAGATCTGCACTTAAAATGCGGCACTCTTGTGGCCGTTTGTTTAATCTATTGTATATCATGGACCTTTGGAAAACATGATGCCACTGTTCTTGGGCACTGCTTCCGTGCATAAAATATTTTGATTCTGAGGCAGAAACCGTGGGGCGAGAGAACGTAATGTCAGCAACACACCTTTGGGTTTGTTACTCTTTCCGACCCCTAGCAATGCATCACAAGTGCAATTTGTTCTTAAATATAGAATTTTGCAGACTTCAGGATACCCCCCCCCCCCAAAAAAAAAAAAAAAATCTGGAAAATTCTGAATACAAGCAGGAAAGTTATCCCTGTGGGTCATTTAAGAATTAAACTCCTGCATTTCTAGGCATGTGGACGAAATGACTGTAGGGGCTATAGAGGTCATTAACTGCGTGAGCCACTGACTTAATAGCCCCGTCAGTCATTTCATCATTGTGAATCGAAATGTGGGCATCCAATACTTACATTTACATTTATCGGAGTAAACATCAGTTTAACATCTGCCACAAAACTATTAAAATCCAACCAAATTTCCTGTCAATAGCTTCATTGTCGTGGGAGTAAACGTGTCAGAGAGAACAAACATAACAAGTGATGACGTCTAAAGGTAATCAAAGACAATAACACATAAAATAAAGTTCTTGAGAAAAATGTTTTATTCGTTATTTGGTCAGGGATTCCCAACGTGTAAATGTAATAAAGTTTTGTTTAAAATCATGTTTTTAAGTCGCTGTGTACCATTATGTTCTTCTGGGGTCATGTCAGGTTGACAAACATAGTGCTGCATCAGTGGATATATCAGTGCGCTATGTGATTCGTCGTCATAGCTCATGACCTTATGTTCATGAGGGAATAACGCGAAGGAAAAATCCTTTCCATCCAATGTGATTTGTCATCATAGCTCATGACTTTATGTTCATGAGGGAATGACGCAACTTTGGACCGAATGTAAATATTTTGAATACAATGATATGCACCAAATGTTAAAGACTGTGCAATGTCAATTCGACTGCCCTGACATATATTGTCCTGTTGCATTTCTGGTATAAGCTCTTTGGTAATTTAAGCTTATCAAAAAGCGGTGACATGACCATACTAATAATTAAGCTATCCTTGGCCTTAAATTGTCCTGCGGCTGGATGGTTTCTGAGTTAAACTTAATCCAAAAAAAGGGTAGAATGATGTGGCAGTTTCACATGAATTTGCTACTATGGTGGTGAGGGCATCATATGTCCCATCATGAATTCGGAAACAGGACTTCAGTTCAAAGCTTAAGGAACCACATTGGTCAGGTTAGCTTACAGGACTTGGAAGGTACCCTAACACTGATCATTCTAAATGAACTTTTCTCCTTTTTTAACATTTTTGTTAAAGGTCCAGTGATTTCTGAAAAATTCTCATAGAATTTCCTATAATATCCTGCCATACCTAAGAAATATAGTGGTTCCTTTTGTGTTGTTGGATGAAGAAAGTTCAAAATTGTTTGTATTTTTGCTAGTTTTTTATTTTTCTTTTTTTTGGCAATACCTTTCCACTACCTATTTCATAGCCAAAACATGTCCCTTCAGATTGACCAATTTCACTTTTGTTCCAAGTGAGTCAGACCGAAGGAGGTCAATCTTTCAAAGAATGCTCTAGTTCTGTCAAGATGTTCAGCCGAGGTCTTTGAGAAAATACAGGTGTCATCAATAAAGGTTACGTATCCTTTTTAACCAGTTAATACTGTGCTCATTAAATGGGGAACATCGTGGGTGTTTTTTCTAATTCCAAATGGAATCACTTTAAATTAAAAAAGGCCATTATTTGTCAAAAAAGCTGATTTTTTAGGCTTTTACTTTGAGTGGCACCTGCCACAAACATTTAATCAAGTTGTATTTGCTTCCAAAACACCTATTTCCTATCTTATCAATACAATCATCCACCCTAGGGATTCGATAGAATTCTGATTTAGTCACAGAACTCACCTTTCTATAATCAATGCAAAATCTCATTTAACCATCAAGTTTTGGAAACAATACAATAGGACTACTCCACTACTCTGGCTTGCTTCTATAATATTACTTTCCAGCATGTAATTTATTTCTTCTCAAACTGCAACTAATCTCAGAGGATTCATCCGATAAGGTTGCTGCTTCATAAGGCCAGCATCTCCTATATCTACATCATGACATGATATTGAGGTGCGACCAGACTGGTATGAGAATATATGTTCAAACTCAAGAATAAGTTTTGCCAGGTGTACTTGCTCTGCAGGTTCCAAATGACTGATCTTGTGATCGAGATTTTGGAATATATCAAAGTTCTGCATTTTTACACTGGAAATGGTACTCAGGTGTTCATTGAGAGTGGATTTTCATCCTCATCATTATTATTTTTATCATTCTCCAAAATATTGGCATTGACAATTCCTACTGGTGTTTCCTTTTGATGACATTCCTTTAATGTGTTGATGTGACAAAGCCATTTAGCTTTCCTCCTATCTGGGGTAGATATTGTATAGTCCGCACCATTCAATTTTCTTTCAACCAGATAAGGACTACCGAATTTTGCCTGAATCGAATTCCCTTGCATAGGGAAAAGTACCAATACCTGTCTCTTGGTTTAATACTTTCTTTCCCTTGCTTTTGTATCATAGTATGTTTTCATCTTACCCTGTGCATTATTCAGAGTTGATATAGCCACCTCACAAGCCTTTTAAAACCTTTCTTTGAACTTGGACACACACTCCACAATAGGTTCATCTTGTGTCTCCACCAACCATTTTCTTTCATAAACTTTAGTGGACCTCTCACGCTATGTCCATATATCAGTTCAAATGGACTGAACCCTCAGGGACTCATTTGGCATCTCTCTCGTGGCAAATAATAACATATGTATACCTTTATCCCATTCATTTTCCTGTTCAAAACACTAGATTTTCATCATGCTCTGCAGTGCTTGATGATACCTTTCTAGAGCCCATTGTGTTTCAGGGTGGTAGGCTGAGGATTTAATTTGCTTGATGCCTAACTGTTGGGCAACCTCCTGAAACACTGCAGACATGTAATTTGAAGCTAGGTCACTTTGTAGGTGCATGGGCAGTCCTACTGCAATTTTGGAGAAATTTCTAGAAGGAAAATGAACAACCTGTCAGGACTAAATTAAATACTTTATAACTTGTTATTTACGCTATTTCAGGACTAACCATTGAATTCGATCCTGGACATGGATATACATTTTAAATTTCCTCTGATTTCTACCGGAAAAAACAAGTTTGTGTGACTTCTGCACGAAAAGTTTGAAAATCGTATCAAGTCAGAAAGAATGCTATAAAATCCCGAAAAATTCCAATCCTGCCCCCCCCCCCCAAAAAAAAAGTTATGGATAAAAATCTATGGATATGTAGTAATCAGAAAATATATATGTTTAATGTACTTGTGAAAAAATTAAATGGATAATTGTGATCCGAAGTTGCCAGTCTCAGTGCGCACTAGCTTCACAGCTTCCACCTTTAACATATGAAAATGGGAGATTTAGCATCTGGAAAAACAAACTACTTAGCATGCTTCTCACTGTGGCGTGAATGATCTGCCCTGACTGGGTTATTGTCCTGACAAGCGTCCCCCCTCCCCTTCCCCTCTAAGCTGACAAACGCCATCACCATCATTGTAACGATAGATTGGAAGTGCATCAATGTTCATTTTTAAACTGTCTATGTTTTCAATTCATGTTATCAGTACAAAATGTTTTTTAAAAAGTTTGCTATGTCCAGCAGTCAAAAGTATATTTATAGTCTAGACGTCAGGGCACCATACCAATTTCCATATTTATGAAGTAATTTTGTCTCAAGTACAAGGATGTGAAATGTCATGAAGTTCGGTCAAAATTCGTTGGTTATACAATTGATACAAAGTGAAGTAGAAGCATAGTAGTTACATTTTATTAAAGTTTCTAAGATGACATACATTTTTAATTCGATACAAAGGAGAAATAAAGGAAAGCGGGTTGAACATCTTATCATTTCGGTTGTTATATATCTTTTTCAGGAACCATGACAATCAACAACAATGTCATAACATCGACTAGCACACACTGTATCTTTAATGGCAAGGCGTACAAGCCAGGTCACCAATACAAGAAGTCATATAAAAAAGGTGATCGCACTTGTATCCTGCAATTTATATGCCACAAAGGACCCGACGGCAGACCCTCTTCTACGTACAATGATTCATGTTGATTAAATGGAAAGAATGTGTGTCAATCGTACATGTTTCAAACGGAGAAATATGTGGACAAACCACATAATTGAACTTTTTCACACTGAATATCATTGATTCAAAACTTTCCTCTCGCCGACTTATCTGTGTAGGGATCCCAGATCGCCAACAATGCTACCTAATTTCGCACCAGACACTGAATTCTCCTGATTTTTTTTCCTGAAGACAGCATGTTATTTGCAAACAATAAAGTTTTGACGGAATTGATATTTTCTGTCATTTTGCATTAGTTATATGAAGAGTTAATATTGTCTGTTTTGTTGATTTTTTCGTGTTCACATATATTTTGACGTGTCATATAAAGAAAAAACATTCAATAGTATTTACATGTACGTAGTCGAAACATACTTTATTTCACCAAGTGAAAAGGGATTGGGGAAAAAGTGATTCTGCTGTCGGCGTACATCAAACCAGTTTCACAACTTCATCAACAAGATGGTAAATAATATACACACCATATACATTGTCATGTACAGCAATGCTGACTTATGGTATTCATGCGATGGTTTCACAGAGGAATACATTTATGCAAGATCTGAGATGAAACTTTCCGTACACACACTGTTAGGGGTTTGAAACACTTAGTTTGAAGAATAAAATCATAGACTGTCCAAAATATTTTCATGTGCATAGTTTCTGGTTGGGGGTCGCCGTATAATAGGTTACTGATGTTTAGGGTGATGTGGTCAGGTAGCTGACTTACAGGTATTGATCGAACACGAGTATAACGGTTGCTTTCAAAGAAATACTGCCTTGTGGTTCCTCTGACGTAAACATAGTAAGACCAGCGAGAGTCAATAAAGGGTCCACTTGACTAATGCCTTCACCAGAACTTGTGCACCTCACCGGTATGTTCCAATCAAGCGGCAAAACGTAATCTGACCCCAAGATAATTACAGAAATATGTCTGCATTTTGGAATACCATAGGACAGCATCATAAGAAAATTCCCCGTTCTTTATTGTCCCCTCGACAGCTTGCCAATGGTTTCAGTTAAACTATTAAGGACGTTCAATCGCTCAATGATTCTCAACCCGCTGATGTGACATGATTGAGGCCCGTTTTAAAGAGTAACTGGGTAATTGAGATATGGTGTTTGTCACTTCTGAGCAAGTGGAACTGCTAATTACTAAATTTAAGTCCCACACATCCCATGGCTGCGACGTTACAGCATCTGAACATGTAAAATACGGTTACTCGGATATTCTCCAGATACATGTAACCATGAGAGCTCGCTTGCGCTTGCTAGTATAAAAAAAACAAATAACAATTTTTCTTTCTGAATGTTTGTCACATATTTTACTTTTCTGCACATTTCCATCCTAATGACACGTCTTCTCCTAAAAGGGGAATGTGGATAGGAAACTGAGCTCCTGTATCCGGCTTATGTGAAAAATAACGCAAAAAGGTCGACTCGTGTCACGTGGGCCATACATGGTCGGGTTCCAGAGATGACATGTCTGTCAGGGTAAAGTTAACAACAAACATTGTAGCAAATCATCAAACACTGAAACAAAATCTACATGTTTATTCAATAAGAAAATTACTGTTAAAGTCTTAGGTGTCCAAGTTTATCAAGAATGTCCCTGTCCCTATGGGGCCAAATGACCAATTTGGGTTTACTTAATCTATTAATTAAACTTAATCTATTTGGCATTATCTTCTGCAGTTCAGGGCTTATCTTCATGAAACTTTGCAGATAGTGAAATACGCCGTGCTTATATGAAACTTGATCTTCATTTGACCTTGAAGTAACATTGAACACCAAAATGTAGCTAGAAACAGATCTCTATGTCCACTTTCACCCATATATATATATATATATATATATATATATATATATACTCACAATGGCCATTTTATTTGCAAACGACGAATTCAGAGGATTATCATGGAAAAATTATTTGACATATAACCCCAAAATTATCTGATCTAGAAAACTCTGGATGGGAACGGTACTTATCCCAAATGTCAGAAAAGTTTCGAATTGCCTCAATAAAATATGCCCATCATCGGATGCCGCTAAAAGAGTAGACGAAAAAAAAATCACGTGAATGTGTTGAATATTAGTGAAATTATACCAATTTGAAATCAGAGCCTGGTTTTCGATTTGTCAATCCAAGATGGCCGCCAACAATGGGTTGATGGGCTAAAAAAAACCCTTGAGATTTATTTAAAACATAAGATTATTTTTAAACATCCACTAAATGAGCCTAATCTTTGTGTGTCACCTATTTTATATGCAGATGTATGTATGCCTACTATGCAAATATCGAATGAACTATTGCAAAAAACTCCATGTACGATTTTTTTCATTTTGGGGTCAATGTCCAACCTTTTGTTCAAAACGCTCTATGCAGTTTTACACAACTTGTTCTCTTCGCTTTTTGCGATTTCTTGTAATATATTTGTCAAAAAGAGTAACAAAGGTCAAAAAGACCTATCCAGATCAATAAAGTGACCGTCAAGTTCACTTAAAGGTCATCTCAGGCTCCTTGAACATGTCCATTTTTTTTCTACTGGTGTGGGCTATCAACATGCCAAGTTTCATCGAATATTGATTTCTGTATCAAAGGTATTCAGCATATTACCCAAATATGGCTATTCTAATGCCCACTTTTGGTTTCATTGGCCCCACCGCTAGGATGAATTGTCGTCACAAAATTGCTTAACACTTTGCCATTGTTCAACATAATCAGAACTTTGTGTATTAGCCCAATTGGAATAAATTAAAATACTACAACTTTGGTTCTTGGTTCATTGGATATGGCCAAGTCACAAACTTTCAACTGAAGTTTGAATGGCACCTCTACACATTATAGTTTTGAAGCTATTCAAGATTTTAATTTTGTGTTTTATCCCCTAATTTGCATTAATGGAAAGCCTGCAACTTTGGTTCATAGTTCATTGGATGATGTTATGTCACAAATCTTCAAAATTTGGAACAGTACTTGTATGTACAATAGTTTTAAAGTTATTCAAGATTTATATTTGTGTATTTGCCTTATTTGCATAAATTAAAAGCCTACAACTTTGGGTCATGGTTCATTGAATGTGGCTTTGCCGGAAACCTATACATTGAAGTTGCAATGACATCTCTATCCATAATAGTGTCGGAGATATTCAACTTTTAAATTTTGTAATGCCCCTAATGAGCAAAACTTAAAATTCTACAAACCCAATTTACTTCCATTATATTGGCAGGTGTCACAAACCTACACATGCACATTGTAATTTTGAGTCTATCTGCAATAGTTTGGAAGATACAGAACTTTTAAAATTTGAATTGCCCCTCCTTTACATAATTTAAACAACATGACTATGCCAAACCATATGCACAATTTTACTGATAGGTTAGTCACCATGGCAAGTTTGGTGGTTTTCGTTATAATGGTGTAAGAGAAAAACTCCAAATTTGGTCAGAAAGAAAGAAAGAAAGAAAGAAAGAAAGAAAGAAAGAAAGAAAGAAAGAAAGAAAGAAAGAAAGAAAGAAAGAAAGAAAGAAAGAAATCTTGTTAAAACAAAATGTCTGGGTTCGCACCCAGACATAATAGCTAAAGTCCGCACTGTCTCTCCGAAAATGTGGGCGATCAAAGAAAACCCAATCCACTGTCCCTCGGTGGTTCATTTTTCTGTTTTCGCTCGTTCTGACCTCGCGTAAACCAAAAATATGTCCCAACTCGTGTCACCAACTCGATCCGGAATACTTCATCATGCAACATTCTATTAATCACTTACATTTAACTGGTTTACTTTAAAATACACTCTGTGCGCTTATTCAGCTAATTTTTCTGGGGCCAGTTTAAAGTTTCCCGAAACACAAATTACGCCCCCCCCCCCCCCCCGAAATAGCAGTAGCTAGCTACTCTATCCACTGCAGAATTATTAAATACAAGTTTGTATTTTCGCAATAAATGATCCCATATACCGATACTCATAATTTGTATTCAATGACAGCTTACAGGCTGCCTCTTTCACGGCTGTCTGGGAGACATCTATGGGCTTTCGGTAAACCTGAAGTAGATTCAAGTAGGAGCACTAAATCATCAGCATAGACAAGGCAATTTATTTTCATGTCATGGATTATTGCCAGAAAGCAGGGAGAGAAAAAGGTCTCCGATAGATCATGCACACGGATATTGAATATAAGAGGGTTGAGGACACATCCTTGTTTAACCCCTAATAGTAAATATGTTCTTGCCTATGTCTGAAGCTTATCCTGGATGGGTTATCGTGCATGGGCATTAAAGAGAAGGTTTTAATTGTAATTTTTTCATCTGTTTTTTTTTTTTTCAGTCACTAGTTTCAAGTAGTAGGCAAAACCAATGAGAGGCCATGGTGTATGTTATAAAGTACAGACTTCTATTTTGAAAATGGTGTCATTTTCAAGCTTCTCCGATAAAACTATGATTTGGTGAGACAGGGGAAAGAAAATCCAGTATGGTTGGCGGTTGGGGATGACGTTGGATTCACTATTGATGTTGGTATCATTGTTGGATTGCCACGCTTGAAAATCCAACCACTCCTGATCCCAGCGTTATCCTCAATGGGTCATCGATACTTGATTCTCTATATCACCGCAACCGGAAATATTCTTTATACAGGAAAACACAGGGGAGTACATACCGTGGACCACTTTTTAAACTTATCACCAATACCTAGTTTTAAAACTTTATACAGCACACTATGATGGGAATGTAACCAAATGCTGCTATGAAGCCCGCAAAGCAAGAGAACAAATTGCCATAGATCTGACATTTTTTATTATTTATCTGTAATGTGTTTCAAACTTAAAATGTAGCTAGCTGTTCTTGATTTATGTCCAAATCCAATACTGTTGGAAGGGATAAGGTTGTCGTCCAAATAATTAGCATAATAAGCGGCTCCCAGGCCTAATGCTTCTCTCCCTCTTATAAAGGATCATTCCGCTGCCCCATCACAACTCCTACTTTATGTTCGTTCCCCGGTCAAGTGGAAGCCGGACAGAATGCAAAGTTAACTGCAATTTTGTAATTTCCCTGCCAAGGAAATGATAACAGTAACTAAAGTGTTTAACAATTTAATTTGACATTATGGTTCTTAAAAATGTGTAAGTTTATTGCATTAAAAGTTCGTAAAAATTAAACAAGAGGATAATGATAGGCCTGTGCTCGGCTAACCTTACATGCACAGACGGTCAATTCCCATTGCAATCCCCGTTGACTTACAATGTTATCATCAGAAAGGCATGCATTAACCAACAGATACCTAAATTGCAAAAATCAGGGACGCAGAGTATCACCACATAGTGAACAAGTTGCTTATTCCTGCCACAAGCTACTTTTCCATTAAGTTACAGAAAAGTCATAGAAATGTTTTGGAGAAAATAACCAAAATATTGCAACACCCAAAAATACTTAATAAATTGAAAAACAAAAAATGCAGCGCCATCGGTTGAAAAAATTAAGGTCAAAGGGTCCCACTAAGTGTCCCTATAATTTTGAAAGAGTTAGCTAGGCGGTTTTGGAGATTTTTATAAGATTTTGTCAAAAAGGAAAGGAAAAGGGAGATCTGTGGAAGTCCTGTGTTAAGCTGGCCTTACATAGACATACTAAAAGGTCCTGTGAGCCTCAAAATTATTTCAAGGTCACTTTCGTTTCAGACCATCATCACTGTTGCAAACAGATATAGGCTCACTGGATTTTCCAAAGTTTGATAATTTGTTCAAAAAATGGAAATTGACAGAATCACCTTGACTGCGAAGCAAACTGTGTTTTTATGGTTTTATGTTTATGTACTTCGCTGGAAGTAGAAGGTCTGCATCGCAGACAAAGCATCACAATGTAGTGGAAAAATTAGTGGAGATCAGGTCCACATACATTCCCAACAAGTCTGAAGAGGATCCAACTTACCGTTTAGCAGAGTAAGTCAAAGAAAGTGAAAACACACAAACATTCTGTAAAAAGCCAAACAATTATCACAGCACCAACCGTTGAACAAGTTAAGGTCTACAGGTCCCTAGAAGTTTCGCTATGCAATTGCAAAGCAATTGGCTTGCCAGTTTTGGAGAAAAGCATTTTTCAGATTTTGCCCAAATAAACAACAACAAAAACTCCCAAAATCACTGGTTTCCTTTGTAATCAACGGCATGTATGTATTAACCAGTAAGTTTACGAATTGAAACAATCGTTATAAAAAAGAGATTTGCAATATCATCCTAAATGACAGCTTTGGAAATAAAGTCGAAAATAGCGAAAACACACAAAAACTCGTTAAAAATAGAAAAAAATGCCAGCGCAACCTGGTGAACATATTCAGGTCTAAAGGTCCTCAAGAGTGTCCTTAAGCAATTTCGAAGCAATTTGCTTGGCGGTTTTGGACAAGAAAGGATTTTAGGAGTTCGCCAAAAAAGAGAACCCCAAAACGGATACAAACTAAAAAAAAAAACCGTTCGAGTGTAACCATTTGAACCATATTGGAAAAGACCCAACCAAGTTACATCCTCACCAAATCTGAAGTGAATATGGTTGGCAGGTTATGAGAAGCAGTGAAAAAATATGGCTTACTATTGCAATCCCCATTGACTTCCTTTGTAATCAATGAGAACGTATGCATTAACTGCTATGTACCCATATTGAACCATTCGTTGAAAATCAGAAATGTAGAATATCATCACCTGGTGAAAAACTTTATTTGACCCTGTCACGAGCTACAGTTCCCCCGAGTTTTCAAAAGAATTCAACAGATAGTTTTGGAGAAGTTGAAAACAGAAAAACACCACAAATGGGGAAAAAAAGAAAAAAAAATAGCGCTACCTGGTTAAGAAATTAATGTCTAGGGGTCCTCAGAAGTGGCCATATGCAGTTTCGAAGCATTTTGCTTAGCAGTTTCGGAGATTTTTTTAAAAGATTTTGTCACGAAATAAACCAAATAATAATAATGATACTACTACTACTACTACTACTACTACTACTACTACTACTACTACTACTAATAATAATAATAATAATAATAATAATAATAATAATAATAATAAAGTAAACAAAAACATCATTGGCTTATGAGTATTAGAACAAAATTGGTACCGGCCTACCCAAGGTATTGCCCTACCAAGTTTGAAGTGAATTCGGCTGACAGTTTTGGAGAAGTTGAAAATTGAATCGGTGAAGGATGGACGGTCGCCAACGCCCAGGCAGAAGACGAACGAAGGACCATAAGATAAGCTCAACTGGCTGGCAAGTCAGCTAAGCTAAAAATGTTTAGAAGGTGCGAGTACCTTGTAATTCTTCGTTGTGCAGGTCCAATACTCTGTCTCCATAGCTCAACTTTACAGCTTCCCTCATGTGTTATGCAGAGGTACTCTCAGAGGTTGAGCGAGACGTTTATTTTGAATTGCAGTTTACACACTGGGGCAAAAAAAAGACTTATGTGTATACTTTGATTCAAATATATTGGAGGAAGAAACCTTTATCTGGTGTCGAAAAGCACACAAGAAGAATATGTTAAAAAGACGTGTCAGAGCTGCCCCATCAATATATGTGTCAATATATTCAAGGATCCGTAAGTCAAACCTGAACAATAATACAATTCCATCGACAGTATTCAATTTTGTTTTATTTTATTAAATTCAACACCAACATGATAAACTTGCCTTACGGAATTTAATATTTCGTGTTCATGACTAAACTCTGATTATTCATATTCTTATTTTCCACGCAAATAATGAGAAGTAATAAGTGGTCAAGTAAGACTAAAGTGTACTATAACAAAGCATATATCGTTCCGTTTCTGATATGTTGCAATATTTTCTACTGTATTTTTATGGTCTACGTGGGAACTACGTTTCTTCTCCACAAACCGTTGGGCGTGGAATTAACAATTATCAATATGGCATCCAAATTCATACGCGATGGAACCGATCGGACACAGTGAAAAAAAAGTAGTATGCAAAATATATGGGTGATCAGAATGTAAGGGAAGATTTATTATCGAACAAACGTACAATATAATTATATGGTTTGGACTTCCCTGGTGCAACCATTACCAACTGGTGTCAACAAACTGCCCTGGAGTATATGTTGCAGACCGACAGCACAGGCATTATTTCTCGTTTCGCGAGTCGGGTGGTTGAATTAAGCACAGTCACACCGTGCTAAACCCGCTAGCGGAGCGAAGTGTAGCTCGAGGATTTAGCACTGCTTGACTGTCATTGATTCAGCCACCCGAGCCAAGAAGGGTGAAGCAATGCTACTTCTGAAATGTTTTCCTTCTCCAGACCAGGCAAATGATCCGGTGCCATGTTTGATTTATCAGCTGTTCCAACAAAAAAGTTCACCTGAACACCTGGGCGATGCGTCCTCTTGTGGACAGGAACGCTATTAAACCAGTACCGCTCGTGAAATTTTAGACAGCTCGATTTTTCAATATTTTATTTACACATATTTCCTTATTTTGGAAATATAATACCTTTTGGGTATATTCTGATACAGGAAATCAGGAGAAGAAAAAAATGACCATTGGGTGTAACTATCTTCTTGACGTGTTGCAAACAAAAATTCAACAAGCGTGATTCTAGCTGATTACTGTGCAAATAATGGGTTCTACGTACAGTGGCAAACAAAATAAACAAAACATTTTGCACACTTTGAGACAATGTCAACTTCAGAGTGTTTTGCAAGTGAATCGAAAATTGCAGTCATTATGGCCAGGTGTCATTAATTTGAATAAAATATCATTGTTTGCTCGGCGTCCATCTTTTGGACTCTTGTCTTCCATGACTGTGGAGAGCCGTCGATGTTACACTGCAATAGAGAAAGAATACTGCAACTATGCAATCTGTATAACCTTCACTATTGTCTTGCTTTTGGTGTTTATCGATATTTGGCGGTCCCTGCACATTTCATTCTTCCTTTAATTTTTGTCAAAACCGGGCCCCATCTTAAGTGATTATGAATAAACACTTATCTTGGTGATGTATGACGTGACCCAATCAGGCAAATGAACCTGTTAAATGTTGTACTTTGATTATTAAACTTTTCACGGAAGGCGACCTCTTCCTGCGTACATTTGCATCTTTCTGTCTCTTTCTCTTTAATTGCTGTTAGTCCCAATGAAATAAATTCAGTGTTATTCATCACAAGCCCGCTGCAATATTTTTGACCTGCAATTTCAACTTTATTTTTTCCTGTCGAATATAACGTTTTGTCCGCTTCATAGCTAGCTGAAAAAATAACCCTCTTTTTATGCTATACGGATATAATACTAAACACAAATCCTTCCACCCACTAGAAACTCTGCGGAAGAAGAAAGAGAAACAGGAAGTTTTTTTGTGAGTGCTAAGGTTGTCTATTTCTTACATTGTTTTGTTTCACAAGGGGCATGCATGATCGCAAGAAAGGGCACACCAGTTCAGTTGGAAACAATTCAATAGCTGCACTGATTACCTACTCACAGAAACGATCAAATTTTGCTTTCCTTAAAGCCAAAGTAAGCCTGACAAGAAAATTTGTCAAGCAGCCGATTGGAAAAAGGAACAATATGATGTAAACATAGTGCAAATCAGAGCAGTAGAAAATAACTTATCATCCAATGGAGTACAATTTGTTTACACTTTTGCTTCCTCACTGCTCTTAGTCATCCTTGCTGAATATCAATGCCATGCTGCATCAGTTTTTACATAATGTCCTGACAGCTAAATTATAAATAATTTAATTTACTACTTAAATCAGAATGTTTTAAAATTACTTAATTGCTTGTACGTAGTATTCGGTCGTTTATTGGTACAATTGTGGTATGTTGTTATTTTAAATAGTTTAAAGAGGTTTATTTGTCAAAATTTTAACACCAGTTTGGAGAGTTTGCTGTGTCATCAATACTGAATTATGAGATATATATTAGTGCAAGGATAGCAGCCTGCGCGCCACAGTACTCTTATAATTACTATAACTTTTGTTCTACTTATTGAATCTGTATAATATATACATCAAAATATTTCCATTTCTAACAAGTTTCATTTAACCA
The DNA here is from genome assembly GCA_964020975.1 of Hermodice carunculata. Taxonomy (NCBI): domain Eukaryota; kingdom Metazoa; phylum Annelida; class Polychaeta; order Eunicida; family Amphinomidae; genus Hermodice; species Hermodice carunculata. The sequence continues at coordinate 224,418 of CAXHWN010000862.1, read as the reverse complement.
TGCACGTAAAGTGCATGCAGAATAATAGAGATTGAATAGGTATAAGCGTTTTCTCTAAAAGTAGTAAAAAAGGAAGATTCTATTATAATTCCGTATTAGGCACGAAACAATTGCAATTCGAAAAGTGAAAACCTATAGACGATGACACCCTGTCCGATAAGCTCGTAGTATAAGGTCCAGTTTGTAGCCTATACGTAAGATAACCCTGACCATGTCCATGCGCCAAGGCAACCGGCGCTCAGATCTATTAGCACGTCCACGCAACGCGTTATTACATCCCTCTCTTGCTCAGAGCAAGATCACATCAACAACTTTCCTTGGCAACGTTTGGATCCCACTCGCACCCAGGAAAGCTGTTCAAATCGACCAAAGTGGATGTGCTCTCTGAATTATAACGACACTAGATCCATATCTTTGGTAAACTGACATTTAATCTAAGTCCCAGCACCCCTACAATTAAAGACAAAACAAAGGTGGACAAGGTCAACATTTTTTTTGGCAGTCATTTGGGTACAGCACCCAAAGCATGCTACGGAAATCTATTGACTCAGTCAACACTTTGTTCTGAAAGAGTGTCGTCTTATGTGCACTTCTGACCAAAAATGTTTTGTGTCGACTGTATATATCGAGAAAATTATCGCATACGACAATATACATACTGGCTCTTTTAGATAATCTTAGCAGGCTATTGAAAAAACAGGTACAACCTCGAGCAAGCTATTACAGCAAATAGGCAAATGATGTTCTCACCGACATAGAAGCTGATGTCTTTCGTGGCGTCGTGAAGTTTCTCTTTGATACGATTTTGAGCCACACAAGTGTACCTGTTGATACCTTGGATCATGTCTTTTGTCACAAGTAGGTCTTTCTTGATCACATAGCTGGGACCCTATAAATATAGATTATTAAATGGCTCGCCATGCAGATTGCTTTTGTCACGAGAGGAGATCCAATATTACTAACTTGCCACCGAACGTTCGTGATATCGGATTTTCTCTGGTGATAAAAACGATCCACATGACGCGCCAGATATGATTTATTACTATGTACTGCGTATTCTATTGACTCCAAACACCCAACCTTTGTCAATGATTTTATTCAGGACACCGCAATCGCCTGCTGTTAGGGCTGCCATTTTGGAGATAAGAGCAAAGCAACCGAGCGCCACCTAGTGACTGGATTCAATATTTTGCATGTTACATTGTGAAATTTATATCACTTCCTATTACAACATGCATAATATCAAACATCAGACGTGGGGCTCTGCCACTAGGTGAAGCCCTGCCTTTGTATTTCGCTGTCAGGACTTTACAACAAAGATATCCAGTCTTATCACCACACCATAACTATACCTATTAATTATGCATTCCATTGTTGGCCTCATTGTCCAATCAGCAAGTGGCCGAGTCTGGCCCACGCCTTCATGTTTACAACGGATGCCACGGCTAACGCTAGTGATTACAACATGGATTACAATAGACAGAGAAGTGTATTACTTGCGTTATTGCAAAATTATACATTTGTTCATCTTCTAGCCAGAAATATACACATTTGCTTATCTTCTGGCAAGAAGCTACCTGGGTAAAGCAAGAAAACGTTTTACAACAGACCAGTTCATAAGACTCGGGTTTATTCGGTTCACTTCGGGAAGCGCACCCTGCAATGTTTACATTTTGTGCTCGACCACGCCGACCACACGTGGATGTATCAGAAAGTAAAACTCTGCTTGGATTTCATGCAAAATCAAACTGTCAGCAAACTGAAAATGCACGTTTCACCTCTGATGTGACATTTTAAGCAAAACATTTGCACTGTTTAGCACAATCCATGTTGTAATCACTAGCGTTAGCCTCGGCCACTTGCTGATTGGATAACCAAGCCAACAATGGAATGCATAATTAATTATGGTCCTGAAAAGTTCGGTACAACTCGGTATGAACAGGTCTATTAGCAATTCTCAACTTAAATACGCTTGATGAATCTACAGATTACCCCCATCCTTAAGTTGCCAAGGCAGCTGAACACCTGCATGTGTTTAGGCCCACGGGCACGTGTGTCCAGCCAGCCTGGTCAGCATGTTAACATTATAAGATTGAAAGTAATCAAAATTTTTAAATGAGATGTGGCTACTGTCATGTGGAATGTATTCCGCTATAAAGCCTGGCTGCAAGTGGCTAAAATGTACTGTATGCCCTAATCATTGCATATTCGTTTCATGTTTTTTGCCATGCCTCCAAAGACACCCCCCCCTCCCCCCCCCGCCGGACTCGCTACAGTATTCCCTGTCTTGAGAGATCACCCCGATAGCAAGCCCAAAGATGGCCTCTCAAGGCAGGTGACCTCTCATTAGAGGTACAATAACATGGAAGATAGCAGCAGGGACCTGCCGAAAGTGGCCTTTCAAGCCAGGTGGCCTCTAATCTCTCAAGGCAAGGACCAGTATATTGCGTTCACTGATGTGAGCGCTCGATGACAGCACATCAGAAACAGCGATCCAGTGGAAACCTGTTGAAGCAAGTTGCCATATTGCTTGGCTTTAGCCTTTAAGGTTTTAGTCATGTTCTAGAACTCTGTGTTGGTATAGTTGCTAGACAACTGAGTCACCGACTGTGACGTCATTTGATACAAATATTGTCTGCGGCGTCCCCAAATGATGATGATGGTGATGATGATAATAGTAATAATAATAAACAGCTGAACAACAATGATTTTTGCAAATATCGAGAAGAAATGGGACTGTTTGCCTGTTACTGTATCTTGTGTCCAATGTCTGTTTTCCTTAAACACATCACAAATTATGATATTGAACTAGAGGGTTTCATCATGTTTACAGCGAGTGCTAAAAAGGAAGCAAACGATTGGTCAGAATCAGGCACGAAAGTGTCGCGTCTCTTCATATGAGGAGCTACTTCCGTATTGATGCCCTTGATAGCTCAGGTGGGGATGCAAAAAACAAGTCAGCATCTCATAACAGTGACCTACTGACACACAGGTCATTCAACACAAAAAGAAGACGTTCCCTATGCAGTTGTTCTTGCTAAGTTACCCGAGAAACCAATATCAACAGGAGGTTTTTCACTTCCACAGCAATTTTCACTAAAAAAAAATATGGAAAAAAAATGAAGTAAGATAAAAAAAAAAAAAAAGAAACAAGTGAAACAAAATAAAATAAAGACTGCGGAGGTCAGAAATAATAAGTCACATAAAAGCTCTTGATAAACCAAACTCTAGTCCAGGCTACAGCTTTGCTGGGTACACGGGTACCTGTCTGGTACTCCGGTGATGGCCAAAATTAGTGGGTACCCGAATCCAGATAACGTTACCCGCCAAACCAAGGAATCGAAGTATAAATAAAAGCCTTTTTGTCATAATTTGTGAACAAAAAATCTTAATTGTTTTCATTTTTGGAATGTCAAACTTAATATAATAATATTAATATATCCAAATTAACATAAAATATATTAGTTTGATTCACTGCTTGAAATAACAGAAAACGTAAAATTTCAGTTGGTTCAACATATATCTTTTTAGCATCGCGCAAACTAGTTACAAAGAGCAGAAATGTATAACTACGCAAGGAAAATGTTTAGGCTATTAGTATGGATTTGAACTTGGTTTATGAAGGCTCTATATTACCAGACTCCCAGTGCTCCGTGATGACACATACTTTGCAGTTGTTTTCAAAATTACTTTAAATTTTCTTGTTACCATATATAAACATATATATATATATATATATATATATATATATATATATATATATATATATATATATATATATATATATATATGTGTGTGTGTGTGTGTGTGTGTGTGTGTGTGTATTTATATATATATACACATGTCATGTATCCTTTCACACAAATGTGTATTTTCTTTCTTATTTACAATCACAAATAAAGTTTGTTAAAAATACATGCTCTGATGGTCAAATCTTTCTTAAAATCGTTTCAAATGACGTGTACTATTATCATAAGCATTTCCTGACATGTATTGTTATCTATATACGTTTGACGCATATTACCCTCTGGTACCCAGGTACTTTAATTACCCGTGATGCGGGTACGCTGCTATTAAAATTTGTTACCCGACAAAGCTCTAGTCCAGACCAATTCTTTACACAGTATTAAGTTTGACGACTGTACCTTACTACATTAAAGCAAGAGAGAAAGTTGTATATGATATTCTGTGACCTCAATAGAAAACAAACATCAAAACGTTTTTTTTTTAATATTTGTCACTGCAATGCAAAATGGAATTTCAATCAGCAGAGAAAACATTTCTTATTACACAAATCAAGTCACTTCCACGGGAACAAAATAATTTTTAGCAAAATAATTGTCAGACAGCCGCACATTTCTTAGAGTTTGTCCTCTGTCATCCAATTCATCCATAATCTACATTTTCGACAAGACCAGTGGCTGAAACATGTTCGAAATCGACAGACCAATTTTTTCAATAGAGTCTTAGGATGAAATTTGGAATCCAGTAAAACTATTGGGCCCAGCAGATCTTAATATGTTTATATACGTGACTTTGACCCAGGAGACCTAGATTAATTCATATAGATTGGGATGTTAGTAGAAGTCTCTACTTCTGAATCAATGATTTGCTAACATATATATGTATGTAATTGATAATTTTTTCTCTCTCTTGCTTTATCAAATCCTCATTGTACCCATGTGAGTACGTATAAAGATATATATGTATATACATCCCTGATATTAGTAACTTTGATCCAATTCCAAAGGCCACTACGACAATTCAGTGACTACAGTTTTGGGTTGACAAGCCAAGAACAGTTTCAGGGGGGAGAAGGGAGGGGCGATGCAAACATCTGGCGATAACTGACAACCGAATGTCTTTTTGGAGGGTGGGGGCTGTCATATTTGGAGATATAAGTATACCTACATTTCCTTCTTTACGGTACCACGCAAAGCTTGGTTCAGGGTTTCCGATGGCGTTGCACTTGAGATAGCTGCCCAGTTTTATGTTGATAGTAGAATTCCCGGGGCCTGCGTCTGGTTTGATGGTAATGTTTCTAGCCGAATCTAGAAGAGAAAGTAATATTATTATCATCATCACCATTATCAGTTTCACGTAGTTTTCTTGTCATCAAGATCAAAGATTAGCAGTGAGATTCAAAGACCCGCAGTAAAATGTATTACCAAAAAGCAACAGACCCGGCGCCATAAGCTTTTTCCTCGCTAAAGTGTGCTGCAAGAAATCCCCAAACAGCATCGTTACTCATATGGTTGACCACCCAAGAATGCTGGAGGCCCGGAAAGAAATGAGGGCATCATTCGTCAATGGCAGACATCCACGCTAGATGTATTCGTCCTGTGACGGAGAAAAAATGTGGGTAAATACATTCAATGTTTTACATTGACAGTCACTTTTTAAGGCCTCTAAGATGCTGTCTTTAACGCTTTCATTTAGGTCTTTCATTGCCAATTTGGACAAAAGTCGGTGTGTTCCGAATTGACCTAGCGATGCTAAACTAATTCGCTTCCAAAAGCGACCTTACATTCAACTACCAGCATACCTACTGTTGCAGAAACCGCAAGGATTGTGGTCTACGTCAACACCTCTCCTTACCAACCTTTGGGCACATTGTGCCGACAATGCGCCAATGAAAGCTGTTGACTCAGTCCAAACCTCTCTCCGAAAGGATTAAAGCAGAAGTTCTGGTAGCAAACCCTTACATTTACAGTTTGACCTCAAGCAATATCTTGTCGGCAAGTTGACGCCTCTCCAATGTAAAGACAAAGCGCTTTATCAATGGGGGTTGCCGATCTGCCCTTCTGATTTGCTCCAGTGCTCAGAGTCGTGCACGACTAATGCTGTGTTCCTGTAGATCTTTATACTGGCGGTGTACAAAATTGAAGAAGTAAGTGGTGTATTATTAAACACATCTTGAAACGTAACACCTTTCTTCCATCTATTCGCTACTCCACACTTCTGTGCTCGAACTGGACAGTTTGACAAGCCATTTTATCCGCGCCCATGAGTCTGTGGAATAAAGGTCCCCCTTGAGACTCGATATGCCTCCTGTGTCAGATAATTCAGATGCTTCAACAATTAATCAGACCTGTCAGGTTTCCCGCACTTCTAAATTTTGGTGAACAGTTCATAGTTGTGCAGCACATCCGCTTGCTCCTGGGAGAATGCCAACTAAATTGTCATCTTTTTAAAACTGGTGTTAAGGCCTAGGTCAATATGCTTATGTGGCTCAGCTATTGAAAATGCCTTGCATTTTATCTTTGTCTCAAATGCACTACCTTTAGGCCTAGATTACACTCTTTAGTTTGAAATTGTGTCCCATTTACTCTACAAACTGCACTGTTTGCTTCAGGAGATTGCTCCCTTTTAGAAAATACCAATATTTTGAAGCAGAATACGGCCTCTACCTTTAGATTTAAATGAACTGCTATTAGTTAATTGAATTCCCACGCAAATCCCGCCGTTACTACTTTATCTAAATACTATGGTCTTATTGCTATGACGTATAGCCCATCTCTCTGGCTCCTTTTTATGCCTATCATCCTATTCCTCTCTCTTTCTTTCTTTCTTTCTTTCTTTCTTTCTTTCTTTCTTTCTTTCTTTCTTTCTTTCTTTCTTTCTTTCTTTGTGCCAGTCTTATTTCTGTGACCCTTTCATTCTTTCGTTCTTTTGCTCTTTCATTCTCTCGCTTTTCCTTCATTCTTCTTTTTCTTTCTCTTTTTGTCTTCGTTATGCTTTGTTCTCATCTACTCCTTCTATCTGAGCGCCATTGTGCAAGGCCTGTGTCTTGTATCGTCATGTGCTCCGTGTCTTCTTCCTGCGAGAGGGTATAGCACGGGTGTAACCCATTTTCCTGATTGTAGTTTATATATATATACACACACACATATATATATATATATATATATATATATATATATATATATATATATATATATATATATGTTTAATTTACTGTACCATAAGAATTTGTGAAATATGTTTAAACCAAGTAGATTCTCTATCACAGGTTTTGGCAAATTTGCTGTAATTAGCTTAAAATTGCAGCTTTTCTCTGAACAGTTCCAGATACCATCCATACGTCATCAGCTTCTGTTGACATAGAGAGGAAATGAACTTCCACGAACATGATGTGACAATAAACAGTTCCAAATACCATCCAAATATCATCAAGTTCTGTTGACATAATGAGGAAATGAACTGCCACGACCATGATGTAATGAACCAACATGACCATGACATAATGAATGAACAAGACCATCACATAATCAACCAATGGGTCCATATATTGATTGATTGATGTTATTTTATTTACAGAATTCATAGTTCATGCATAAAAATTAGAATACACAATGATGGAATACACATGGAAATTGAGTCCTCATGAAAAGAAATGAAATTTCACATACATTCTGCTAAAATCATAAATCATGTATCGTGAAAAGGAAGCACTAAAATCCTGACTTATGTCAACTGTTTATCTATATAGTGAACACGTAAAATATACATTGTTGTGATATGGTAGAAAAGCTCAATCATTAAAAGTACACAAGTAATATAATAAAAATAAAAAATTATGATAAATAAATATGAAAATTTTACGTAAATCCCTATTTCTGCACAGATATGATGCTGCAAGTACCTTTGTATGAAATATAAAACCATATCTCCTCCTTCCCTCCATATCATTTGGTAAAAACTGCTAAACTCTAGTTTCAAAAACTGTTTTGGGAACAATGTTGAATATCTTCTGTTACATCTTCCCTGAGTATAGCAACACTAAGTCATCAACATATACTAACAGCTCACAATGTGTGGCTCACTCCATATCGTTCACATTGAACTATAGTGGCCTCAAGATAGAACCTTGGGGGACACCGCAATTTATGTTCATGAAATTTGACTGGGTTCCATTGATTTCAACAAATTTGTCGTCTCCCATTCAAATAAGCACCAAACTACCGTATAACTTGATCCTTACATCCTGTACTTTTTAGCTTATACAGCAGTACTTGGTGATTGACTGTATCAAGGACCTTTTGTAGATCCAGTAATACAGCCCCGTATACAGACCTTTGTCCATACTAGCATTTCTAATTTTGTCTGCTGAATAAGTGACAGCAGTGTCTGTTGAAAAACATTTTCTACCATCCAAACTGAAACTGTTGTGATGGTACTATCACATATTCTTGAAGCTCTGCCTTTTGCTGTATTTAAATTTGCTGTCATTGTTGAGTTGGAATTTAGGTAATGCTTTTCTGAAGTATTATGCGAGTCCATTGGTGACACACATAACACTCAATAGCTTCACTTATAATGCCCCTATTGCATATGGTGCAAGGGGTTTAGGTGTGTTTGGTGACCAGGGGCTAACATGAGATCTTTTGCTGTCAATAAGAGGGATCAGATTAGCCATGTCTGGAATATTGAATGATGTTTGACACTGGTTGTTTCCACTTCAATGAACTGTCTGGGTCTGGTTATGGATAGTAAGGTGTGTAGAGTCAGTCACCTTTCCCCCTAATTTCTGCATGGGGAAGATTAACAGCATCACCAGCATGTGGCAAAATGCCTGTGACAACAACACTGAAGTATATCACTGGCAGTCGTCGGGTGTACATTGTGTTGACCTGGTGATAAGGTCCTGTTCAACAAGATCGTAACAGTCAATGCCCACCATGTTACAACATAGAGCTATTGTTGTGGTTACAGTAACTGCACACAATCAATGGGATAAAACATTGTCCAGACACTGATCATTTTGACCAAGTGGGAACAAAATGTATTTCAAGTCACCAGACTCCAAAACTAACTCAGCTTGGTTGCTGGAAAATGTCCCGGCAAATCAATAGATATTTATGATGATCCTTTCTAAAATTGAAGATCTGCTCTGCACAACTACTGATGAATCTTGTGAAGAATGGCAGATGCTGAATTTTGTCCGACAAGGGAACATTCCATTGTTGCGCTGTTTGTGTTGATGTAGTAAACAAACAGGATCATAATGTTTGTTCCTCAAAAGATTACAACTGTTGCTCTGTATTTATGTCAGACATAGCCTTTTCCCTTTTGAGAGCACTGGATACCAAATGTGCTTCCCAAGATCATGAGACACTTCCAATCCTTACGTATTTGGCTACCTGCACTAGTCCCTTCACATGCCCAGCCACACAGTCGCTATTCCTACTTTAAGCTTTGATGAGTTTGAAGCATCATGTTCAGGAGCAGTAGATTTTATCTGGAATTCTTTTGATCGTCAGCCTTTGGTGAAGAAAGTGGAAGTGCACATTGCTTCAGACAGTGGAAGTAGACTCTGCCAAGGAGAGTGGAAGTGGACTTTGCTGTGGACCTTGGAAGTAGACTTTTTCATAGAGAGTGGAAGTAGACTTTGCTGCAGACAGCAGAAGTAGACTTTGCCTAGGGAAGTGGAAGTGGACTTTGATGCAGACAGTGGAAGTAAGCTTTGCAAAGGAGAGTTCAAGTGGACTTTGCCTCAGACACTGGAAGTTGATTTTGCAAAGCAAAGTAGAAGTGGAGATAGTTGGGAGGGGGGGGCTCTTGATGGGTCTCCCCGGGGGACACCAGGTTGCTCTTTTGCAGGTGCCCTGGTCATAGGGTCACAAAAAGCTTGGATATACCATCACTGAAAATAAATTTTTTAAGCTTTTGGTCACATAAATTAAGGTGGAAGCTGTGAAGCTAGTGTGCAGTGAGCCTGGCAACTTTGGATCGCAATTACTCATTAATTTTTTTTCACAAGTACATTAAAAGTATATATTTTCTTATTACTACATATCCATAGATTTGTATCCATAGAGTTTTTTTGCAGGATTGGATTTTTTTGAGATTTTATAGCATTATTCTGACTTTATAGGATTTTCACATTTTTTGCAGAGGTCACACAAAATTGTTTTTTGCAGTTGAAATCAGAAGAAATTTAAAATATATATCCATGTCCAGGATCGAATTCAATGGTTAGTCCTGAAACAGCATAAATAAAAAGTTACAAACTTTTTATTTTAGTCCTGACAGGTTGTTAATTTCCTTCTATAAAACGCTCCAAAAGTCACGGAAGGGGTTGTCACATAAAAATCCTTTCCGTTCCTGGATATGATATTTTTCTTTCAATGTCCATTGATTTTAATGTGATAGGGCAATTCATTCGTTTGTGACGCGAGATACAAATTACAGAGGTTGAGCAAAAAACAGAAAATCGCATTGAAAGAAAAAGTTAAAATTCTTACACATTTATGGCTGTAATATGACACATACTCATTTCTTCTGTCCTGTGTTTTATTTATTGTGCGAAATAAACATGTACTTTTACACATGTGATGTTGTCATTAAACAAAAGTATATTTTGTGGCTTAAATCTCGACTTTTTTTAACTTGGGAACACCACTCTTGGCTTGATTGGATGTGGGTTCACATGCGGCTTTCCATATTTGGGGACCAGTAAGTGGATTGTGCTAATTTGTTTTCACATCAATAGAGAATTTCAAAGTATTCAGAACAATGGCAGTATTTAGTCTGAACAGGCCCATTCTTCTCTCCACGGCTAGTGGTTTCCTGTGAGTGACCTTTGTCAATAGCTCAATTGGTTTCCAGGGGTCATGGACTAATGACTGTGCAAACAATGACATGGTTCATTATCATGCCCATGCAAACAAACCCGTGTGTCCGGCACTGGTTAAACTTTTCAGTGTTAACAAAAGTTTTGAGATAAATTATCTCATATACATTTTATGTTCACACATCTGAGTTTTTGGGAGCATGTGTTTAAGTATCAGAATATCCAAAAATATGAAAAAGTGATTAGAGGTTATGCAAAGGTGCTGGCTTCAGATCTCCCCCTTTAATGCTTCTGGTCACCAGGTCGCCTCCAAAGGCTTGCCAGCTTGCAAATCGCTGTATACTCATATGGCACCCCACAGTTAATGCTTTAGGACCTGCACATTCCTGCTGTCCATCCAGGAATTTCCTCTCAGCTTTGTCTTTAGCCAAGTCTACTGTCTTCAAACTGTCGTTCTGTACAGATTGGGAGATTAAATGTGTTTATGCTTCTTTAGGATGTCAGTAAATTAGGTGCTTCCTGGGATCAGTCACTCTTTCATTCTAGTAATTCGCCGAGGATACCACAGGTACAGGAAGGCGATCTTTTGATTGATTTGTCCATTTCATAGTATTGTATTTTAAATCTATTGTAAAATGTGCATTGTTGTCACGAAGAAGTTAAAATTTGAGAGGAAATTTATATCAAATGTAAATTAAGGAAAACGTACCTTTCAAACCTTGAAAATGACATTCAAATTCAATATGGCACCCCAACCCCCACCCCCATATTCTACATTCGATGACCTACTAATCTGGCGCTGACGTCTGCCATTAACAAACGATGCCCTAAAGATCAATAAATTAAAAGAATAAATAAAAATAAAGTCACAAAGGCTGGTCCACCTGCACCCATGGCAATACTTACAGTATACATGGATCTGTGTACTTACAGTATACATGGATCTGTGTGTAGCAAGAATGACGAAAATCAGGTGCTCTTTTGTCAAACTAGAACCGCTCGATAAATGACGGTGGTGGGTTGTAGGTTGTCTCACATCTGATGGACTGAAGATGGTCTCGTAGTGAAACGTTGAATCTGGCAGTGTTTATAATGTAAGTAGAGTTAAACCAGGTAGACTGCTGTGGTGTAAAGCCGGAGTAGTACCACTTCATGCGTGGCACCCAAAGCTCCTTATGCGGCGAGTGGAAGAACACCTCACAGCCCAGCACTATCACTTCCCCCACTTCGGGAGTTAGCATCATGTTGCATTTTGGATAACTTTCTACAATATATTTACAAAACTTTGATATCATTTTCAATTATCAAACAACATAATATGGGAATGAAAAGAACACTCATATATGCGGGCACGTATCATTATCTAAATATTAAGATGTAAGACACCTGTAAAATATTGGCCGCATATACCAAACAAATAGGTGTCCCGGAAAAGTTCCGGTTGCTGGACAAGCTTTCTTTAAAGGTCCCAAAAGCCAAACGATTTATTTTTGTTCACAGTAAAGGAATTGGAGCGTTATGGCACTTTTGTGAAGAAAATTTTCCATATTCGCACAGGAAAAAAACTATATTTGCAAGAATTTTTGTTGCCCATGACGGGCCCGAAGTTGACAAGTTTGCACCTTTTTGGCTATCAAGCAGGCTCTGGGTCGTGACGTCACGGAAGGGGATCCAATAGAGAAAGCATTAGCAGTAGCAATACACAAAATAAGCTGGATCTCAGTTTAAGCTGTTTCTTTTCTGAAGAAGACATCACTGAGTATGAGGTGAAAAATGTACAGTCAGGAAGGGAGAAGGACCGAGAAATTCAGCCTTACTGTTAGGAGCCATGGCTACTACAAATCCAGTCAAGTTTGCCGGTGCAACTGGTGCTGAGTCTGTGCCCAGCACTGACCAAGCCTTGCCGTAGCTGCCACGGAAGATCACCAAAACTGGCACTTCGGAAGTTAGGACTGGTTTTGGGAAAGGATAATTTTCAAAAGTCATTGCGAGAAAATTCCCATGTAAGTGACTGGTTGAAGCTTATGCCAGGCCATCTTGTGCGGTTGCTAATATTAATACCAGCAGTGTATGCAGCACACTAAGAGGGGCTAAATATAAACTCAAAACCAGTTGAATTTGAAATCATAGGCCTGCGTGCATCAGGCTTTTAGTTTTATTTCATTATTGATTTATAACAAGGCCAGTTTTGGATACGGGAAAGGAAAGAGTTGCATTGAAAAGCATCTTTGAGTCTGGTGAATGCCAAAACGGATTAATAATGACCACTGTAGCATTCTGCAAACTTCAAAAGAGGGGAATACAAAAGCACTTGACTACAGCTTGAATAGACATAAGCCACACAGGGGGAGTTGCTACTCTTTTGCCTGTCTTAGCGTGCAGCGTATACTAACGGTAATGGCAACCGCACAAGATGGCCTGCCCTCTTGCTTTATATATATATATTTTTTGCTGCAAAAGCAGAACGAACTATCGGGAACAAGGGCGTAACCTTATATGTATCCCTTTCACATGAAAAATAGAAGAAATTAAAGCACTGTACGGCAAAAAGAGGGTAGACGTCACAAAACTGCGAAAATTGCACAGAAAGAACAAATGGTCTGCCTTCATATTATAGTATATTGTCTGGCAGTACTCAGAGACCCAGGCTTCAACCAGTCACTTATATGGTAATTGTCGCACACTGGCTTTTGAAAAGCATCCCTTACCAGTCTAAACTTTCCAAGCACTAACGGACGTCAAGGTCATTCATAAAACTTACCGGTTTAAATCCTTTTATTTCTTGATTTGAAGGTTGTTTGGTTTCCATTATATATAGGGCCATACATGTGATGTTGTGTGACGTTATGTAGACCTACGTCATTCGTGCTTTGGAAGAAATTTTATTCTTGACCTATTGCACATTTTGTGTAAGTCTATGGTACTAGTGTAATTCATTTTAAAGGTTATGAACTTCATACATTTTCCTCGCACGAAGTAAAGAGTTGACACGTGAGGCTACAAGGACAACGCACTTCATGGTTTTTTGTTCAAAAATGGTGTGTGTTTTTGTAATGTTATAATGCTGTGATGTCCAGACGAAGGTGGTGCATCAGGCCAGATATTGTTTGCTTCCAAACATTCCGCGCCTGTTCATTGCTTTAATTTCACTGCATTCTTATTTTTGCTTATTTTGCTGATGGCAGAAAACTCTGAAGATTACAAACACAGCGAAATAGCATTTTAACATTGTTTGAATAGGAATTATGTCCAAAATAGTGAAATTAAAACTACAATCAAATGTCAAAAATACAAAAACCGTGAACATTTTAACGCGAAAATAAAGCAATTTTCATAGGCAAATTTTAAGGAGGTCAAAAAACAAAAGAAAAAATTGAAAACACTGCAGTGTTCACGTGTGTTGCATATGTGGCCCATATATCGTGCAACCGTGTAAACGGGGCTAATATTAACCAACTCAACCCGGATTTTCATCTATGAGATGTGCCAGAACTTTCAAGGAGTTTGCAAACATTTCCGACCCTCTCGCTGTCGCAAGAATTTAGTTTCGGGCACCCGGACAGATATAAGAGAACATATGATATATGTGTCATTTGGTCAACGGAGCCTAAAAGTGAGATGAGTCTATTTCATATCCCATTATATTCCACGAGTTTCCCGGAATGTGTAAGTGTGTATGTTTGGTTAATTTTGGCTTAAGCATTTTACCGAACACGATATTTTATTTAATTAATTAATTAATTAATTTAGTTAGTCAGTTAGTTAGTTAGTTAGTAAGCTAGTTAGTTAGTTAGTTAGTTAAGTTAGTTAGATAGTATCTTATTTCATTTATTTTTCCCCTTAACATAACGTTTTTATCGAAAGTTAGGAATGCATAGAAGAGTATATGAAAAGGCCATCAACACAATATAGCCCTGATATTATTAACAGCTTTATCTGGTGCGCTTTGGGTGCGCGCACATATCACGCTGGAGTAAAGCTGTTGAATTCATTCTATTAACATGATCCATGTAATGCTGCAAAAAAAAAAAAAACGTACCAAGAGCAATGAAAAATGCGTATCTGTTGACAAGCCCTCCGGTCATGAATAGGGAATAAACACCGACGTCTGTGCTGGATGCATTCGAAATGATGAGATCTACACTTCTGTAGTAACTTGATGCATTACACGACGCCATGTATTTTATAGTGCCTTCCCTGTGCAAAATTCTACTGTCAATAGATATGACTCTAGGTGGCGCCTCGTATCTCGCCGTGCTGAATGCCGTCATCATCGAGTCATAAGGAATCATACCTTCAGCCCTGAATGAAAAGCGGATGTTCGAACCGCTTACTGCCACAACGTTTCTTGGGGCGAGCGTTACACTTCCAACGAAACCCTCTGTGTGATCAAAAAAGAGAGAGAATAAAAGAACGGTACATCATGCTGTTTTGTGCACAGTGTGGAAGGGATATGGTAGGCGTATGCAAAGTTACAAGCGAGTCATGCAGTCAGCTTTTTTCGGGTATTTATACGGACATCTTCTGCAGGACTGCCAGCTTGGTACTCCTGCATAAAGTTTTCACCAGGAAGTATTCTGGCCACTCTCAGGGGGTCAGGAAAAGAGAAATAGAGAAACCCATGTAAAAAATAGAGCATATACACAGCTAGTCACAATCTTTGAGAACCCCGAGGGAATATCATTGCATAGCGTTTGGTTATGTGAGGCATAAGTCTACCGAATGCGATTAAGACAAATATATAATGGGAAAATGAGACTGCACAACCAATCACAGTCGCCGAGCAGATGATGTTAGTCACACCTCGTTTTCACTCGATTACCAGAATCACCGGAACAGCGGGAATCTGGTTCTGGAATTGCCAATCGAGCACGCCGAAGCTTGACACTTCACCCCTAAATATTGTTACCCAGCCGGTGCAGCAGCGGTCCACTCACTGCCGGCATTTTTAATTTGTACAGAGTCCTGGTTGAGTCCCGCTGTGTGGTATATTTTGTAAAGCTCTAATTTCAGGCATACGTCAATTGAACTAGAATGGCCACCAGGTGGCACTGAAGTTTTAGTGGACATATACCCTTCACCAAGTCAAAATGTAACATATGATACGATAATTCGAAGCAATGATATTCATGCTTTTTTATGTTGTTGTTTTTGTTTTGATTTGTTTTATTTCCGTATCAACCGAGAAGCTGAAAATCATTACCACATTGCAAATGCACAGTATATAGAACTACATATGTGACTGTAGAGTTTGTCTTGGAAAAAGAGTCGGTCACTTTAAAATAACAGTTAATCCACTCTATCTATTATACAAGTGATTAGATTATCCCGCGCGCAGACTTACTGGAATTTTACTTTTTATTTATTTTTGAATACCTTTTTGTAACTTCCTTTGTGTCGATTGGATGAAACGTGAGAGTTTGTGCACTGTGCTTGGAAGCAATATGAGAAGACTGACGTCATAACACAGTAGTTTGGGGTATGCCACCAGACGATGCGCGTCGCCGGTATGAATGCCTTAATTCTCGGTGCAAGCACGCTATAATATGTCATGATCTTAAGATATGCTAAAACTTACCAACATCAAACGTGATCGATCCCCTTGCTACCGCATATGGTTTTGTCTTGCCCTCAGCTATACATTCATACGTTGTGTTGCTTGAATATTGTTCCTCGTAGAAAAAAAGCAGAGATCCGTGGATAATTTTGGGTCCCTGTACAAGATCAAGACAAATAGCACCTTTAGACCATCCCCCTTCATTGTTGAGAATACCGATGGCTGTCAGTCGAGATGTTGACTTGGGTTTAATGAGATGCAAGATTAGGAGTTTAACCAGCAGCCCCGTTCTCAGTTGCAAAGCTAGCAGTGCTTATATGTAAACAAAGAAGCATGGGTACATCGTGCTCCCTGCTATTTGGGAGTGTTGAGGTGCAATCATCTCAAAATACATGTATGTTTACCCAAACATATCATATTTAGGTATTACTCTGCAGTTAAAAATTTGAATAACAGTTTCTTAGGTGCTTGCGACTGAAATTGGAGACAAATTTTGACAAAATAGGGCATAACTTTATTTCCTGTGACCCTGCCAAATCCTAGTTTCACGAATTTTCTATAGATTCAAATTGTATTGCATTCTGTTTGATCACTCTGTGTATAATGCTGTAAATGTCAATAAAATACTGGCTTAGCATCCAGCAAAGGTGAATGCTTGGTTCTTGTTACCATGGGAATGGTGGCCATCTTGAGTGAAGAGCCAACCACAGAGCCCTTGTACGCATGTCATCATGCAAAATGACCAGCCCAGTGTTCATTCATCTCTCATCCTCTGGTCACATAAAAAGGGTGTGATAAGTGATGTATCACTTATGCAAGAGTCGGTACCTTTTTTGGGTCCAAACTATCGGTCAGATTACAAAATTCCTGTCACCCAACACCCCACTGAAGATGCAAAAGATGCTGTTTAGAACATCCGCCGACCAGATGCTGCTCTGGCATTTTAATTTAACAGAGACCCAGGACTCATTCATGCTGTAATTTTATCAACAAGTGTCCATGCTTTAAAGAGGGCATTGATTGGGACTGGGGTAGGTTAAATTTTCAAGATACAAGTGGTCCCATTTGAGTAACAAAACAGTCCATTGCATCAAAAGTAAAGGGGGTAGGGACAACTGGTAAAATAAAACTTTTTCTTTAATAAGATAGACTGTGCCAAGTGTCATGCTTATTGATATTATAATGTGTGAAAAAAATATTTTTGGGCATTTTGGGGCAAATTGTACACTTTTTATCAAAATTAAAAGGGTCATACCCCCTAAATAAGGAATTTTGGGGTTCCTTTCTTTGTGGCTGGAAGGTGGACACAGAGTTGTTACTATTCCACCACCCCTATCCATTGTATTATGGATCTGCATGCTTTGGCTGTGCATCCCAGGTGCACATTGCTGCGAAGAGACCCCATGTTACAGAAGTGGAGCTTTGTAAAAAAAAAGTGACTATTTTGGCAAGATGGCGGACTTTAGAGGCTGAATTCATAGTCGGGTCACAAAATTATTTTCTTGTAATTCGGACCCACATCTTGTTGCTTGCATCAAGAAAGTATTCTTGCAGTAGATAGCAAACTATTCTGTCATCACCTTGCTTGTACAAAATTTCATCACAATATATGTACATGACTTTTGGATATTAGGGTCAGCAATGGCTGACAGGTGAGAAATAAAATGGACATATGGTATTACCACTGCCTTACAGCGAACGTCAGCCAGCTCTCACGATAAACACATGTGAATATAGGATATAACAGAAGGGGTAATTATCCAATCAGAAGAGTACTCAGTTTCTAGCCAACGAAGTTGATTTTTACGTCAACCCAACTGCGCATTCGCACATGAACGCATCAGTGCCTTTTTTAAGCATCCCGGGTAATTTTTGCAGTTTTATTTACACCAAAGTCTCAAAACTTACCGGCCTTAATGGGAATTATTATGTCAATAATTAATAAATGTTCAGAATACGTTGTCGATAGAGTGTAATGAATGACAAAGATTCACCAACTTGCATCGTTAAAACCTCTATGGAACGTAGACCTGGCAAACACGCTTCTGGGGCTGGAAATGGGTTTCAAGGGATTAGAAAAGCTTGACAGGTGTGAGGGTAACCTAAATAAACATCCCAAAGTATGTAATGTTTCTTGCACATGTTTCATTCAAACCTTACTAGTATCTGCACACTGTGCAGTCACCAGGTTGCTTCTTGGGGACTTCCAGATCGCAACTTCCAGTCACACGTTATCCAACAGGGGCTCCATAACGCCATGTTACCAAAGCCTGCTCCGATTTGGTGTTATCGGGCAAAAATCCAACAATCACTCTCTGTACGCACTACTGCCACAGGATACAGCACCAGTTCAATGGCGATATAAAGATCTTGGGAACAATACTTTAGTTTGTGGAACAGTGTCTAAGAAAAAGAAGGGGCTGTACGGCAGAATTTTTTTCAGCTGTTCAAGGCACTATGTCCTCGCCCCTCTAGACTGGTTTAGTGAATGGCCGCTAGAGGGACCTAACGACCAGGTGCTACTGCCTGATCCACCGACGTCATTAATATGTTGTAAGCTAGCCTAAGAGGCGAGCGTCAGCATTACAAAGTAGTAGCGAGAGTGATTGTTGGATTGTTGCGCGACAACACCAAAATCGGAGCAGGCTTTGGCAACATGGCGTTTTGGGGCCCCTGGGGGGATAAGTGTTACTGCAAGTTGCGATCTGGAAGGACCTGAGAAGCGACCTGGTGACTGCACAGTGTGCAGATAATAATAATAAGGTGAGACGCAGCATGTGCAACAACTGCTACATACTTTGGGATGTTTATTTAGATTACCCTCACACCTTTCAAGTTTTTCCACTCTGCAGAAACCCACTTCCAGCTCCAGAAGCGTATTTGCCAGGTCCACGTTCCATCGAGGTGTTAACGATGCAAAGTGAATCGTTATCATTCATTACACTCTGCCGACAACGTTTTCTGAAGCCAGGTTATGAATTATTGACATGATTTCCATGAAGGCCGGTAAGTGTGAGACTTAAGTGTGAATAAAACTGCAAAAATTACCCGTGGTGCCCAAAAAGCGCAATGTCTACGGCCATGTGCGCATGCGCAGTAAGTAAAATCAACTTCGTTGGATAGATAATGAGTACTCTTCTGATTGGATAATTTACCGTTCTGGTATATCTTATATTCACATGCGTTTATGGTAAGAGCTCGCTCACGCTCGCTTTAAAAAACTTAGAGACATCATTGTTAATATGTTGTAAGCATAACTTAAGATGCGAGCGTCAGCATTACAAAGCAGTGATAATAACATCGGTGGATCAGGCAGTGCATTGCACCTGGTCGTTAGGTCTCTATAGCAACCATTTACAAAACCAGTGTAGAGAGGCGAGGCCGTACTACCTTAAACAAATGAACAAAATTATCTGCTGTATTGCCTTTTTTGTCTTTTTCTTAGACACTTTTCCACAAATTTAAGTATTTTTCCCAAGATTTTTATATCGCCATTGAACTAGTGCCGTATCCTGTGGCAGTGACGTGGTGCGTAGGGAGAGTGATTGTTCGAATGTTGCGCGACAACACCAAAATCGGAGCAGGCTTTGGTAACATGGCGTTTTGGGGCCCGGGGGGGGGGGGATAAGTGAGACTGCAGATTGCTACCTGGGAGGCTTCGAGAAGCGACCTGGTGACCACACAGTGTGCAGATATTAGTATAGTGAGTCGCAACATGCGCAACAAATACTACATACTTTGGGATGTTTACTTTGGTTACCCTCACACCTGTCAAGTTTTTCTATTCTGCGAAAACCAATTTCCAGCCCCTGAAGCGTGTTTGCTAGGTCCACGTCCCATCGAGTTATTAACGATGCAAGTCTGAGAATCGTTATCATTCATTACACTCTGCCGACAACGTTTTCTGAAGCCCAGTTATGAATTATTGACATGATTTCCATAAAAGCCGGTAAGTGTGAGACTTCGGCGTAAATAAAACTGCGAAATTTACCCGGGGTGCCTAAAAAACCCAGTGTTTGCGCCCATGTGCGCATGCACAGTAAGGGTAACGAAGAAAATCAAATTCGTTAGATAGAAACTGAGTACTCTTCTGAATGGATAATTTACCGTTCTGTTCTATCCTATATTCACACATGTTTATGGTAAGAGCTAGCTGACGCTCGCTATTACTTTTCAATGGTGACGCTAGCATCTTAGGCTATGCCTAGAACATGTTTAAAAAAATTGCGAGCGTTATCGAGGTCTTGACATAAACACATGTGAATATAGGATATAACAGAACAGTAAATTATTCAATCAGAAGAGTACTCAGTGTCATCCAAGGAAATTGATTTTCTTCGTCATCCCCACTGCGCATGCAAACATGGGCACAGCCATTGCGTTCTTAGGCATCCCGGGTAATTTTCGCACTTTTATTTAGACCAAGGTCTCAAACTTACCGGCCTTGATGGAAATTATGTCAATAATTCATAACTGGGCTTCAGAAAACGTTGTCGGCAAAGTGTAATAAATGATACCGACTCACCAACTTGCATCGTTAACACCTCGGTGGAATGTGGACCTGGCAAACACGCTAATGGCGCTGGAAATTGGTTTAGGCGGAAAAGAAAAACTTGACAGCAGTGGGGGTTGCCTAAATAAACATCGCACACTATGTAGTATTTGTGGCGCATGTTGCGTCTCACCTTACTAATATCTGCACACTGTGCAGTCACCAGGTTGCTTTTCGGGGCCTGCCAGACCGCAACTTCCAGTCACACTTATCCAGCATGGGCCCCAAAGCGCCATGTTGCCAAAGCCAGCTCCGATTTGGTGTTGTCGCGCGACAATCCAACAATAGCTCTCCGTATGCACTACGGCTCTTCCACAGGATACAGCTCTAGTTCAATGGCGATATAAAGATCTTAAGAACAATGCTTAAAGTTGTGGAACAGTGTCTAGCAAAAAGAAAGGCTATACGGCAGATAATTTCGTTCACCTGTAACAAGGTAGTATTGCCTCACCCCTGTAGACTGGTATAGTAGGTAAGCGGCCGCTAGAGGGACCTAGGTGCTACTGCCTGATCCGCAGACGTTATTATCGATACTTTGTAATGCTGACGCTCGTATCTTAGGGTATATCTACAACATATTAATTAGACAGAAATATTACCTTAATGTGGATTTATATCTGAGGATAGATGGTATATAAAGGTAAGGAATCATAACACATCTTTTGTGCCAATATTTTTTTAATGTGATACCAGTTAATAACATGGCCGCCATATTAAGATTGTCAAGCTTGGTGACGTCACAGCCTATGGCTTAGCTTGCAACAGAGGCTTGCTTGTAGCCAATCAATCTCCTTCGTGTCTCAGCATGTCAACTGTATTTATGGGTATACCCGAGCAGTCTTGGTCATTTTAAGGCAATTGCACACCCCCGAAAAAATATGGAAACCTTCTATCGATATCTTGCTGATCATCTGTATCAGGAAAGGTACATGTACCTATTCAGGACGACTAATGATCGGGGAAAAGGGCCTACTCCGAAGCAGAAGAGGAAGGGCGTCGCTTCTCCCGTAATTGTAGCGTATTTTTTACGGGGGGGGGGGGTGTCATGTACTTGTTTTGGGGATATGTAGAGAGAACTGTTCTATCGGTGAGCCATTTTGTTTAGAACATTTTCTGGTTCGTCATTTGCAATTTAAGATTTAATAGCATTGATTGTATGATCACAATAATTGAATGAAGAGACAGTAATGTATTACTGTGTCATCATAATTTGAAAATTATTCTAATATCTTGGAGAGAGACAGAATGGAGATAATTAACACATGTAATTTAAAGAAGCCGTCGATAGATTGAATCTTCGGGTACCGCAGTAGTTATAGGTTAAATAATTTAACACACTTGATCGGACTACACGTATTGATTTGTGTTTTACATAGCTTTCAAGCCAGTCAAATGAAAACTTGTCAACCATAGTATTGTATTTTGTGTAAAAAAAAAAAAGAGTCGTGTCACGGACTCCTAAGTTATGCTAAGTTTGCGCAATAAATTCACGTATAGAAGTTTCTGTGCAGTGGAGGCTTCTAAATCTGTGCTGGGTGAAAGAACATTTTCATTTAAGTAATCATGCAAGTTTTATAACTATCTGTTCAAATAATTTGCAAATAGCATTGAGAGAAGTGTATCTATAACTATCCAGAGACGTATTTAACAGTACTTTTTTTACTGTCCCATAATGCAGTAGACCGTGTTCACCATGGCATTCACACATATCTACCCCAATGAAACGCGTGGGGGGGGGGGGGCTTTTTTTAAACAAAAAAATGGGAATGTGGCAAAGTGAAAGTGATATGTGCGTTTACCATTTTCGCCCAGGCGACAGGTGTCGCAGGTTGCTGGTTCAAGCCACGGCCATCCCGTGGTCCAAACATTAACAAGTGGATCACGATGATCCTGTGCTTTGCTGCCTAGAATATGCTGGGGGTTTTTTGGTTTTTTTTTTTGGTTTTTTTTTTTTTTTCTTGTTTAATTTTTGTTTTGTTTATTCTTGTGCAGACTTCCCCTGACAGAGAATGCATAAATATTGCGTCATCATCGCCTTCACAATTTTGATGAAGGTCCACTTCGGCAACATTTACGTGAAAACAAAGCTTTCCAGCAAACAGTTTTGACAATATTGCAACACTCACATGCACTGTACTACTGCTGAATACCAATATGGTATTTGCGTTTACTGACACATAATCTTAAACTTTGATATCCCATAGCTTCGTAAGAAACTTCCCATAATCCCAATTAAGCAAGCTTGTATCATCTGTAGTCAGATAATATTCTGATATAATTGCATGTAATTCTGTTCCACCGTTGTGAAGAAGTTGAAAATGGCCTGAACACGCAAAAAATCATTTTAAAAGGAGGAAAAAAATTACAAAACCTCCAGGTGGACAAAATGTTAACTCCGTGACTGTAGGTGACCCCTAAGCAATATTAAATCAATAGAATGTATTCATATCTAAATGCGGTCCTACTCTAACATCTGTTGAGCAAAAGAGGGAGCCACCTGCATCAGGGCAGATCCATGTATTAAGCATGTTCAAAAGTACTTTCTCAACAAAATTAACAACACAAACACACAATAATCTTCAGAAAATGTATTAGCATATATTTGAAACATAAAGGATGCCTAAATGGATTAAAAATGGGCTCTCTTTTGGTTGAAGAGGTGTTATTTATGGATGTTTATGTAGTATATAATACAAATCTGCCCTGATCATGGTGGATGCATCAGTCTGTTGCCCCGGCAACACAGGAAGTGAGCAGGATCACGGTTAAATATGATTGTCTCCTATTGGCCAAACAGTTCCTGAAGGGAATAAATTTTTGTTAAAAATGAAAATCATTAAAAATTGAAAATTCTTGCATCATCATCATCATCATCATCATCATCATCATCATCATCATCATCATCATCATCATCATCATCATCATCAAACTGAAAAAAAAAACACCCGGGGAACATCTGTGTGTGAGAAAGCATGCTGCTCATCTCACCATGTTGCAGTAGATGCACTGTATATTTTACGAGCAAGGCCAGTCAGAGCAATTACGGAAGCATGGTGCCAAAGTTCAATATCTAATGCCCTCGTCAAAAATTAACACATCCTCATAATTTTCACAAACCTTTATCACATGTAGTCCTATTATCTGATAAAGTTTCATAAAATTTTGTTCTACTGTTCTGGATAAAACGTCGAAGATAATCTAAAGACACAAAAAGTAGATTTTGAAAAAAATGCCACATCGAATTGCCACCCGGTGGCCAAAGTGTAAACTAAACGACCCTAGGTGACCGGGTATGCAATTTTGAGCCAATTAACCAAGTAGTTCATGACAAGAAAAACATTTCATTTCCTTTTTCAAAAAATGTAAAACTCATCGAAAAAAAAATCACTGCATCATCATCTCTTCTCCAAAATTGGAACAGGACCACCTGGGAAACATTTGTGTGCAAAATCACAATTTTCCATGCAACAGTTTTTTTCAGGTTTTGAGAAGTCGAAAATGGAAAGTGTTTTACGGACAGAAGGATAGACAGACGACGGACACAGATTGGTTTTGTAAGCTCTGCTGACTGACAAATCAGCAGAGCTAAAAATAATAAGGAATGGACAAGATCTTGCTCTCCTTAACCTGTTAAAATGAAGTCACGGGAATTGAAGTTGAGGCATCGGCACCTTTCGTGAGTTACATTATACGACTGGCAATGTTTGAAACTTCGTGTAGGTTTGAAGGACCTCCTGTTGTTCAGAACATCAGTCTTTCAAAAGTGATTAACAGAGAAAACACATTCAATATTGGTGGTCACACAAGTTTTGAAGACTGTTACATTTGCAGGGCTCACTTAACCTTCTACTTGTGAGTCATCTTTGTCAAAAAATGGTGGAAGCATTCCGCCATTTCCGGCTTTTTAAACACTTTTGTTTTCATTTTCAATTTTGAAGAATGGGGAGAAATTTGTTTTCGTGAATTAAGTTTAAAAGAATTTATTTAATCTGGATAGCCCTATAGCACATCGAGATGACTAATATATGGGTTCTCGTGAAGAACGGATGCTGTTGTTTCTCAAGTCCGTTTGCATCATTTTTGGAAAGTTTCAAATTGTATCTGACCACATTTTATTTTAATTACTTAAAATCTTTGTCAGGCGTTTTGCTGTGTGCGCTGAGATCAGGTGTGTAATGTTGAACACGTCGAGTCCTCACGTGTACAGGGTATCTCTGTACTATAAAGCATGCAGAAGGCCATTGGTAATTCAGGACGAATATGCGTGCTTGCATCTGATGAACTTAATACTCTTGGTTGTAAACATCTTGAGGTACCTACGTATCGAGATAATGCAAAGCATTTTTTGTGGCACTTTAATAACTTTATAATTTTTGGTGTTCCGGCAAATTTTGAAAAACAGGTAAGGTCCATTTTTGTTTGACCCGAAAAAATAAGGTATGGGAAATAGTCAGGTAAATTTGTAAGTAAAACACCTGTAACTCATACCATTTGGCATTTGAACAATGTATGTTCAGGCTTAGCACAGAAAATGTTGTTAAAATGGGTTAAAAACAGAACTGGTTTTGATGGCGATTGTGAAGCTACAGGAACTGTATCCTCTAAGTCGTCTGCATTTTGTTACAATTAATTTAAATTATTTTATGGAACACCTCCATTTTCTAAACACCCGCTGCCAAGTTATATGACTCCACAATCATTAAAAGAAGCTTATGAGCAGAGAATTTTAGTATACATCTGTATGCTCATGCAGGAAAAACGTGTATAAATAATGGAAAAAATAAAAAACGGAAACGCTGATACGCACCAGTCTTGGTCACCAAGAAAAACAATTTAAATAATGAGCACAAAACAAAAGTACTCGCACCATACACATCTCGTAGATGTTTTACACCCAAATCAAAGTTATCTGCACTGGAAGCAACAAGTGGATATTTATTTGAATTTTCATTTTCTAAACACCCGCTGCCAAGTTATATGACTCCACAATCATTCAAAGAAGCTTATGAGCAGAGAATTTTAGTATACATCTGTATGCTCATGCAGGAAAAACGTGTATAAATAATGGAAAAAATAAAAAACGGAAACGCTGATACGCACCAGTCTTGGTCACCAAGAAAAACAATTTAAATAATGAGCACAAAACAAAAGTACTCGCACCATACACATCTCGTAGATGTTTTACACCCAAATCAAAGTTATCTGCACTGGAAGCAACAAGTGGATATTTATTTGAATTTTCATTTTCTAAACACCCGCTGCCAAGTTATATGACTCCACAATCATTCAAAGAAGCTTATGAGCAGAGAATTTTAGTATACATCTGTATGCTCATGCAGGAAAAACGTGTATAAATAATGGAAAAAATAAAAAACGGAAACGCTGATACGCACCAGTCTTGGTCACCAAGAAAAACAATTTAAATAATGAGCACAAAACAAAAGTACTCGCACCATACACATCTCGTAGATGTTTTACACCCAAATCAAAGTTATCTGCACTGGAAGCAACAAGTGGATATTTATTTGAATTTTCATTTTCTAAACACCCGCTGCCAAGTTATATGACTCCACAATCATTCAAAGAAGATTGTGAGCAGAGAATTTTAGTATACATCTGTATGCTCATGCAGGAAAAAAACGTGTATAAATAATGGAAAAAATAAAAAACGGAAACGCTGATACGCACCAGTCTTGGTCACCAAGAAAAACAATTTAAATAATGAGCACAAAACAAAAGTACTCGCACCATACACATCTCGTAGATGTTTTACAGCCAAATCAAAGTTATCTGCACTGGAAGCAACAAGTTGATATTTATTTGAAATAAAATAAAATGGTGCTCGTTATTACATCCGATCAAGAGTGGAACCTGGAAAAAATATAAATTGATTATGCCAAAGCAGATGGCTCAAGTGCAATTCCACAGCAATTGGACCAGCGACATTTGTCAAGATCCTCTCAAAAAAATGAAAAATATAAATCAATGAATCATGCCTTGTCGAATTTGTTTTATGCAAACCCACACAATATACATGCTCAACAAGCATAAAACGGATCTTGCGCAGAGTTTGAGGAGAAAGGTACATATACTCATCAGTAAAATCATGTAATAAATAAATTCTTTTCAGATAAGCAAATAACAGTAATCTCACCTGGTGAAAAGTTTTTGGGGGATCGAGTCGTGCCACTATGTCACCGAGTTTGAAGTGAATATCAGATGACTTTATGAGCAATCGAAAATTGAGACAGAACGCACACACACACACACACACACACACACACACACACACACATACACACACAAAATCAATTTCAAAATATACGAAAGTTGCAGCGATACCTGTTAAAATGAGCTCTTTGGGTACATAGGAGTATTCCATTTGGATTTCAAAGAAGTTAACCTTCCTGTTTCGGGATTAGCATTTTGTATTAAAATTACCAGAGCATGACCATTTGAACACACTTGGTAGAGACCTACCCAAGGTACATCCACATCAAGATTAAAGAGAATCCAGCTGAGAGTTTTGGAGAAGTCGAAAATGTGTATTACGGACGATGGCCGAGGGACACAAAGTTACATAAACTCAGCTTAGCAACAGTTTGATACAAGCTGAAAGCACAAAAGAATGATTTTTAAAATGCTCTCTAAATTTTTAGGCTAAATAGTATCAAAGCCTGTCTCTATGCAATTTTGAAACAATTTGACAAGAAGTGTCATACTGATTTGATTTTTGAAAAAAAAAATACACACACACATAAACTAACGAATCATAAAGGCTTGCAAAAGAGAGAGACAGTAAACATTTGAACAAATTGGGTAGAGACTCAATAAATGTATAGCGCCACCAATTTTGAAAAAGATCTGGTCCAAAGATATAGAATGAGCTGAGAATACCATTTGAGAATTGAAAGATTGTCAAAGACAACGATCATTGATCGCAAAGTAAGTTAAATTGGCCTATCACATGACAAGTCACCTGCTCTGAAAATGATAGAATATGAACGCATGAAAATAATAGTGCAAACGGTTTTTGAGATGTCAAAACTTGTGAATAAGCGATCCGGAGGACGGATAGCATGGCTGAAATTAGTATCAGCTAACTGACAAATCAGCTGAGCTGAAAACTCACCATGATAATATCCCAGTGGGTCTGTGTACTTACCAGGCCAAAGATGCGTTCCCATCTATATACTGGTAGCACCACGCCACTGGATAAACAGAGCACCCGGTCAGACAGTGTGTAAATCTTCTTCAGCGGCGAGAAGGTAATCTTTGGCTCTATATGTATTAAAGGCAGTTCAGTAAAGACAATGCGGAGTCTTTGTCACCAGGCTAAAGGATGGACCGATCCGATTTTTTTCAAATCGGACCTTCTTGTCTTCACAAGACAAAATCAGAAATGGGGAAAAAAATCCCATCCAATTTTCATTGTTTACTGTATTGATTCGCCCAGCCACAGACATATTTTCATTTTACCTCAGTCTACAATACAGACAACATTGGCCAGATACTACTTATGCCGACATGGTGCCGAAAGACAGCTATAAAAGTAAAATTATGATAGCTAAATATATGGGCACTAGATTAAATAAGCAGTTCATACAAGTCATGACACCTGACATCTGCAGATACAAATAGATTTAAGCTAATTACGTGTGCACGAAATGATATAATTATTTTATTCCCACACGATATTATTTCGTTCCCATGTTATATACTTCAACTGCATGCAAAACCATTTCAATTATACACACACATGTATATATGTATATAATATATATATATATATATATATATATATATGTGTAAGTATGTATGTATGTATGTATGTATATATATATATATATATATGTATATATATATATATATATATATATATATATATATATATATATATATATATATATATATATATATATATATATAACGCATACATATATATGTGTGTAATTGAAATGGTTTTGCATGCGCACGAAGTGGATTGATTTTCAGGGAAATGAAATAGATATGTGTTGTTCATGGTCATTCAGACATGAAACCATTGAATCACAGAACATTGTTGCCGAGGAAATACTATTGCGTGCGAACAATAAATATATATATATATTCATGTCTGAATGACCATGAGCAACATATATCTACTTCATTTCCCTGAAAATCAATACACTTCGCGAACCATATCAATTACACACACATATATGTGTTTTACATATATATATATATATATATATATATATATATATATATATATATATATATATATATATAGTTCGCACGAATTGGCATTTCCTCGGCAACAATGTTCTGTAATGACCCCTTCGGGGTCAATGGTTTTGTCTCAGAAGGACCATCAGCAAAATATATCTATTTAATGTCCTTGAAATTCATGCATGGAAGTTTTTCGCGAAAAAGAAATATATGTCAAGTAAACGCAATATTATGTATGGGAACAAGATAATGAGTAATTTTTCTCTCGTGCCCCGTTTGGGACAATATTGGTTATAACCTTGATATACGAGTAGCACATTACGTGCACAGTAAAATTATGCTAGGTTTGATTACGCGCCCCTAGAACTTCCCTCCGCAGCATGCCAAGCCTTGTATTATATCCATTACACTCGAGTGGAGTGAAGAAAACACAAACAATTGGTCTGTGTTAGGGTCAACTGGAACGCGCAGCGAGAGAAAACAATAGGTTGTATCCATATTAACTGAGATCCTGTGCTGCCATCTATACTGCAGCAAAAACGTTACTGAAAACTGGGCAGACTCATGTATCAAGCATGTCCACATGTGCATCTATGATAGAAGAGTAACAACTTCGGAAAGCCAAGAGTGTAAGAAAAGCCATTACCTAAGCTCTAAAACACACAAGATGCTAACCATATTTAGAAAAATCCATTTGTTTGGTAGGAAGAGTATAATCTACGGATGGTTGAGTTATAAGTAATTTTTGTAATTTATCAGGAAAACTACCCCTTTACATCGGGGACACCGGAGGCTCTGGGTAGGCCTCCGGTGCGTCCAAGTCAAAAATGGTTAACACATACAAATACGACTATATCCATTGCTTCAGACAATCAAAATACATGTCTGGTCGGTATCAGCTGTACAGTGTCAAGCCTTAAGCTCCACGCCATCACTAAAGACTCTTTACAAATGTTATCGAACAGGGCGTCCACGCCGTTACTGTGTGAGAAACCATGATCTCCTAGAAACAGAGTTTCGCTAAAAGAGATGAACCACAGTGCCTTGCCCACAAATATGCTGCATCCAATTTCATTCAATTTTTCTCCAATTTACTATAGCATTCTTTACTGGTATTTTTGAGGGCCGGACAGAGGAAGAGGAAATGATCCACATCTTCCTTAGCTTCTTGACACAGTACACACTTAGAATCCAAAATTCCCCACCGTTCCAAATTTTCATTTATGCTAAAGCAACCCGAGCGTGCTTTAAATTTTAGCTGAGTTGCATTGATATAACTGGTACAAGCGACCTAATCATGGTGCATGCATGATTCTGTTGCCTAGCAACTGGCAGGACCAGAGCAGGTCAGCAGTTAATATAATTAATATGAATACCTCCTATTGCCCAGGGGATATGTTTGCCATGCAGTTTGTTTCCTTAACTTGAAGTGTCATGGTTTTCTCTGAGTCGTAAAATACACTGAACGCCACTGCGCCATTTCAAATTTCTGGTCATCGTCAACGAGTGTTGTGTAGGAAATAGTTTGACCAGGGTGATAATATAATGCATACATAAGTAACTAAAATGTGCTGAATGCTACTTACTGGCACTAAACGAGACATTTGCTGTAGTTGTGTAAAGCCGCCCATGAATGACGTTACTCGCTTTGCAGAGATACACGTTTATTGTGTGTGTTGTCACACGAATGGTCGGACCAGAGACGAAACTGGGTCCCTAGAAATATATTTTGTGATATTTGCACCGCGCTGCACGTTAGTGCTCCATGGTGCAAATGCCCGTCAACCTCTGCCGGCTATAAGCTCAAAAACAAATCATTGAGCATTGTGAACAGGTCATCGTGGTTATGTACACATAAACTGCAATTGCTGTCCCTATTCTCCTAATGCTATAAACCAAGCCGCATGTAAATATTTCTACATCAAAATGCAGTTTCATATTTCTCTTTGCCGTGTTGCATTTTGTTTTCATAATTAACCGTAATTTCATAATTACTATAATGGGAATTTAGCACTCCAGCATGACAGCGCTTGCGGTGACCACTTATTTAAACTTTTTCTTTTATATAACAAGAGCTTCAACGGGACAAATTAATATGAAATGAGAACATAATATACAACCAAGAAGAGTATTTAAATATTTGGCCTTCTTGACACAACTAACACCATAAAGTGCTGCCCTCTGGGTCCTAAAATGGGCTATTGACCGTTCAAAGTGCATGATTTGTTGGCCATTCACAAGCTTTTATTAATCTCAAGTACTTCATAAACTGACCATACATTAATCTATTACGTATAATTAAATCCTCTGTGACAAATGCTTCACCAGAACTGCATGAAGACCTTTTACACCTGTTGTCTCACAAAAACTGAAACAATTATCTCAGGTACGATGCTACATAGAAAGCCCTTTCTCCATTAAATTGAGCAGCAACTAATGAATCATCTGCAACATTATGATGTCAGAGGCATTGCAAAAGCCTCTGATGGTACTTAAATAAAAGCTCCCTTTGTATGAAAAATATAAGTATAATATCGACACTTTTGTGAAAGATCAATTTACGGAAAAGTTGCGAGCTAATATGGAATAAGTTAACAATCCTGCGAATTTGCCTACTTGATAATTAAAAACGTTATGCTGCCAGTACTGGTGCAAATCACGGCATAGATAGTCGGAACAGATATATTTTTCCATTATTGATTACGTCACACACAGGATTCTTCCCATTGCTTTGTCGATGACACAGGGGGCCCCTATAACACGTACAAAGTGTGAAGAACAAAGGATGTTCAACAGCAGCAATATTGTCGGTAACAGACCGAGATCAAGCTCACGGCACGTGCATAACACAAAAACAAAGGACGTAACTGGTAAATAATTTTGACAATCGGAGTTTGGTACGTGTTTAACATGCAAGATATCTGCATGTGTCTATTTTGACAGCCAAATGGACTCTTTAAGAGGTTAACATGACAAAAGTCCTGCTAGTTTGGATTATCATAACAGCGTCAGATTAAAGACC
>CAXHWN010000862.1:162500-190000 GCA_964020975.1 Hermodice carunculata | reverse complement strand
TTTGTGTGTATTGTAGGTAGAAGTATAGACTGTGTACTTTAGTGGACTCTGCTTGGTCGGTAGTGCTAATTTTATTGAGTATTTCACAGGGGAAATTGTGTACTGCCCTCTCTTGAAAATGGTACCTGCTATGTGTTGAGCAACAGCGACAACATTGGGAGGCAATAGTTAAAAAAATTACCCTTTAAAAATAAAAAAAAATATTTCCTTGCCGCAGAATGAAATGCCTACCTGTGCCAAAAAAAACTTTTTGACACGGATTAGTACATCAAAAGTATTATCTAATGATATCTTTCATCTGCTGGTCTTTGCAAAGTGCTCAAATAATAACACTTAAGTTAAGTAAAAACAAACTAACGACAATTTACGTCCAGGCACATTTGGGCGATAGAGTTAATGTGGACACGTCAACTTAACTCACAATTCACGAGTATTTCTGTCAAATTTCGTGAGAAATATGAAGTGCTTTTCTTTAATTTATAGAAAATACAAGCTTTGATAATTATAACGATGATGAGGACGACGATAACAATGACAATGATGGCGAATATGATGATGATGATGATGATGATGATGATGATGATGATGATGATGATGATGATGATGATGATGATGATGATGATGATGATGATGATGATGATGATGATGATGATGACGATAAAATCTTCGACCCCATAGACGTTGTTAGAAGGGGAAATAGCAAATTTCATTGAATGCCGCATTCGCGCCCATAGCATATAAGAATGATTCAGACGCAAATTTATACTCATTCCGGTTATTTCCCACCACGACCGAGCACCTGACAGGGAATCTGAAAACCTGCCAATGCACTCATACATACCGAACCCTACGCTGCCATCTATAACCTATAGGGGTGGATCCCTCAGCCCTGCATTCTATGTGATCTACTAACTCAACAGTTATGTGTCTGTTGGGGAAGTCATCCGGATTTGGCTTGAACGCTATATTTCTCACTGGATCTGTCAAATAACAGTGTCAAAATTATTGAAAGCAGAGTAGGCGGAGGTAAACATGTTTCGCCGGGAACTGGAAGATATAGCAAAACTAGAAGGTCAAAATCCTATGAAAAGCTATGTGCTCGCTTTTGCTGACGTCTGCGTTTTCATGCTTGCATAGGACGCTCACATAGGACTTCTAAAAACTGACAATATATTTTTAATGGTAAGTTATATTAAGCTGATGTACTTCCTTGAAATACAATGAGCGATAAGGAGAAAGGAATGGAGCAGTAATATAATTATATTATTCCCCCTTTACTTAAAAAGTGACGCAACAAAAGTTATACGCCTTCATGCCAATATGAAAATATACAGTAAATATAATGGTTGCTTCGTCCCAAGTATGCACCAGAGTTTCAAACTTCAGTGGTGCAACGACGACCCAAAAATAGTCCGCAGGGTCCAGATTAGAAATTGTTTGTGTAAAATAAAGGGACTTACTGGGGTTTAAGCGTTTTAAATATGAAGATGTAGGCCACAAAGTTTTTAATACTATAACCAAGCATATGAGGGCAATGTGACACAATGACATATGCTGCCAAGAGAAACGGTTTAAGTGCTAATTAGATCGTCACACAATTTTAACCTCCGGCAGCTTGTGGAGACACCCACACTTGTAAAATTATTACTCAATACATGTCACCTATCTCAATCCAAACATGGTACAAATTCACTTATAAGAAGCTGATTCAGAATTCTTATCAACACGTTTGTACGATGTTGGATTGATACGAATTCTGAGTTGGTGGGAATTTTTTATCCACACAGTCATGAAATTGAAGCAAAGTCAATACTGTAGTAGAACGTAGCTTCTTTGCAGAACGATAAAGCTTATTAGACATCCGAGGAGTAAATGTTTTGTCGAAGTTACTAGTCGCAAAAATACTAGGAAAGGTACCTTCACGACTCGACTTCGTCAAGTGCATAGCACATGGAATCGTGTGTTTGAATATCTAATACTACTTGACAGTTATATAGTCCTTAGCAATGAAGTAAACGAACTAGTAAACTTAATGTTGCGACCAATTGCAGCAATATTCTAATAATTTCCCACACATTCAAATTAATCTTAAAGAAAATAGTGAGATATATATTACAAATTGTTATGTCATGCTGTCTAACAAATGGTGAAAAAATACTCCGTTGAGTATGGATCGAAGATGTAACATATTAGGGATGCAGTGAAGTAGCACCTACACATATCTAATAAAATAATTTTTACCGGACCTAGATGTAGTATTTATGCTGGTTAACACCATGTTGTGTTGATATTTAGTTAGATAAACACCCACCAGCTGGCACTTGTGCATGGGAACCTGTCTAATTTATGTAGTCTCTTTCTGGCAATAAAGGAGAATACACAACAATGGCGACGAGAATGGGATTCTGAAAGTTAACATAGTACCACAAAACTCCCAGACAGTTCAGCCCAACCAAAACATGGTTCTTATGACTGCTATCTGCAAGGGAAAAGGAAGTGTGAGGACCACTTTTGTATAGTCAGAGTGATTTGACAAACACAGAGAGGACCCCATCTTGAAAAGTGAGCCTTGCCAGACGAACACGTGTAATGTGGAGCCACCAGTAAATGATCCGAGTGATACATATAAGTCATTGTATGAGGTAACATTAACAAATGCAGAAAATGAAATCAAGGCTGAAATCGGTGTAAATGAATAAACTATACACTTTTTATTAGATACTGTGTCAGCTGTAACTATAGAGGGAGAAAATGTGTATCACCAATATTTCTAACACATACCCCTCATGCAGCCCACTGTCAGTTTATGGGGACACACAGGTAACCCAGTGCCACTACTTGGCAAACTATCATTCACGGTAAAGTATTTACACCAGCACAAAATCATGCCCTTGGCTATGGCCAAAGGTAGAAAAAACGGCATTGCTGGGCCCGAAGTTGGCCAAGTGAATTAAAACTAAACTGGAGTAAAATCTTTGCCCTAACACATAGATCATAGATCACCAAACCTGTCCCTTAAAAATGTGCTGGACAAACACCAGGCAGGGTTCAACAAAGATATGGGCAAAATCAAGGAATTCAAAGCTACAATTAAGGTGAAGGGTAACCCTTACCCTGTATTACACAAGAAAGAGCTGTTCCATTTGCCCTTCAGGACACAGTCAATGAATAATTAGATAAACTTGAGAAACGTGGTGTAATGGAAAAGTGGAATGCAATGAATGGGCATCGCCCACTGTGGTAGTTCCAAAAGCACACAAACATATTCGCATTTGTGGTGATTATAAAGTGTCAATACACCAACAAATAGAAGATCAGCCGTATCGATTGCCCACACTTGAAGACATTTTTGGTAGCTTGGCAAATGGCAAACTTTTCGTAAAAATCGACCTTCCCAGTCTGTATGCACATTTTAATGGAGGAAACGTCAAGGCAATTAATACACCAAAAGACTTGTACACCATGACGAGACTTCTGTTTGGGGTGAAAATAGCCCCTCACATTGTTCAAAGTGTTATGGATCAAATTTTACATGGAATACCTGGCACATGTTGTTTCATTGATGATATTTTAATCCAAGGAAAACAAATGGAAATATTTGGCAAGACTTGATCAGCTGGATCAAGACATTGGAAAAATACAAAATTTGTGCTAAATCAGAGAAGTGTATCTTCATGGCTAAAGAAGTATCTTACCTTGGACACCTTATTAACGCCAAAGGTATTCGTCCCTTGCCAACCAAAGTGGAAGTAATGCAAAATGCTAGTAAGCCAGAAGACGTTAGTAAATTAGGCACATTACTTGGATTGATAAATTAATATGGCAAATTTATGCCTGACTTTTCAGCAGCACTAGTACTTTTGAACAATCTGCTTAGAGAAAATACACGATGGCATTGGTCTATTGACTTTGACCAATCACAGAGGAAACTTAAACTAGAGATACTCAGTTCCAACGCTCCAGTGCATTATGATCCTAAGAAACCACTATGACTTGCCTGCAATACATCTCCATTTGGAATAGGAAGCGTACTTTCACGTCATGGAGAACAGGGTTGAAAGATCAATAGCCTTCGCTTCACCTACTCTTAATTCGAATGAGAAAAACTATGCTCAAATAGAACGGAAAGATTTGGATATAGTATTCAGGGTGACACACTTTCATAAATACTTATATGGCAGAAAATCTGAACTTATGGCAGACCACAAACCGCTTACAGCAATATTTGGTACCAAGAAAGGCATGCGAAATTTGGCTGCATTTTGTATGCAATGGTGGTCCCTTATTTCGATGTCTTATGACTATGACATAAATGTCAAAAGTCGAAGTACCGTGCTAATGCCAAATATTGCAGAAGAGCACTAATTCTTAAACCACAAGAAAACTCTGAATCACAGGTGAATTATTTTTTACACACAAATGAGCTCCTTATCACGGCAAAGCAGATGAGTGAGTATACCCGAAAAGATCCAACTCTTTCATGTGTGTATGATTTTACATTGAATCGATAGCCAGAAAATATCCAAAACAATGAGTCAGAACCATACTATAGTAAACAGGCGGAAGTGTCACGTGACCAAGGATGTCTGTTGTGGAACATGCAAGTAATCATAGCCCCTCCATTCAAAATGCAAAAACTTGAAGAGATGCACCAAGAACATGTAGGCATGGCTGGGATAAAAGCATTTGCACAGAGTTACTTTTGGTATCCAGGATTAGACAAAGAATTACAAAATTTGGTGAAATCATGCGATATTTGTTTAAGTATGGGGAAGAACCCTCCACTATCTCCACTGTATCCATGGACGTATGCCGCGAAATCATGGGACCATATACGCGTATATTTCACTTGGTCTCAATCTAGCATGTACGTCATCATGGTGGACAGTCATTCAAAATGGTTGGAAGAAATTCCAATGACATATACAACATCACAAAAGACGATTGAAATACTGAGAGAAATGTTGTCAAGATGTGGCTTCAAAGAACTGGCTAGTGACTCAGGACCACAATTAATATCCAAGGAATTCAAATACTTCATGGACAGCAATGTTATCAAACACAAACACATCAGGGGTGCGCTGTACCACCCTGCAATTAACGGAGCTGCAGAACAAGCCGTCCAAACGGTAATAGTTGCGCTGAAAAAGCAATTTTAGAGGCAAAGCCAGACCTCATAATTAGTCAGAATCTGCAAAGCCTTTTTACTAACTTACAGAAACACACCTCATTCTATGACTTTTGACTTTTAATGGGCAAAAATTGAACTTTAACATAACAAATAAGTGACAGTTACTGGACTTTATTACAATCTTTAATGAAATATGACCAACATATCAATATCCTGGACAGCAATTACTATTATTAACAATGGAACAGATTGATGAAATGAAAACATTGGACTTAAATTAATGAAATGAGAGCAAGGACACGCCGATTAAACATTTGTTTTACATTTAACCACAAAGTATTTGAAGTGAAGGAGTGTAGTATATATGCTGGTAAGGACAATGTTGTCTTGTTATTTAGTTACCTAAACACCTACCAGACGCCACTTGTGCATGGAAACCCGTCTTATATATGTAGCCTCTAGACATGGGAGGTAGTAAAAGCACGAGCACACGGTGATTATAGTTGAAGTGGCAATAAAAAGAAATTTATTATGCATGTTGAGCTTTGAAGGGTCTTTTATTTTTGCCTGAATCAACAGCTTTACTCGGCGAACTCTGCACTCGTTTTGGCCAAGCCAGTCAATTCAGACTCGTGAATCATAAATCAAGCATATAAGTTCCCTGATTAAATCTGTAAAAGGAATCTAATATGAATACAACTGGATGATGAGAAATTGAGCTATGAGCCAAATTTTGAAATATTTGTACTCGCTGTATTATGACCAATAATGCCTGCGCGCCTTCTGCGCCAAGAAGCAGTGGCCAATTTCCTTCGCGTGATGGAGTTTCACAATAACAACAACATCAAATTAAATAAATTTTTAAAAAGTAGTCTAAAAACCTCCAGGATTTCCACCAACTTTCACTGAGTTAAACGGTTTGTGCCTATATTGGACATGGGCTTTGACCACAATTAAAAGACAAAGCCACTCAAAAATTTCAATGGCACGAACACATGACATTGACCATTGTTAAAGGCAGCATATGTATTAGATAAATCTGTCCCCAATGGCAATCTACCTGGTAAATTAACATCATTCAAATTGGTTAAAGAAAAGGAATGTAAAACATCGCAAGCAGAGGCCTCACCTTGAAATATAGGTCAAGGTCACAATATCAAAATGCAAAATGAAATAGTGCAAAATGCCTGTTTGCAATGACAGAATTAGTCAGTCACATGGAGGTCATTCTTTGAGGCATGACCTCCGACTAGTGGAGAAAAACTGAACTCTCACGGGACCTAAAGACTATGAAGTTCCAGTACACCAACAAAGTATCGGGTGCAGAACTCCAGGTAGAATCACAGCTGTAATCGGAGGTTTCAAACTCCGATGGATAGCCAGTACTCAGAAAGGGCAGTACGATTGCATGGAATTTGAAATGAAAATGTATGTACAACTATGCACTTTTGGGATGATCTGAGTATGAACGGGCGGATACAGATGTCCAGGAGGTATGGACCGCCACACCCACCCCACCCCTTTCCACGCCTCTTTCTTCTCTTTCTTTTTTTTTTCTTTGTTTTTTAATTGAATATTTATCATTCCATCCCAAGGGATTAGCTTATACCCTGCCTAACTCTGGTTCTTAAAAAATTTAAATTATTATATCTAACTTATATTAAGAAAAACGGTATCTTAAGTCAGAATTTATATGAAATTTGAAACTATGATTCATGTTAATGGTCTTGTCAGTTCAGTTTCCCTCCTATATGTCGGACCAACATAATTACCAAAGTGACGAACAGAATATTTGCCTTTTATCTCTGCCCATGACAGCTAATTGGTCAGGTTCAATGTTAGTAAAAAATCAACCGTGATTCGGCGTGGAGATATCTTATTTTTCGTTTTACAAAAGGTAACACTAAAATTCACAATCATCTATGAGAATTTATTTGCAAAAGCTGTAAATTTGATAGTCCTAAGGCTGCCCACAATCTGCCGAGTCATTCATCGCCAGCAGATCATATTTATGACGAGCAGCATCACATAAAAGGCAGCCAGACGCACTTCCTTGGACTGTTGAATCCCATTGCAATGATGTAAAATTATTCACTTGGTAAGGGCTGTATGACCATGAAATAATTCAAAATATTTGAAAAACCTTATCGTCCGACAAAAAATCCTCTCCTGTCAGACACGGTAAGTCCAAAATCGTAAATTTAATTTATCTTGGCTTGTTCTTTCCACGTACAACCTTAGATAAATTAAATTGCAGATTTTTCACTTATTCATCAAAATGATATATATGGTAGAATCTTTCTATTAGGACCACGTAAGGGACTAAAAAAATTGTGATGTTAATAAGGGAGTGATGTTATTGCAGCATATAATTTGATTAATGATAAACAAAAAAGGGTCTGTAAATTGGTGGTCTTTAGATAGAAATGGTCTCTTTATAGAGGTGGTCTTAATTGGAGGTTTCACTTTGTATATATATATATATATATATATATATATATATATATATATATATATATATATATATATATATTAAATCTATGTAAAAACAAAATATTTTGCCATATATGGAGGACTGATGCAAGGGATTTTTGTATTGCTTTGATAAACAAATTTCATGTACTAACTTTTATGTGTTTTTTAAGCATCAAGTATGTAATTTGGTCCGTAAAGCGCACCAGAATGTAGG
Source organism: Hermodice carunculata (assembly GCA_964020975.1). NCBI lineage: Eukaryota > Metazoa > Annelida > Polychaeta > Eunicida > Amphinomidae > Hermodice > Hermodice carunculata. Next base: position 182,180 of record CAXHWN010000862.1, on the reverse strand, counting down.
ACTTCACTTCTATCTGGTAAAAGTGTCAGGGAAGGAGGCATGATCCTGGACCCATTAAAATTGAATTCGTGCCATTGTGTCTCTTCAAAAATTCTGTTACATGGACCAATATGCCCATCAGTACCCTCGTCTACCCAACTCTCCGCCTCACCTCCTTGCAAAAATTCTTGAATATGACAAATTTGTAAGTATGACAAACATGCGCTTGTGGACGACAGTTTCCTACACGTGAACATCACAAGATAAACCACCACAGAGGTCCGACTCATTCTAGTCACCATTTATGTTTAACAGTGGTGAAAAAAAATCGCATGAGTGAACAACTAGCACTTAATAAACCTAGCACGATTCGAACAAGATATTTTAAACAAAATGTACAACGTTTACATTCTACACTTAAAATGCTATCTGCTTACAGAAAAGGTAGAATTATATTGACATTTTATGAACGTGTAAATAAAGAATGATACAGGAAGATACTGCCATCAAGCAATATTCTACGGATCGTGACTTCACAGCAGTTAAAGCAAATTGAACTCAATCCAACCTTATGACGCTTTTTCCCGCTAGTATCAAAAAGTCGTCTGCTAATTGCATTTTACTAATTTAGGGATTATCTTTCAAAATTTTGGATGAAACTTGCATGGAAAATCATTCCAAATTATATGCCCATGGTCCATAAGTTTTCTTAGTTTGCCGTGGGAGCAATGCGCCCACAGCGCGCCAAGGAAAGCTGTTGACTCGGTCTTCTATCAGGGTGGAATGAGTTAAGTATCCATTTTGAAGAGTTCATTGCACAACCAAACAGGATAAGTGGAGAGGCCTTGGGCGACCACTGGACGCTACCTGTCAAAAGGAATCGCAACAGACCTCATCTTATGTTTGATGATAAGGGCAGATAAGATGATCGCGCTTGACCATGGCGCTTTCAAATGGTATACCCTTATCTTATTAACGTATTTTTGCTTAGACACTTACACAGAACCATAAAGGATGTGATACACCTTTCAGTGTATGTTGGACGTGATGCATCTCCTGGGAACAACAACTCGCACGTGAAGGGGATCCCGTCATGTTTTGCTAATGCAGTGAACTGTGTGATGGACCTGAAAAAGAAATATGCCATTCAAGTTGTAATAATCCTAAGTTTGTCGACAGATAGCAACAAATTTTCTGAAGATAAGGCATATAAATGATGTTGTCTTGTAATTATTATATCGCTGTAATTGAAAAATATATATAATGCGTAAAGGGAAATTACGACATGTTTCTCTAAGTGGAGACACATGGGTTTTATCTAAAAGAACCTTATAGACCACGTACAGCACCGCACTCCCGCGGACAGCACTGGAACTATGGAAAAACACCCATTGGAGATAAATATTCTTAAGTTGTCTTTATTTTTTGGAAAATGCAGGACAAACTTAGCCAAGCTCAATAAGAGTGCTAGTACCTGGGATTTTCAATACATTATGCGGTAAGTTACCTGTCGGGTAATATTTGGCGAACGTTTGGTTTTATCTGGCAAAATAAATTCGAAATTGTTGTTTTGATTTACGTTTTACAGTTATACATTTGTTTTATTATTTTTCTTAATGATAACGTTTCTGACGGCACAGACATGTCTCCTTTTCAGATACAGCAATTGGAGGTATTCGTATTTAACTTTGTTAATTGCAGACCTGTTCTGTTTCGCTAAGGTGCAAGGCAACAAAATTATGCTTTCTACCAACTACGTTACTTAACTTCCAAGAAATAAGACTTTTTCTACAAAACTAATAACACTTTCTAATCATGTTTAGCATCTTTCATGCTTGAACACTTAGTGAATGACTTTGGCAAGCTCTGTGCTTTCCCAGATTGATTGTATACTTTAATCATAGAAGTTCATTTGGCCGTTCACAGTGCGTGAATTTGTCTTCCTTCATGTCAAGTTCCTGATCGCACCCTAGGTGGCGGCACAGGATCCCAGTTAACATGAATGACCTTCTTTTAGGTTAATCCGTTTTGTAGCCTACTCATATACGAAAAAGGTAAGATATGAATTAACACATGGTCTCTTGTGTGACAGGGTTTGTGTGGAAAAGTAGATTTGTTTCCCATGATAAATGGTTGCGGTTTGTACGTCGGCATCAGCTACGGCGTAATCGGGCATGCTCCAGGACACACCGCTGTTCATGAGTACACTGGCAGCTAATACTTGCAGGTGGAAACACTTGGGGTGTATATAGCCTAGACTTGCACAAGTCCCTGGTGCATGTCCCTATTTTCCCATCCCGCGGTCCCACCCAGAAGTGCGACACATTTTCCCCTCCACAAAGTTAACTGAATAATATTATGCCAACTACACGGTGTTATTAAGTAGGTCCCACTATTATTATTATATTTTTTTTTTAACTGGTCGACACTGCCGCCGTGTCGGTTTCAACAGTAGCAGCTATTGAGTCCTGGTCAGTTCTAATCCCATTATCATTGCGAGTGGAAAGTGGCCTTCGATGAATGCATGGCTAGTCACTGGTCACTCATGCGAGACAAAGCTGACCGTCTTCCTCCGGCTGGACGCTTCCTCTGCCTGACACGCTGCACTGCAATTAATACTTCATTACACAGTAGCTCAATTAACAGCTTCTGAAGAGGAGTGCTTTATGACCGCTCGCTTGTCTGTGTAATAAAAAACACAGTGCAGACCGCCCGGCGCTAATCATCTGGAGTCAATGTTATCTGGTTATATACACGTTCCACGCCAATCAGCTGGGTAAAGCTACGACGTGTGTTTATTTAAAATTTAATTTGGCAATGAATTTGATTTTAAATAAAATACGGAAGACAGTCCAGTGAGACTTGAGCAAGTCTATATATAGCCTGGACTCTCCTTATTGGCCAGTGGTTGTTAACGGAAAATTATGTATTATGAAAATAATTGTAGGTATTCATATTAACTGCGAAACTGTGCTACCACCTGGGCAGCAGCAAAGAGCTTGGCAGGAAAGAGGGCAGATTTATTGTATAAAGCATGGCCAAATGGGCTTCTGGGATGAAAGTATCAACTTGAGAAAATAACTGGCTTAAGAAAGGTCATTCACTGGGTTTTAAAGCATAGACGATGCCAAACATGAATAGAAAATTCCATTTGCTTTGCAGAAGAAGCATTGTTTCTAATGGTTTAGTGGCATAACTGGCCCAAGTGTTTTCATCATGGTGGAGGCACTGCTCTGTTGCCTAGCAACAGAGTGGGCCAGGGGAGGTCTGCAGTTAGCATAGTTAAATATGAATACCTCCTAGTATAGCCTTTGAGCCAGTGCTTCCATCTGCAGGAATATCTGTCACTGTTAACCATTTCCGCGACAATCTCGACGAAAGTTTTTTCTTGGAATTATTACTAGGATTGCAGACTCCTCCGCAGGAGTTTTCCGTTCAATGACAGACACTCCTTGTCTTTGATAGCACTCGTTACTACGCCCGATTATTAGGTGTGATATGTTGTGCAAAGTTCACACCTTTCTTACCATATTGACTTGTAACGGTTCGCCACTGTTGCAACGCTCAACCTGGTTTGCATGTTCCCAGTTTATGAACTGAAAACCGAAATATACTCCCCCATTTCTCACTTTTGCTGTTTGCACTAATAAAATTGAATACTTAAATATGATGTACAAGATCCAGTTTGCATCAGAAGCTTGTAATTATTATATTAAAGCCTTCTCCGTTTCTAGCTCTATGCGAAATTAAAATTTAATCAGAATAAGTGGGCAAATTTTCTGTACTTCACTTGTCATTGCTTTTTAGGGTTGCGATAGTGCATCCAAAATGTACAGATTTTGTACGTGTTCCCACCGCATGGAATAAGTTACTTTTTTAACTTGCTAAGAGCAGGTAAGTATGCCTTGAATTCTTTTCTCTTTTCCTACAAAGTTTGGCACCCTTTAATTAAGCGCACCGAATGGATGCGCCAAAAACGTGAATTTAAGTTCAGCGTGAAAATCTTAGAACTATTTCAATTTGCAGAATTGTGGATCCAGTCGTTTGCAGCCTGACCGCCCCAACGCCTCCCACCCCCCCCAAAACCAAACATCCTGTGCCAACCTCGCTTCAATTCTGTCCCAGTGCGTCACGCTGCTGTTCCATGTCGGTAGGTAGTCACCCAGTGAATTTCTCCACTTCAAAGTCGGATGATAAATAGACCCTCTGGTATAGATGACAGCCTCACACGTGAGATTTGCGGTTTCATACTCTGATATGTCCGTAAATGGTTTATGGCAGGACATTTCATCTGAGAAAAACAAAAAGAAAAAAAAAAACTTGTGAGACTGATAAAGAATGTCACATATATAATGCTACGTCATACACCCTTTCAAAAGTCCCTGCCATATTCGGAACAGCACTGACCTCTGTCGGCAGAAACCAGAATGCAGCCCTGGGGAACACCAATTCAAGTCCCGATTCACTTGTATGTAAAATTTGCTTACTTTGCTAGCTCATATCTATTATTAAAAACACTTTTGAATATAACCATTGTGTTATCCGGTCGGGACAAATCTAGGACTACAACAGTGAGTGGAAAACAGGTTTTCAGTGTTTGGTCCATTGTTGCAAAAGGTACTGTGATATAGTCTGTCAATATAAAATAAGTTTTCATGGCAGCATGTTTTATATCATCCTATTACAAAACATAATCTGCTGAATTCATATTTTTATCCCATGTATGTGTAGTCCAGAGTAACCATGGACGGGCCATTCTGCACCGTGTAGAATTTATTGCCGATCCACACGCCCGTGTAAAACGGTCGCGTGCATGCCCTTCTTTCGCGCTGACAACGTTTTCATGCGTGCGCACCTAGGATGTTGATTTATCGTCTGCTGTGGTATTCGTTTTTTGCAGTTTCGACACAACATTATCATTTTTTTTATGTGAAATGGTAGAGAATACTCTGGACTACACATACATGGGATAAAAATGAAACAACACACTTGAAATTACCTGGCCGTAAATTCCTGCGGCTGGTCGCATCTCGTGTATACTTCCGCTCCACAGGTACGCTCGTGCCATGCAGAATTTACGACCAGGCACTCACACTCGTGTAATTTTATTATTTTGAACCAGTCATTCATTTGGGTGTCTAATTTGTATTACCTTGGACATCAATATATGTGTATATATAAAACCATGGTCCAATACTCACGTTTGATCGCATATTTAGTACTGATTAAAAAGTTAGGTCTGCACTGATCAGTTTGCTCCATTAACATGTCAATTAAGTTTTAGAATATACATACCTGTGACATCTAATTATGTATCCTTAAAAAACCATATTTTATTTAATTGTTGCTGCTGGAAATTTCCAGAATGTATAGAGAGTCAGCTCAGTTATTCTGGCTTTGGGTCTAACACAGAGTATCAAATTGCAGTGAGATGCACATCATTGGCAATTAAAAAAAAATACAAACACTGAAGATTTTTCCCCACTTACGTTGTAGTCCTATAGTTTTCCTAACAGAATAACACAATGGTTATGTCCAAAAGTGTTTTAAATAATAGACATTAGTTAGCAAAATAAGCAAATTTAACATGCAAGCGAATGGGGACTTGAATTGGTGTTCCCAACAGCCTCATTCTGGTTTCTGCCACATGAGGTCAGTAGTATTCCAAATATGCCAGGGACTTTTGAATAGGGTGTATTGTTTGAGGCCTCAGAAGCATCAATAACAGTGCAAGCACTGGTCCTCCGGGAGGCCTGTAGGATTGGCCTCTGTGGCAACCAAAACTATTACCTTCAAAGCTAGACGCTTGCCTAAGTAGCAATTACTGTAAGAGATAAAGCCCTATTTGAACATATGACTCATCTCAATACCCCAATTTGACGCGTGGTACCGATACATCACTGGCCACAAGTTGACCCAAACTCTAAGAATTGATGGAGACATCTGAAGACGTAGAGGCTGCGTGCTATCAAATGTCTTTGAAGCATCATGCAAAGTGGTAAAAACTGATTCAAACCCTTTTCTATCATCAAGTAATATATAGTGGAATGTTTTGACCTATTAAGATGAAATGAAACGGTGAAAAATGTGGTCATTATAGGGGAGTGATTTTAATATGGATATGATTTGATTTGATTTAAACATATTCATTTATTGATTTATATTGATTTATTTGTTTTTTGTTTGTTTATCTATCTATCTATCTATCTATCTATCTATCTATCTATCTATCTATCTATCTATCTGTCTGTCTGTCTGTCTGTCTATCTATACTGAATACCACTACAGTACAATGCGAGACTTTTAAAAATCGATACTCCAGACATGGAGAGACACACAATATGTCGTAAACAAGCACCTTTCAATGCAAACGCTGTTACCACATGTTACGCTCACAGATGAAATAATACATAGCATTCGGTAATATTAAAGAAAATCAAGAGAGTACTAAAGCACATGAACCGACAAATGACGTGGGAGAATGAATGAAAAGCATTAAAATCCAATGATATGTGTGTGTGTGTGTGTGTGTGTGTGTGTGTGTGTGTGTGTGTGTGTGTGTGTGTGTGCCTGCCTCCCGGGGGGTACTTCCTATACCTTGCCATACGGGGAGGCGCCGCGGAAAAGACCCCCTATTTTCGGCACTTGTCGCTCTCTAAGACCCCCCTTGTTCCTGCTTGTAGCTCTAAAAGACCCCCCTTTTTCGCTTGTCTCACCCAAAGACCCCTGTGTTTTTCAATTCCTGTCTCCAAATTGCCCCAAAATACACCAAATTTTATGTAAAATTTCATTTTTTTTTTTTCAATACAAGCTCCAAAAGACCCCCCATTTTCACATTGGTTCCGCTCCCGTTGGGTCCGGGTTTTGTACCCTCGGTGGAGCCTACCCACCAAAAATTCCGGGGAGTACCCCCCCCCCCCGGGGGTGTGCCTACATGCAAATAATAAATACATAACATAAAATGAAAGCTGAATCAATTGTACCATTGTACCACAAGAATTACTTGTGTTTATATTATCGTATGTCGATAAATTTCTCAGGCATATCACTGGGACACCGACATTCGGTACCCATTGTACAGAAGTAGTTTTCCTAACATTATTATTATTATTATTATTATTATTATTATTATTATTATTATTATTATTATTATTATTATTATTATTATTATTATTATTATTATTATTCAGAATGGTTACAGTAATTTATTAGAAATTCATACTTTTAAAATGTACATTGAAACTTACCCACAGCAATCAAATCAGCCTGTCGCTCGTCATTGACACCACTTGGTCTGCGAAGGGCAGCCAGATATTTACCCGTTCTTTGTTTCGTCACGTTTAGTACCGTCAGACTATACTTGCCGAATATTCTGTAACCGGACTTGATATTATGTGGGCGTCTGAAATATAAACAAGAGGTTTGTGACAGTTCTGTGCTTGTTTGATCTAGTATGCATAAAATGAAGAGTTCCTGAATTTTGGGGATTAAGTTAAGGTCACTATTTTGAAGACTGTCAAAGTAATGGTTCAATGGTAAATGTTCTGGTCAAACAGTTTTGAAGCTATCAAGTGAACATAAAAGTCATGAAAGTGATCGTGTGTGCTTGTGAATAAAATAAAAGTCACTCATACACTGTGTAAATCTGGCCTACACGGAGGACCACTAGTGTCAAAGTGCTAGCTCAGATAGTTCTCAAGTGCACAGCTGAGTCCAGGTTTCACGCCAGTAATTCAACCTGTGGAAACATAGACGAACAGAGCTATCACCTTCTAGTTCACTCAATGGATTACAAACATGTATGTTTTACACACCAAAATGTTCCCAAGAATTTTTTACATCAAATAAACACCAGAAAACATGGGCATGAATGGGACATTTTTCAGCAAATTGCCATGGCAACCAGCTCTGCATAGTACTACTTGCAGTATCACTGCGCGCACACAGTGTTGACTCCAGCTGAATCACTGTGTATACTGGTGCCAGTGTACATACCTTTATAATATTCATGTCAGCTCAAAGTATACATTGTTTTCCACTATCAAGCCAAAATATACCTTTCTGGTAGCAAACGTTTTTAATATACAGCCCCTTGCATCCCTAGGCCTGATATTTTATTGGCACTCTCCAATCATGTTACCTCAGCACAGGCATAATTACTCCCGTGGAACCTCCAGCATGCGGTCCCGTGACCTTGAAAAAGAGCTCAAGGGCACCCATACTCTGCAAAAGTGTCGCCCTTATACCTAGAAGTGTGTCTATGACAGTTGAGAACATTTGGCCTTTCGGTTTCGCAGAGGATTTTTAACCCCCCCCCCCCCCTAAAAAAAAAAAAAAAAAAAAAACGAAATACAAACAAACAAACATACAAAGAAGAGAGCCCACCCCAAAGTGGCCACTCAACAGAGCAGGGTCTTTCATTAGAGATAAATGAGCATATATAAGACGCACAGTGCCCCTATTCAAAGGACAAAAAACAGTCTTTCATTGAAAGGGTCTCTCCAGACAGGGATCATATATGCGGAAATATGTGAACTGATAGGGAGACTAGATGATCATTATTCCTATGGAGATGTTATAGTAACATCATTTGACTTTGAAAGTGAGGGTCGTGACTTAAATCCATGTAATTTGAATTTCTGCAAGGACAAAACTTGTTTAACTATAAGAACATTACAAACTGCCAAAATTAGAGAGCAAACGTGATATTAATTGAACTGAAATAGATTGTTGGCACATTTGAAGATAATTGAACAAAAAGTTTTTCGTGTTGACAAAGAAAATGCAAAAAGTCAGAAGACGAGTCTCGAAAAAATACGCACACACACACACAATGCAAAATGAAATACAAATCAGAACTAGAAAAAAAGGATATGTTTCACAGCAAATCTGTCTGGGTCCCTTCAAAATGAGAACACTCCAAAATGCTACACTTTGCCATTGTTAATAATAATCTAAATTTTGTGTTTTAGCCTAAGTTGCATAATTAAAAGCCTACAACTTTGGCCCATGGTTCAGTGGATGCAGTTATGTCACAAACCTACAACTTGAAGTTGCAATGGTCCCTCCATGTATAATAGTTTTGAAGTAATTCAAAATTTATATTTTCTGTATTCATTATATTTGCACAAATGGAAGTTGTACAATTTTGTTTCACGGTTCATAGTATGCGGCTATGTCACAAACCCATAAACTGAAATTGGAATTGTACCCCTATCAATAATAGTTTTGAAGCTATTCAAGATTTAATTTTGCATATTCGCCTAATTTGCATAAATTAAAATGCTACAACTTTGATTCATGGCTCATTGGATGCGGATTTGCCACAAACGTATAAATGTATACGTGCGCATTGAGTTTTTGTGTCTATCTTCGATAGTTTAGAAGATATGGAGCCTTTAACATTTCAATTGCCCCTAATTTGCATTATTTTAAGCATAGGAACTATTCCAAACGATATGCATAATTTCACTGGTAGGTCAGTCACCATGGCAAACTTGGTGGTTTCGGAATAAGAGTGTCCGAGAAAAACTCCGGACAATTTTGGTCAGAAAGAAAAGAGAGAGCGAGAGCGAGAGCGAGAGAGAGAGAGAGAGAGAGAGAGAGAGAGAGAGAGAGAGAGAGAGAGAGAGAGAGAGAGAGAGAGAGAGAGAAAGAAATCGAGAAAGAAAGAAAGAAAGAAAGAAAGAAAGAAAGAAAGAAAGAAAGAAAGGGGACAGAAAAAAATCTTGGAAAAACAACATGTCTGAGTTCGCAAACAGGTATCAAATTACCACAGAACCATCTAAAGAACAAAGTCGACAAAGGCACCCTAACCATACATAAAAACAAGCTCAAAGAGACGGACAAGTGAGCTTTCAGGCAGGGCCTCAACCAAGAATTGGAGCAGGACAGAGGACGCCCTGTCATAATGGTGACGCATCAAATAATCAGCTAAGCCCAGGTTTGAACACCCACCACGCTGTCATTCTAGCGACAAATTCGTCGCATGTCACTTTATGTAGCTTGTAAAGTTATTTCTGTTTGCCCGGTATACAACGGGTCACTGCTGGATGGATGGATCGGCATGCAAAACTTTGGGAGCGGTGACAGAAATCTAATCAGCTAACTTCAACAGCTCCATATTCTTGCATCTTTCATTTAATCGAAATAATATTTGCACCTTAAGAACTCTTATTGCCCACACGATTTGAAAAGTTCAGCTGCCATAAAATAAGAGAAACTGTAAAAACTTAAAGATTAAAGTTAACTGTGACCACTAATTGTTTTACCTTTTTTGAGCATTTAATCTTTAATGCCATAAAAAATCCAGCTTTGGAGCTTAATTTAATTTAAACATATTTTTTATTCAGGAATACCTTGTAGTATATCCAAATTTATTGAACTAGAGGTTCTCCTGACATGGAGAGACAAAAAAACCTTCTCAGTCAATTTAAATGTTTGTAGGTTAATCAATACTTGATATTCATAGCGAAAATGTCATTATCAAGATATATGGGTGCAAGGTTAGGCCAGTAAATCTCAGACAAAGGTCCCTGCTGACATGATCAAGTGGCAGTCATGCTTACAAAGGCCTGAAGTGTGTTGAAAGATCATTTAATATTCACAGAGACAAGGTGATTATCAAGATAAGGGTGTCGGCTAAAGCCAGTAATTCTCAGAAAAGTCTCTGCTGACATGATCAAGGAGCAGTCATGCCGCTCCGGGAGACATGCTTACAAAGTTTGAAGTGTGCTGGAAGAACAAGATTTAAAGTATAACGCAGCAAGAACGATATCCACATACCTTGTGTCAAAAATTATTTCCCAATCTTTGTTTTCCTTGCGCCACGCCCATTGGAAGTATTCTCCGTGTGAAGTGTTCGTACCCACCAAGTTACAAGTCATCTCGGCCTCGGTGTTCAGCGTCACCGCAGTGTGGCGTGGCCCCTTGTTGATGCGCCATTCTCCACTGCTGAGGGCAACACAACAGGCTGTTGACAAATGTACAATGAAAGAATATTTAAGTAATTACAGCACTTATGTACATTCTTCAACAACAGGAAAAGTCAGAATTAGCTCTGAAGTGTGTATTCGCCCCAATACACAACCGAATACACAAAAATGTGGAGGGCTAGAGCTGTGTATGCCCATTGATTTGCATGTTAAAGTAACCTTGAATAAACTGGTCACTTTAGTAGCTGTGGTTATATGACTTTTGTGACGTATTTAGTTACACATCTAAATTTACAGTAAGAAATTTGGTGTCTCTATGTGCAGTTGTTTTCAGGTTATTAAGTTGCAAATTACAATGCAAAGTAATGGGATTAGACAACCCTAGCCCTCCAGTGACTGCAGTGCCCTCTCTTAGGCAGGGCTAGAAACTTCTGTTCTTGACCTTGCCTATTATCACATTTAGATAATGTTCATTCCATTTCAACATATTTAACTCAGACCCATGGCAATAACAGAAACCCGCCCTACATTTAATTCGGGGCCTGAAAGACATGACAATTGCCAAATTGAGGCTACCCTACCCATTATCCATAAAAGAAAATAAGCATCTTGTCCGGCATGTTCATGATGGCAAGATACACTGTTACTGATGCCGAATGTGTTCACACTTAACTATATTAACGTCAAACTTGTTCCTTTGTCCACTAAGCAACTGAGCTTGGAGCAACAGAACTATGCCTCCACTATGATGAGGGCACTTGTACCAGTTATGTTGCTCAACTATTCAAAATGATACTTTTTCTACCAAATGAAATTTTCTAAATATGTTTAGCATGTTGTATATTTTAAAGCTAAATTCATGACTTGTTTAAGCTTTTTACTTTGTTAACCCTTTAATTTCATCATAGAAGATTTTTACCCTGCTTAATGCCTGAATCTACCCTCCTTCCTGCTAGGTTCCTTGCTACAGCCTAGGTGGCAGCAAAGTGTAAAGTTTTTACCTTGAAAATAGTATATTAAACTGGAGGAGTTAACATTATCGTAACGGGAAGAGTCAAAGTGCATGACTGCTGATGTCTTCACTTATCACAACAGCCAGGTAGATCCGGTTAAGCTGCTTAGTCAAATATAACCGAGTGAGAAAGTTTATGCCACTGGGGTATATAGCGCATTAATCACCAAAGAAGAATAATGATATGAGAACTTCCTTGTTGAGGGATAAGGTCCAAAGCTGCACCGCAGTCAGCATGACTTCCTGGTACTCGATGTGCCAATAAGCAAGATATATGCAAATAAACTACGTATAGGAGCAAACAAAAATGTATGAATCCTTGGGAAAGGAATTAAGTTGTATGCAAAAATGCGCATGTGTTTGCCTGTGTCGGCTATGGTTTCAGGTGGTGAAACAACACTGATGGTGATATTACACTGGCGTGTATGCACATTTCAAAAGTTTATGTATGGACAAACAATTTATGTATGGACAAACAATTTACACAGAAAATATCAAACGGAATTTGGCACAAAAATTGAATGTTTTTTCACATCTGTATGTAGTGAATTTAGATAGCTAAGTGACATTTATCTTAAACAAATAGAGCGATTTGCAAATTGAAGGAACTTGCACAAGATAATTCAACGTCGCACACAAAATTTGTAAATATGCACGTGAAAGAAGTTTATGGTTGAAAATTTCGTTTTGTTTCTGCATTTACAGGACTGTGATCTGCATAATACAATGGCTATTTGGCCTGAATATACCAAAGCTACTTTTCAGCATATATATATATATATATATATATATATATATATATATATATATATATATATATATATATATATATATATATATATGTATATATATATATATATATATATATGCATATAGTGGATACGCTTTCCTTAGTCAGGGTCATCCAAACAGCAAGCTTGTTCTTGTGTAATATTATATATGCCTACGTATATATTATGTATGTTTGTAGCTGTCATGTGTAATGTTTTCTTTTGAACCGCTCGGGGTTTTTGTTTGTTAGTTTGTTTGTTTGTTTGTTTGTTTGTTTGTTTTTTGTCAAATTAACTTGGTCTGAGTCTGGGTCTTTAATAGTTTATTTAAAAAACAGAACTATATAGGAACAAATGTTTTCTAGATCTCGCATAAAAGAGTGTTTATCGCGTTTTGTTTTGGCTACTTAAAAGTGAAAAGGTGGTGTCATATTTTTGCACTTCATCCAGCCGATGATATGCTTCAGTCCTAATGTTGAGTAAGCACGCAAAGAGTATCGAATGTGTTCATATGTCTTCGGCTTATTGTAAGAATGTTAGGAATAAAGGAAGTATGAACGACTATAAGAAATAAAGGAAAACTAAAGCCATCAAGTTCATTTGACATCGATGTAATAAAATTTTTGCGAGATTATTATTCATGACCTGGGTCTGCCTTAGCAAAATATCAGGCATTATTCTCCCTCGCCAAAAATTATGATTATACAGAAATCTACACATAGTTCAGAGAATTCCACATTTTCACATCAGTATAGCCAAACATACCATTTTGGGTTTGCCTGTAGGTACAGTATGGTCAATTTTACATTAATAATAGGAAAGAAAGAAAGAAAGAAAGAAAGAAAGAAAGAAAGAAAGAAAGAAAGAAAGAAAGAAAGAAAGAAAGAAAGAAATGTTTTAGTTGTCCATTGACCTGAATGCACAGCTAATAAAGATAATAGCTACAAGTAATTTGAGGTTATTTGAACATGTAATCCAACCAGAATACGCACGCCTCATATACAAAAAATTAATTTATTGGATTATATATACAAATGAATACACAAATGATGGTAATCTGGGATTACTTTAAATTGTAGTCTTTGAGGGATAATCGCCTCCAGCCCACAAGAATTTTGTGTATTGAGCCATATATTCAGCTGATGGAATACATGTATACACTTAGTAGTTAACAGAGAGTAAAGGCTGGGTTTATGAGAGCAGACACTGTAAATTTAGATTTATGCTAAAACCTGTGTTGTTAGCCCACCTTCTAGGGCAGACACAAAAGTGGTCACATAAACCGGATGGGCCCCCAGAGGAGGGTTGACTCGTGCACCAGGACAACACAAGGACAGTAACCTCTACTTTCAAGCCCCATCCATACTGAAAATGTACTTTTCGTGAAATGTTTGGTTGACATACTACGTTTAACCTTGCGGTCATGTATTTATATATTGTCTTCAATAACTGACGCAACAGATATAACAGATCTATAAATTTTTGAAATTGTCACATATGATCAGCAACATTTGATATTTTAGGCTATTGTGCTACTTGTTAGAGCAATTTGCCATATGATAGTGTATCAGGAGTCATGCACAAGTACCAAGTGCAGGTACAGATCATATGGACAGAATATCCAAAGTAAGTATTCCATAACTAAATCTTTGAATGTGTATGTATGCTTGTACGTATGTATGTATGTATGTATGTATGTATGTATGTATGTATGTATGTATGTATGTATGTATGTGTGATGTATGTATGATGTATGTATGTATGTATGTATGTACTGTGTAGATATATGTATGTATGTATGTAGATATATGTGTGTATGTATGTATGTATGTATGATGTATGTATGTACTATGTAGATATATGTGTGTATGTATGTATGTATGTATCTATGTATGTATGTATGTATGTATGTAGATAGGTGTATGCATGTATGTATGTATGTATGTGTGTGTAATGGTCAAACCATGCTACAAAACAGATAAACAATAATTTTTACAAAAGAAAGCCTAGCAAGCTAAATTGTGGTTTTATGTGTGTTGTTGCTTTGGGTGAAATTTCCCATACCATTCCGCCAGGACATCTACGCTATACGGTCTCAGGTTGCATAGGAATTAACCAGATAAATCACTCTACCAATCTAAGACCAGATTAGAGGGCCCGTACACCAACAGCCTGCTTTCAAAGACAAAGCAAGGGGCACCAACTGCTTGGTGCACCAGGCAAAACAAACATCTGTCTGTTTTTTGCTGGCCAACCCTAAATTTATGAGGAAATGCAAGTTGAACAGACACTTGCTATCTGCCAATGATAAGTCGCTTCCATACGATGGGGTGTTAGTGGTGGCTCGAAACATAATAGATGTGGACAACATGGCAGGTAAATTACGTTTTTTCTTTTTTTTGTTTTTGTTTTCTTTTTTTGTTCTTGTTTTTTTTCTTTTTTTTTATTATTATTATTATTATTATTATTATTATTATTATTATTATTATTATTATTATTATTATTATTATTATTATTATTATTATTATCATTATTATTATTATTATTATTATTATTATTATTATTATTATAACATACAGTAAACCAATGCACAAAGTTGGTGTAGACATATTTTTATTTCAAAAAAAGATCGGAACACAGGCATCATGCCTATGTCAATTCCTCTCGTGCTAATAAATATGTAAATGATTGCAGTTACCGATGTTGAATACAATTATACTTATGTTACAATTAAAGTAGTTGCGCAGAGTTAATCCTAAATTGCTAGATAATGGGCTCAATGAAATTGGTTTCGTAGTGTGTACTGCTGGATGAAAAAAGAAAAACGAACACTTGAGGCAGATCAAAAGCTAATTAACAAAGAGAGAAAATCAAGGTTTTCCTTAAACTAAAAAAAAATTGGAATAGGACCATGAAGCATTACATGAAGATACCTTTCAAAGCACCTGTAAAGCATCCATGTGTACGTTTAAATCACTCAATTCTAAACAAAGAAGCTTGGTGAATATGCAACAACTGAACACAACTAAATCTGGCAGCAGTCAGACACTCAACAGACAGATGGACACTCAACCCAAAAATATTCTGGAAAGTGGATTTCATCACTGAAAAGACTACAGATAACACTGACTGGTGCGGGAGGCAACAGTCATTCTGCAGGACATGTACAAATTTAGAAAGGAACAAAGACGCAAATACTTGATAAAAACAAAGCACGGTCTAATTACTTCACACACACTGGGGTTATAGATCAAGTTGCAAGTGTTACCTGCATTAATGATATACATAATTTACACAACTTTTCTCTAGGGTTTAGATCTGTGCTGATTTTCGCTCATCTGGTTTTATATCATAGAGTGCATGTGGATAAACAGTATTGGTTGGGTAAACTTTTGTGATTTTGTTCAGTGGAAGCAACAAGAAGAGAGGGTTCCTAAACCATGTGCGTAAAGGGCTCTGTATTGACACTTTCAGTGCCAATCACATCTAAAGTCGAACTGCTCAGGTCAAACTAGTCTGAATTATCATTAGGATGTCAGATTCGTATTCCTTGTAAAATGACTTTTCATTCAAGTACCAGCATGCCTATAGTCCCAGAGAAAATCTCGCAAGTCAACAGCTTTTCTCGTTGCACATTGCGTGCATTGCGCCTAATGCGCACCGAGAAAAGCTGTTGACTCAGTCCAAAAGTTTTAAAAATTAAACTCTTTGTGTGACTTTATTTTTCATTCAAGGTTACTTTAACATGGAATCTGGTGGGTACACACAAGTATTAGCTCTGAAAAATTGTTTGTATTTTGGAAGTGAACACACCCTACACAGCTAATTGCAAAAGCTACGTCACAATGTTTGGAGTATCATCCTTGCAGTCAATGTATTGAGTTGAATACACAACCCAAAATTATGTAATTCTTGTGGGGAATAGATGTTTATTTTTCAAACAGATTGAATTTTAAGAAAATGTTTTGCTGCTTTTGATGCTGTCTTAGAGCTGGGCTGATGTCACTCTCACTTTTTTTATATGCCATATGATCCATAAATTTAGATTCAGTTAAAAATGGCCCCTGATAACTTAAGTTGTTACAAACGTACGCAACAAGACAAACCATCGTAATTATATCTAAAACACTGCAAAACATTTTATCTGTTACTTGATGTATTTTGAAACACGAATTAAATAATAATAGTCTTCCTGTTTTCCTTCCCTCCGCCCATACGTGGTTTCTTTCTTTCTTCGTTATCCCCATGTTGAACCACCCCTAAACTATTTTATCAATACAGATGAAACATACCGTCGGTGGTTGGTTTCATCGTCATTACTAAAGCATGTCCATTTATTATTACAGCTTATAATTGCTCAGTTATATGTTACACTGCTCAACATGTATGCTCAACACAATCCATAGGAAAGAGATAAGGTATTGAAATAAGACCCTTTCACTTGGTGCACCAGGCCGGATGCCACGGTCAACAAAAGTCCAAGTGGCACGTACCAAAATTACATAAACGTCCGTGTATTTCAAAACTTTTGTTAGATTAAGTATAGGTTAGACGCCGTGTAGAGTTTTCCAATTGAATTAGAAGACGAGCGCGCAGCGCGAGTCTTCTAATTCAATTGGAAAACTCTACGAGGCGTCTGACATACTTATACTCCAAAAGATAGGTATTATAAAAGTATTTCCAAATTGAAACAAAGTTAAAAGACTTGATTTCGAAGAGAAAAGCGACAAGTAAGAGTACATAATGTAACGACCTTTGACACTTGACCTGTCACGCTCCCTGACCCTATTCAATGCTGGTCAACAATAGACACGCTGGAATAAATATTATGTAAAATCCGTAAAGCATCGTCTCAGCTGTTTAGCGTAATGGACAGCACGCTCAGCCGTAGATCACAGAATTCGTGGTTCGAACCCTGCCAGGGACAAAATATTTTTTTCATTAAAAAGTGTAGACAAAAATTGTCGAAGTTCCATTGCAAAGTCCCGTCATGAGGTCACTAGCACTTCAGCGGATCTAATTCAATTAGACTCCTAGGAAGAGAGGAGCTCTATGAAAATTAGACTCCGCTGAAAACAATAGAAATTGGGCGCTGAGGAGTATAAAAGTAGCAATTGGCACAATGTTTTGGCAATAATGCGCAAAAATGAGCTGGGACATCGGGTCATTAAGCTGACGCATGGAGCGAAAATCTTTTTCACAAACGCGTATTAAAGTACAAGGCTTCTCGCACGATCCCAGACAATGTGAGTAAGCCTTCACCAAGGATCTTACAGGCTGCCTAAAAAACACTACTTGGAAATGACACAAGCAAGTGTTCGTCGCTATAAAATTTAAGATAAATTTCATGACAAAGTAAGGCGCGAATAGAATGAATTGTACCGTCGTCTGGTTCAGTATGAAATGGTTTGGTAAAGGTAAAAATGATAGCAAAAGAGGAAAAGTAAGAAGACGCAACTTGCTCGCGTGACGTCCCAATGAATAAAGTTCTGATTCAAGTGTTTATCTAAAATGAGAAGACTGGTCGCGGCCAAGACCGCCAATACTAGAAATGCGTGGAAACAATGAAATCTCCCCTTCTCGTTGAACATAATGGAACTGGGCGGGTATCATTGTCCGGAGTAACTTAGATTGGCGGGATTTTATACCCAAAACTAGGCATTGATTTAGTAAGACGCATTGATAAAAGTCTAGTTGCTCAGGCTGGATACCCTTCAGTGGCAGTATGTCACAGCCGTAAACTGCAGGAACACATACTTTTCCATAGGATTTACTCATAGGGGCAAGTCAAGGGAAATTATAAGCCTACTTCTGATGAATTATGAAAAATATCACCTGCAGGTATTTATACGAGATTCTGTTACTTTTATAAAAGAAGCTCATTTGACCCTAATTAACACATGAATCTGCCCTCCTTCGTGTCAAGTTCCTTGTTGCAGCCTGGATGGTAGCACAGGATCCTATTGATTCTGATAATTACAGCAGGTTCATTCATACTGCTTAACGTCTGGCAAAATGGTCCTGGCGCAACGGAACTGCTGCAATCCGTTTTGCCCCTATTTATAATTTTCTGTGATCCATCTTGCCCGCGTTGCAAAACCTTGACTGTGCAAACCGCAATTATCTTGCCCGGGTGGTAAAAAAACCCAAGGTAATGGCAACCATAAAAATGTCACGTGACTCGCATTCTGCTTTTACTCATTTCCCCCTGATTGACGGTGGCAAATTGACTGGGAAAAATTTCTTATGTTAGATATGTCAATCTTATAATATTATCCCTTCTACCCCCTCTTACTACGGTAAATATTGGCAAGAAGAATATTGGCATACAGGATCAGGTACATTTATTACGCGGCAATTTGGATGTATTTATTTCTTAAATATCCTCGGATACCTCTTAAGTTTTCTAAACTTTTTTTGAGGGGGGGGGTCGTTTTTTATTTTTTATTTTTGTTTTTGTTTTGTTTGCTTTTTCTTCTGTTTTGCTTTGGTTTTGTTTTTTGTTTTTTTGTTTTTGTTTTTTGTTTTTTTTTTTTGTTTTTTTGTTTTTTGTTTTTTTTTTGTTTTGTTCTGTTTTTGTTACTCAATCGTAAGACCCTAAGACGAACTGAGACCCTAAATATTCAGAATAAATCAAGCAAAGTACCATTTGTGTCAGACATTATTCAACACCAAAAAATTACCATTTGAGAATGATATATTGCTTTTTCATGAACTGTATGCGTGTTTTTGGAGGACCGTACCATCATATCTCCGCTGTGACTCTATTTACATTACTGCAATATTTTATGGCAAAGGAACGACGGCTAATTATCGTTGCATCAATTTCACTATACAGTTTTAACAGCTTGACAAGATTCATATCATGTATTTTTTGCCTTCAGTGATAGACCACTGGTTGGTCCATTTTGCCCACCACGCAAAATCCTTGTTGTGCGGTGTTATTAACTTTAAATCCTTCTTGTGCGGGGTTATTAACTTTAAA